>WOVY01009740.1:957500-1461897 GCA_013436015.1 Rhipicephalus annulatus | reverse complement strand
TTGACCTCTCCGATGTTCCCTTCAACCTGTCTTAAAAAAACCTGTTCCTTGCTCCCACGCTACACGCGTTCTGTCACGTGTTTTTGAGAGTTTCGCCTCGCGCGCGGTAGGTTGGACACGCTTTTGTGCGCATTTAAGATCGCCGCAATGTAAGACTTTTTTCGTGGCAGCGATTGGGTGAAAGGGTCAGCGATCTGCTCAGCCATTTAGCGATGTCGGAGCAAGTGTTAAGCAGAACAACGCCATAATCGAACTCTATCCCTACTGAAACGTTCCGTAAGATGCGGAGACCTCACATACGGAATTATTGGAATATGGAAGACGTATGATGCGGACTCCGCATAAGACGTATGATGCGGACTCCGCATAAGACGTATGATGCGGACTCCGCATCTTATGGAAAGACGTATCATGCGGAAATTACTGAAATGTGTGCATGTTACGTCTGAATCTAGTGCAAAGCAATATAATGTGTAAATTGAATAGACGTCCCAATCTTGAGTACATGCAATACTGTGTACAAATCACAATATTTCTTAAACGTGCATGATGAGGGATTGAATCATCGGCATCTTACTAATTGTCGTGATGCGGAAGCAAAATTACCTTTTAAATAAAATACATTACAAAACTACTAATTAACATGCTAGCGATCATAAATGGTGGTTACATTGCAACACATTAATGCAGTGTTCTATGCAAGACTTAAAGAACTATAAAGTTATTATTATCAATAGAGAAGCATTAATATACACATCAGCCCTGCTACAATCAATATGTTTTTTTTTGTCTGTATGCTCCAGCTGTGAATAGTGACATTGCAGTGTTGATCGTACACAAATGAGGTGACTGCACCGCAATTTCACGAGCTCCACCTAAGCCACAGGATGGTGGCACAATGTAACAGCAATTTTAAAACGAAATGTTTAAACATAAATAATAATCATAGCACTGTGAAAGTGTGGCGCTGTGTTTATCTCATGAATGCCTTGTGGAGATCGGCGAAATGCTGCTTGAGGCTCCGGCACCACTGTAAATTTCGAAGGTCACTGCGATAGAACTTATGTGTCCTTCATAGGCACCTGGAAATGAAAATAATTGGCACAAATAATGTCAGAGACACATGTTAGCACAATAGTTTACATGCACACAAAAATATAACACACAGAATGAAACTGAAAATTTAAGGCACACAATCCTTCATGTTATGCATATGTGAATAATAGAAGGAATGAGTGTATAAATTAGTTCTGCCACATCAAAAAAAACAGCATGCTTATCACAGTGAAAATAACTAGGTTGTCACGATTTTCAATGGTAGAGATAATCGATTAATATGTCCTTATGAAATTATGATTTAAACGCTTCCTGCACAGTAAAACTTTAGGAACTGCAAGTGAAAGCTCTCAATGTTCATTTAATAGTGTGTGCATGTACATCTGCTGCCTTTATACTATACAGTTTGTGCACAAAATTGGCATTTTGAACAATTTTGAGAGTTAAACCTATGCAACTTATGAAGGTTAAAATCACCATGAAAGCAAGCAGGACCAGGCAGGTGCCATTAAAAATCTGTGCAAGCCAGATAACTATAACCGAACTGCACACATATAGGGGAGCAAGAGTAACAGAAATTCGGCTGCTGACCCGCATGTCGCGGTATCAAACCCGGCTCCATTTCCGATGGAGGCAGAAATGCTGTAGGCACGTGTGCTCAGATTTGGGTGTACGTTAAAGAACCCCAAGTGGTCGAAGTTTCCAGTGCCCTCCACTACGGCGTCTCTCATAATCATATAGTGGTTTTCGGACGTGAAACCCCACATATAAATCAAGAATAACAGAAATAAACTGCCAACAGAAAAGTTGGGTGCATGTGCTATCTGTACACCTTACTACATACAGCATGCTCATTCCATTTTAAATACCGATATTGAAAATAACTGCTCTATTAGGAATGTAAAGGTAAGGTAGAACTGAACGACTCTACACAAAAAGTGACCCTTTTATGACATCACGTTTTCTGATAAAAAATTGGACTAAGGACTCTCAAATATCATTATGCAAGGGAAAAATCTTCAAAAGAACAATCAAGTTTGAAGTCATAATTATTTATATGGCTACTATGACTATAACCAAGAAATCGACCTCAACATGGCTAATTGTTAGTTTTTAAGGCCTATGTTCACTAGACAATGAACTATACCACAAAAAGCACAGCGTTCAGGCAAAGCACCACACAAAAAAAGAAAGCAGTCCTTTTTTTTATTACCTACAATGCCTTTAAATTGGTATTTTTACCTCTACTTTCCGCTTTTTATCTAAGAAACTGGTGTGAAACAAGTTTGCAGAAAATGCACTGTGCCTCCAAAACCTGTTCATTGAATCTGAATTTTTAAAAAATGGTGAAGCTTGCACTAAATTAGGCTCCACAAGCCTTGGAACAGTGAGACTACATGACTCTTAGGACTACTTTAGTTACTTGTGTTTTGTTTCTGGGCCTAAGCATAAAGACAAGGGATTAACTGAATTGCTGCTAACAAACAAATGCTTTTGAAATTGCCCGAGCGTCAAAGGATGCTAAGCCATTTGTTGTGTTTTGCACTGGGCTATTCTACACCGAACATACAAACCATACTGCCTGGCGACCATCACAGATGTATAGTTTAAAAAATGATGGTAATTTACTCGTCTGAAAAAAGTTATTTGCAGAAATGTTTTGAAGAGAAAAGAGTAGTGGTCACGTGGGTACCTTCAGAATTTCGCAGAATGTCGTGCGGGTGTTATTTGTGAGAAAAATTTCAAAGTACCGCTTTTTCTTGCCATATCAAATTTGATCTACATATTAAGTAAAGATGCTTCTTAAAGTATTTGAAGTCAAGTAACATTAGTGCAATTTTTCTGCTACATAGGCTTTGAAGAATTCAGCCAAACTGTTTATCGTTTGCATATCTTGTATGGCAATACTGCATTTTGTATGAATATTTGAGCCACAAATACTCACTGCACAGAAGTTATATTTTACGAAAAAAATAATGTTAGGTCAAGATTACAAATATCACTATTTAATCGTTTTTGTCCACATTGAGATGCAATTTGAGCTGTGTGTTTGTGTAACTGAAAATTACTTTTATATGTAAGTTGAAAGCAAATAAACAGTCCTTGTTACATGGCAAGTGTTATCATTACAATTTTTGTTTAAATGAGGAAAATGATTTTTGAAGTCTCCTATTGAGGGCCATGGAGAACTTCGTAACGGAAGCAGTCGTACATCAAATGCAGAAAACAGCCATCATAAGAAAACTTCAAAAATTCATTTCTACTTTAAGACAAAGTGTAATCTTATAACTTGCCATATGAAGAGAACTGCTTCCTTGCTTTTTATGTGGCGAAAAAATTGCACTAATATTACTGAGCTTCATGCATTACACACAATCACCTTTACTTAATACCAAGACCGAATTTGGTGTAGAAGAGGCAGTATTTTTGAAACACTTTACTTTTTACAACCAACACCCAGACGACATCCTGGGAAGTCCAGAAGGCATGAACGTGGCCTAATATTTTGTTCTCTGCGATATACTTTAGCATTTTGCTGTTTTCAGAAAAATACAGCAAACGAGCACAATATTTTTTTTTCAAAACACATTTAGGACGGTTGGCAAAATGGCTGGGATGTTTGATGCGTAATTGTCTCACTGCCAGCATTTATTCTTTCGAAGCTCAAGCTATCACCTCTCTGTTACTGCCTCCCTCACATACAATGCCTGCATAGGAAAGAAAAAGAAAGGCAGGTCCGACAAAGTTCACAAGGCAAGATATTTTCATGTTGGATAAATTCATTACCATAAACAGCAGCAAAATAACATTCATTTTCAGTAGTCCAAGACACAAGCTGTATACCAGCATACTAAGAGCCAAGCACAAACTTTTCAATTGAACATGTGTGGTGATAGACAGGAAGCACTTATTGCAAGACTGATCAGTCTGTAATTAACTAAATGAAGTACAATGCACTGTTCAATCCAACACCACATAGGCATCTTTGCTATAGCAAAGCCATGTGTCATTGATTCATGCACTAGATGGGACAATGCAAATGTAACAAAAAAGGTGAAAAAATGAAAACAAGAGAAAAAAAAGAAGAAAAGGGGGATGCAAAGTAGGAGCAGTGTAGCACTACTTTTACTTTGCATTCCCCTTTTCTTTCTTTTTTTTCCTTCTTTTCTATCATTTATCTTTTTTTTGCTTCCCTTACCCCCAACCTCCGACAGGAGAACACTTTGTATCAGCGCAACCTAACTTGATAATAAGCAAGGGCTGCACTCTTCTGCGTTATAGGTTTTTTTTCAGACAAACATTTCCAACACGCACACACGCCTATACCAAAAGATGATGTCATTACTGACCCCATTTAAACTAACACGCCAAGGATGACAAGGTGACTTCTAAAAAATAGGTCCTCCTATCGCAACATCGGCCAGCCTGTCTGAAGCACTTCTACTGTTCACCCTGATTACCCCACTAGATGTTTCCATCTGTCGACTCACATCTTCATTTTGGATAACACTAAGACGAGCTTACATTGATGAATACGCACGAAAGTTTAGTGATGTATCATGTATCAGATTAAGCAACTCTGTTAAAAAATTATTGATAGCTTGCTTCCAGGCTTTTTATACTGTAGCCTGAAACTTCGTAATGTCTTCTATGCACATGAACCAGATTGACAACGTAATGCACAAGATGCTTAAGAATACTGCGAGGAACAAGATAACGACAAAACGACCAGCCACCCAAAATTTTCGCTGTACATGTTTATAAAACGTTCATGTACCCCAAACGAGGTGCTTATGATACAAGCCGAAAAAACCTACAAGTAGGGCCTTGCAGTCTTCTGGAAGTAGACGTGTTGCAGTTTTTCTGTAGAGGGCTTTACACCCATAAGTGAGGAACAAAACTCCTGTATAATGAAGAATGTTGGCAGCTATCAGTTATAGAAAAACCTAATGCAGCTAATCTTCCCCGACACATCTGTACATTAAGAGAGGTGACGTAGCTTCTGTGATTGTGGCAGTAACTCCAACAGGACCAGTGCAAAAATATGCACTACTTGGCTAGACAAATGTCCAAACATGCCTGCCCTACTCCCTCTAGCCATCCTGGCTGAATCTGACACATGATTTCTTAACTGCTGGCTGGACAAAAACAAAACCACTGAAGCACTCACAATACACAGCGTGAAGTTCCTCTGGAGTGGTCAACTTCGTCTTCTGCGATGAAAGAGCAGCACAGTGTACTGATAAGGCACTCCTTGCAATGGTTTTCAATGCCACACAGTGACCTTGCTGTTCCTGTCGAAGAGAGCTTCGGGAGCTTGGAGGGTGCTTGCTCTTTTCTGGGGGCTGCTGCCGCTCCTCGTTTTCTGCTCAAGGTCAACCTGCATAAAGTTGTAGACGAGGCTTTAAGAGTTGTATATAATGATATACAAATTTTCGCTGAACACACATTTCCTCGTGGCACACTGAGGAATTTCTTATAAAACTTAAGGCCTCCTATATGCAAACATTTACAATCGATCCGAAGATGCACTCGACTCTAAAGAAGCAAGTTTGTTATGTAGTGTATATAAAGAAAGGTCATTCAGCACAACCACAACTACAGTTGCACACGAAAACGACATTTTACACGATCCTGTTTATTTACATGGTCCATTTTATTTACACGGTCCATTTTACACGGTCCTGTTTTACACGATCTGGTCTGCATGAACTCTTGAACCGGGCACCATATAGGTTGAAAGACACACACAGACTTTGAGACAAACCTAGTTTCCCGTGAAGCATCCTCTTGCACTACAACCACAAATCTCAATCTAGTTAGTTGGTCAGAACGGGGTGAAAACAGCTCGCACTTGAAAAGCACGGGCAGAAGGAATGACGCCTGCACCCTGTGCTTTCTGTACGTTCTCGTTGAGGGTGCAGTTTTCACCTCATCCTTATGCAATTTCGCATTTATGACATTGTTCGCTGCATAATCTTTGTGGCGTTAAAGTGTGTGATACCGTCATGTGTATCCCATGTAATTTATAAAAATAGAATACAAGATAGCTTGATTCAAAAATAAAAAAGTGCATCCAGCGCCATGTCCTGTAGCCATTCTTTAGGCAAGTGGCAGAATGATTTATTCTTCAAAACATATCTTACTTGTAACCACTACAAGAGCTAACTCGTACACTGGCACATTATGTTTGCCTCTTCAGATTACAAGGTACCTTTTTTACACCAGAAAATCTTCAAGAAGAATAGAAGTGTTGTAATTGTGAAGAAAGAAAAGTAGAAGGAAAAAAAGATATTGATTGATTTGTGGGGTTTAACGTCCCAAAACCACCATATGATTATGAGAGACGCCGTAGTGGAGGGCTCCGGAAATTTTGACCACCTGGGGTTCTTTAACGTGCACCCAAATCTGAGTACACGGGCCTACAACATTTCTGCCTCCATCGGAAATGCAGCCGCCACAGCTGGGATTCGAACCCGCGATCTGCGTGTCAGCAGCCGAGTACCTTAGCCACTAGACCACCGTGGCGGAGCAGGAAAAAAAAGATAACCTGCCCTGTACAGAGACCGAGCCTGCGAACTTCGAATAACATGTCCGATGCTCTATCAACTGAGCAACCATGGCGGCTATCCCTCTTCCATTTTGTACGGTATATATGTGCATTTATACATGGAAGAGTCAGTCAGCGCTGCCTGTTACCATTATGGCGAGTGTGGGACACCTTTTTTTTGCCTACTGGCAATTACATTACGATTGCAATTACGTAACGATTACTTCTAATATCCCTATACTTCTTTGGCAGCATTATGCATCTGTCCGTTCTCAGAAAATCTGCTAGTCACAGGAGGAGGCAATAGTTCGCCCTCCCACCTAAATGCATGTACTTGAACACATGCACAACTCATCAAAAAAAACAAGTCACACACCGCTAAGATTACTGAGATTCACTGTTTCAGATTCATGAGTAAAGGAAAGAGCTATAAATTTAAGGGTTTGTTGTCTTTGTTGAACACTATATAATGAGAACTAGCAGAAAATGATGCCAAACAAACTATAGGGGATGTTATCAAAAGTAACATTAACAAAATTGCGAAAAGAAAAGTGAACAAAAACGTAACTTGGCAACGTTTTTTGACAATTGAATTGACATTACTTTTTATAACATCCCTTTATTTTACTGGGTAATGTTGTCGGGTAATTCTCATTATTAGAGTGGTGAGTAGGCTGACAAAGAAAGTATATGGCATTGATACTTCTTTTGAACACCTAAAAGTTTGAGGAACTTAAAAGAGTGGAAGCTACTTTGAGTAGACCAGAATATTTAGTTGGAGCGAAAAAAAAAACGTACACACATTTTTACCAGGCTTTTTAACCTATTTTGAGACATAAAAGTGTATGCTGCCAGTAATGTTAAGTACCATTACTTTTGTCACACTATGCACTGTAGCAGGTGTAGTTAGAGTGGTGATAGTGAAGGATTAATCAAGCACGCCACCAACTGCGTTAACATCAATGGTCGTGTATTTTAAAAATAAACCTGCTGTATAGTAAAAAAATTTAGAGCATTTATGATTTTATCCAAATCAAGTTAAACCGACTGGGTAAGCCAACCATTTGCATAAAATCAAAAGGCATAAAGTCATTCATGTATTATAACTATGTGAACAATTTCAGCAACGCAGGTCAAAGTGACAACAGTTCTATTAAAAACTTTTCTCATTATAACATGCATGAAAAGCACCACACCAGAATATTTTATAATGCATGTAATATCGAGACTACTAGACTGTCTATTGACCTTTTAGAAGAAGAGTATCTCCTTCACGTTCAAGGGGCAACCACTTAGCCTTTTCCTGAGCTTTTCTGTGAATATTTCCTGAATTTCAGATATCATTAGGATTGATTTAGAGTGAACAGATCTTGCTTACGCATTGAAACCTAGTTCTGTATGTAACTGCAATTATGGGTGCCAAACCACCTCCAAATAATTTTTAACATTTAACTTTTTTTAACTGCAGCAGCACAACTAGCTATGGGTGCCCAAAAAGTAGCTAGAAACAATACCTTTACCTTTTTGAGCCTTTTGAAAGTGTTCAGCTTCTCAGTGCTCACCTTGGAAGATTTTTTTAAATACGTGTTTGTGTGCCCACTGCTCTTGCTCCTTGTACAGTGAGGAGGAGCACATGGCAAGAAGAGACAAGAAAGAAGCATAGCGAAAAAAAGCGAAATAAGCGAGGACCTCTTTTGTATCGTACAATGTGTGTAACATTACTATTGAGACAACATATAGACAAATTATCACGGCTATGCATCCATTGTAGAGTCGTACACAGCTGCAACACCACGACTAAATTTCAACCTTGTGTTGGTTTAGGATTCCTTTATAGTGGCAACCTAATGATATCTGCATTTGTTTGGCGCATATTAAGATGCAGTGAAATGCGATATGGTTATCTCATTTAGAATGCACGTCATGTGGCTTCATTGTATATGTGGCCACAAGTAACACTGGCTGCAAAGCAATATGGCAGAGCCTAAACAGACGTCACCGACCACTCCAATCTGAACTTGCCTTTGCTACTTGCCCATTATCATCCCAGCAAAAAATGAATGATTGAATCTGCTACAGATATGTGCTAGCTTTTGCTAAGCACCAAGTATGAAGAATGTTTTGTCATTATTGAGATCAGTTATTTGTTCAAGAACACTTGCTGTCAAGCACAAATACATTGCTGTCGAAGCATCAAGACTCAAATATAAAGCAAAAAGAAGTGTCTCTTTAAAAATTACAGGCCACAAGGTGCAAGATAAATATTTGACACACTTGGGATGTAAAACACGCACAAGAGGTGCTGCCATATTATACTTTTCCTTCTGTTGAAACCTGCTTGTTTTACTCACCCAACACATCTGTAAAGATGCCGTGAAAACACCAAGGAGCTGATGCAGCAAGGTTGAACACATGTCCAGGGATTCCACCATTCCTAAGCAGCCCTACAGCCTCCACAGTCCTGCAACCATTTGTAAGATAAATATAGTTCTACCCAAAGTTCTTGGTTTACAGACACACATGCAAGACGCATAACCACTCTATAGGAAGTTTTCATGATAATGCGCTGGGTAGCAAAACGGATGCCATTATCAAGTATCCAGGCCTGCCGCTTCTTTCTTTCCGTTCTTAATTAATCAATCCATGGTTAATAAATGTTCCCCCAATGTGAAGTGTACTGGCAGTCCGGTGAAGAATTGCAATGTATTTCAAATACAGTCCAATTCATGGCAAGTGAACATGCAATAGCGATTTGTGAGCTGCTCGAGAAAAGAGCATGAAGTTTAGCTAAAATTCATGTTTTTTATAAACACCATTCAATTTGATATAAAAGTTGTGAGCATTATGTGAAGGAACATGGATTCATGTTTAATCAATGATTTCTTATAATGTACTGATATGAATGCAACTAACTGAATATGAATTGATAATTTTTGCTTGAGAATTTAGAGTTATGAACACTATCGCACTTGCCAGCTGCATCTTGTCCAAAACAGTGGCAATATAGGCTAGTTTCTGTAGGTGAGCAGTAATGAGCAGTGCAAAGTAACAACAAGAAACACCAGTAACAACAGTATGGGGCAAGCACAGACTCCCAACTGTACAATTTATTGCACAAAAGTTCGCCTGAATATCAGTCTGACAACTCGTGCAAATGAAGGTCCAGTTGGGAATGAACAAGTTACGAAATCGACAATGCCTGCTTTCACTAACAGGACCTTCATTCACATAAAGTATGCAGCGATAGGCCCCTACCAAGGTACGTCACAGCATGATGTCACTGGCACATGTAAAAGTGTTGTTGGAAAAACACTCCCGCTGGTGGCTCAGCCCGGTACAGTCGTGCGGTGTTTGGGGCAAGTTTTAATTTTTCAAAGTTTACAATTCACGTTACAATGTCGACATTAGCTGTAGTATGTGTCAGCAAACGTCGAGCTGTGTGGTAAACTGTGTGGTAAAATATTTGCCACGCTGTCTGTTTATCTTGAAGAAGTGAACACACGTAATGGCCTGTGCGAGGAACAGCGGCATAGTCTTCAAAAATGTGCACTGTTGATTGCGGCATGTAGTGTGCATTGAAAGGTATTGAGAATATCGGTTCAACTGAGAATATTGTGTGTGGTGTGTGCAGTGTCCATAACAATGTGTCTTGTTTTCCAAGACGTTAGCACTCAGGGCAGGGACCGGTCGATGAAAAAACTTGATTAGACATTTTAGTCAAGGTAAATATGCACTTGACGCGACCATCTGCGAGTGGGTACATCTCGGTGTCTGCGCAGTGTGCAGAAAAAAATTGCATGGTCACCGGGCTGGAAGATACCTTGTTTGTGCTGAAACAGCCAAACACCTGATGAGTTAGATGAGAAATATTAACGCATCAAAACTATAAGTGCTTGCATCAGCAACTACACAACAGCGTGATAACTGCACCCCTGCCACACAGCAGCGAAACATATTTTGAACATGCTGGCAGTGTATTATTTTATAAAAAGCAACTCTGGCAGATTACAAAATCTCACATTGTGCATGCAAGTTTTCTTCAAAGTCAGGCGTACAATGTAAGTGCTGGCCGGTACATTATTAGTTACAAGCAAAAGCGTCTTGCAGGTACACATGCAGATTGCACGAACACCTCTCTCTCTCTCTACACTAGGCACACACATTATATCTTTCAACAAGCACACGCCACTGTTTCGGGGCATAATAACGCTCTACCGTGAACGTATGCTAATCAACCCACTTAGGCGGTTGGCTAGGTGAATCGAGCCAAGTTACAAATTGTATCGCCCGCGAACGTAAACAAAATGCTGCTTTGCATCAAATGGCACTGCAGGCTTCGTTTAATCAACAACGTAGCAAGCACTATGTGCGTCTTCCTCACTACATTGCACATATGAAAAAAATCGATCACCATACACATGCATGTTGCCGCAGTTGTCTCGAATTAGCTCCAGTAAGGCCGCGCCGATGCGCCATGGCTCTGCTGGCGTTAGCGTTGTCAAAGCGAATCGGCAACCGCATTCGCAAAGGCGCGTAAGGTTGCCGTTTCACGACGCCTCGTTCGAGTGCAGCAACACACACTTGCACTGAGCGGCATACTTGGTCTACATAAAAAAGTGTCCTCCTTACCTTTAGTTTCTTTCACACTGTCCTGAGGGAAGCAACCACAGGCGTCAGCCGTCACCTCGGAGTCCTTCGAGCGCCCGCCCAACCCTCCGATTCCTTGGACGACTCGCACTTGATCCGCACTCAAACAACCGCGGGAATAGGGCGCAATCTTAGCACATCTTACGAATGAGGAACGGCCCTTCCTTGCGTAAATTGAACATTTCGTGCTCTCGTGTGTAGCAGCGCGAACACATGAGAGATGCAACGAAACGGTATGCCTACGTTAACAAAGAAGACAAACAACATGTGGCTTTAGCTGTGAATGGATTTGACTTGGATATCTGTGTGAGGAAAATAAAAAAAACATCTGTCGCTGCTATAAACTGAAAAAAAGTACGTTATCTGGCAAAATAACTTTAAAAGTGATAAACGGTTATTCAAAAAACAAGTTACAACTTATGAATATTTTCAAAGGTCTGTTTTGTTTTTGTTCTAGCAGACGACAGCCTCCTACTGCTTCTACGACTAAGGTAGTGCGGTTTCACGTTCGGTGCGTGTCGCCGACGCAAAGCTCTACAGTAGTGATATCAGAGTTATCAACTCTCAATGAATCATAGGATGGCTACAAAGCAGTAACATTTTGACATAGTGCAGTACGCAATCTTTCAAGGTATGACATTTCTTTGCTCTGAAGCAAATCGAAGCAAGCCGGCCGGCGCAATCAGCTGACATCGCCGCTACGCGAGGCATGGTCGTGCGCAATAGCGTCGCGCCCCGCGCTCGATTTGTCATCAAGCAATAGAGCTACTGAGTGGAATACAGCTAGATGCAGGGATTAATGGCGTATCATTCTAATTCCCTGTGGTGGCCGACTCAATCGCAAGACAGCCCCGGGAAACAACCTTCAACTGCTCAAGCTTGTGTGTGGGTGTAAAAATACTTCTTTTCATCCGCGGCGGGGCAGCAATCTATAGTTGAAAGACATGCGAAAAGCGTGTGACGTATATACAATCACAAAACATATGCACACAACAATAGATACGATCGCATATCGTACATAAATATGCCAACACATAGCGTGTAAAAAGCAAATTTATATACATAACTTAAACACGCACCACTCTCCACCGCGATTAGCTTAACAAGCTAACGCCCTCAGTTCACGTACACGAGCTCAACTGAGTGGCGCAGGTTCGAGTCCTGCCAAGTCAATTTTTTTTCAACGTTTTTATTGTACTGCTATCTTTTCTAATGCCTTAGGTTCTAAAACAAAATAAAAACAATATTGCGTTAAAGTACGTTGTGGGACTGTGTTTTTTGCGCAACAGTTATTAGTATTTTTATTTTCATTATTAATTTTTAATTTATTTTATAATATAACAAAAGTAAGGACTAAGGGGAACATTGGGTCTGCTTGATTGTGAAGGGACTCGAGAAGTAAGATAACTCAAACCAAAAAATTTATTTGAGATAAAACTGAGCATTTCACAGCCGGACCAGTTTCTTCAAGGGTAGGCCCTAGGTATGCGCGAGACTTGCTATATGACTCATCTCAAGCTGTGGCAGTTGAGGGAAGGCAATATCACCGAGAAGCAGTTCCAAAATATATTTTGGTTGATGTTTTTTGATTTCTCCAAAATAAGGGCTGCACAATTGTGATCGAGCCAAACCAAGAATTGCGGGCACGAAGTCATGAGACAGAAAATGAATAACGTTGATTGTTTGAAAAATTGCCTTTAATAAAAGGAAGAGTTATGGAGTGCTACGTAGCTTAACTCGCAGTAGGAATTATATATATACATATAGATAGTTTAAAATGGACAATGTTGCACACACAGATATTGGTTAAATTTCTTTGCAGCACAGTTGAAGCATCTATGAAGAACTGAAGCATCAAGAGAAGCTCATGCGTCCTCACTTTATTGCGCTTTACATAGCTTGTATGCGTCCATGCAGCCATGATATGATATATTTTAAAGCATTTGTTTAACCTATAATCTTCTTATTCATTAAAGCTGGCCCATAACTTGTGTCTTATGTAGCACTACAATTAAAGCGTAATCTGCATGTGGTTTGAAACAATGCTTTTGAAAATCTCAAAACAACCCAGCTCTATACACGACCATACGAGCATCAATGATAAGCACCATTATATGTCCGTACATATCAGTTGTGCTCTCATACTTAATTATTTTTCTGACCACTCTCATCTGCCCCTACCTCGTTTCTGTCGTGAAGCTGTGGCAAGTTGTGTATAGCTGTATTTATAGTGTAGGAGCACATACTATCAATAAAAATTATTTTTAGGCTACATGCAATTAGTTTTCATAGATTTTCATTTCTTTTGTCGGTGCTCAGGAGAGCTAAGCTCATGGTCGATATTTTAAAATGACATTTCTCTTTGCCAATGTTAATGAGAACAGTTTCATTAATATTGACAAGTTCTTTCACACTGAATTTAGTTCTCATTATTATTGTTTCTATCAAAAAACAAGCCCTTGAAGTTATGCTTTTTTGCTTGATTTGTTTTCGTGTGACAGCATGCAAGTAAATTGACAGTTATTGTCATTCCTTGTGAATGACACATTTTCCGTTTGACAGACTTTAGCACCTGGTCATCTGCAGAAGCTGTATTCATTCTGGAAAAGGGCGAACAGCGGTGACTGACAACACAGACTAGCCTGCGTTATTCTTTTGTACTATATATGTCACTGTGAATTCATTTAAAACTTTATAGACCTCGGATTTCCTGCTGAAAATGTGACAACAACTGTACAGTTTCCACATTTTTGCAACAATCCAGATGCCTTTCATACACTATTGCACATTTTCGTAAGCACCTTACAAAATCTGTATATTTCCGTAAGACCTTACATTCTGCATTTTCCTTATGAAAGCTTCTGTACACTCCATACACTTTCCTTATCTTTCCATGTCTTCCATAATGAACTCTCCGTATGCTCCATAAGTTTCCTTATCTTTCCGTATATTCCATAAAAAGCTTTCCGTATACGCCATACAATTTCCTTATCCTTCCGTATACTCCATAAGAAGCTTTCCGTAAATGCCATACAACTTCCGTATATTTCCATAAAACTCCTTATGTTTTCCGTATGTAGCATAAGGAAATGTTACGGAGTCCATATATTTTCCGTAAGATTTCATACGGAACGTTTCAGTAGGGATGAAAATATGTGCGATGGCAAAATGCCTCAATAAAAATAAACTAGCGATTGCGACCATCTGGTGTGCATACAAATATGTCATACGAGAACTGCACGGAGAGAGCTATGTATGGAAATTTATTTATCAAACATTGTGCGTAGTCCGTTGCTTGAATCATTATTACATTTGTTGAAAGGTATCTGTGGTGGTTCTTGGGCCCTCAGACGCAGAAACCCAAGACAAGGACAAGAGAAACATCTATTGACTTCACACACAAAACAATCACAACACTGTAGCTATCTGTACAACACACTGGCTCCGTAATTCAGTCATACAGTCCCTATGTCTACGCGCCCATGAGTAACCCACGCGTCCTCACTACTCGGAAGTCTAATTCCGTCGGGTGCCACTCACGCTCCCGCTGAAGACGATGGCGTCGACGACGCAACCTCGCCACGGGAAGGTTGCCAAGTGCACGGGAGCTCACGAGCAGACCATCAGCTGCTCGTGCTGGACCAGGCAGCCTCACGCTTCGGCCGACGCAACAGCGAGGTCGCACCTTCAATTGGCGGTTGTGCCGGGCCGGCTCCGACGTGGCACCGTGGCCACGATCTCGGTGACTGGTTGTGCCGGACCCGAGTCGGGACAGGATCAGCCGCTTGCCCTGGCCCGCACGCTCGTCCGCCACAGGAACAGCATGTCAGGCCCGGCCCGGAACCGCCACTCGCCTCAGTAACATGCCACGCTCGTCCCGGTTGGGTAGGTGACACCTGCTCGTTGGTTCAGTCCCCTGAGGCCCAACGCCTAGCGCTCTTGCTAGCTGGCCGCGTTCTTCCTCTGCCCATCGCTGTTCCGAAGCTCACGCGCTCACGTTCGTCTGACCCCGTGCACGCTTTCGTCTTCGTCGGTTTCACTTCCAGTTTCGATTTTGGTTGTGAGAAGCACTCTTACAACACTCCCCCCAACTTCCAGTACGTTGTACACACGTAACACACAGTTCCCGAATATAACAAAGGTTCCGCACACTTTAAATGTCACAGTTTAGATGTAAAAAAAACAATTGCACTATGATTACAACATGATAAAAAATTGTGTACAACGGCAATAAGTCACTGCTAAGTAAAAGCCGCACGACTCATATAGTCGGCACCAACGTTGTTCACACCACGAATGTGTTCCACGTGAAAGTCATATTCCATAAGAAGGAGACTCCACCGCAGGACTCGATTATTTTGGTGCCTAGCTGACTGAATATAAGTCAATGGCTGGTGGTCACATTGCAACGTGAACGACTTGCCATAGAGAAAAATGTGGTATTTGCGAACAGCCCAGACTACGGCAAGGCCTTCTCTTTCAATTGTGGAGTAGGCTCTTCGCGGGATAATAATTTACGGCTCGCGTAGGAAACTGGGTGCAGACGGCCTTGGTGTTCCTGGAGCAATACTGCTCCTAAGATCCGCGAAGACGCATCCGTGCGCAGAACAAATGGCTTATGCGAGTCGGGTGACTTCAGCACAGGCTGCGTGGACAATAGATTCTGCACTTGTTGAAACGCTCTCTCATGTTCTTCACCCCATATAAACTTATTGGGGTGGCCTTTCTTTGTAAGTTTTGTGAGCGGAAATGTCAACTCAGCGTAATTGGGCAAAAAGTCGCTGTAATAACCTGATAGGCCGAGAAAGGCTTTCAATTTCTTCTTGGTGCTTGGCGGCACAGCTGCTTGTATCTTATCAGTAATGCTCTTATTGTCTGCAGCATACCTTGCCCAAAAGTGTGGCCCAGGTTTACTAGGTAATCCAGTTCGCTGCGTTTCTCAATAACAGGGAAGGGGCCCTTCCAGGAAAGCACCAGCTTGTTAGCATCGGCTGGTAACAACACCACCACCTGGTCACCAGGGAAAAGTTCGCGCTGTCTCGCTTTCTTATTGTAGTACCCTTTCTGCAGCTTCTTCGCCTTCAGCAATTCTTCGTGTGCGAGCGCACAGGTGCGTTCTAAACGTTGCCGCAGCTCCATCATATGCGTGTATGTCGTATTGGTCTCGTCATCGAGGCGAGGGTTCGTCCAGAGCTCCTTGAGAACAGCCATTGGCCCTCGCACGTATCGACCATATAATAATTCAAAAGGAGAGAATCCAGTGCTACATTGAGGAAGCTCTCGGTAGGCGAACAGTAACGGACCAATGTAACGATCCCAGGTTTTCGGACGCTCTTGACACATTCGCCCTATCATGCGTTTTAATGTCCCATTAAAACTTTCAATCAAACCATTGGCCATCGGATGGTATGGCGTAGTAGGCAGTCGTTTGAATAAAAGCAGTCGGATGAATTCCTTCATAACTGCTGACATGAAAGACGTGCCGCGATCACTGATGATCTCTTTAGGTATGCCAACGCGAGAGAACATTTCCAGGAGACCTTCCGCAACCTGTCTCGATTCAATGGAGGGAAGTGCTACCGCGTCGGGGTATCGCGTCGCAAATTCTATCATTGTCAGTACGTAGCGATTGTCCCTTTTCAGATGTTGGTGACAATGGGCCGATAATATCAATGCCAACTCTTGTAAACGGTGTCTCGATGATAGGCGTGGTGCCCAAGGGAGCGCGTCCCACCAGGTGGCGTGGCACCATCCGTTGACAGATGTCGCAAGATTTCACGAAGCTTTTTGTGGGGCCAGTAGAACTCTCCAGTGACCCTGCTTACTGTCTTCGTGATACCTTGATGGCCGGCTAAGATGCCTTCGTGGGCCAGTTTCAGCACCACTTCACGCAACTGTCGTGGTACAACAAGTTGCTCCAAATTAGTTCCATCTGGCAAGTTGTGCTTGCGGAATAAGGTTCCGTCCCGAATGAAAAACACCGTTTCTCGATGGTTCGACATGATTTTCTTGCCAACCGCCTCGAAACACTTTTGCAAAGTTTCGTCATCCACTTGATATTTTTAGGCGCCTCACTTCCCACTTGTAAAGCAGGCAGAGTCATCACAGGTAAAGAAATGTGCTTCTTCGTTTCTCCTTCTTTTCCCACGAAAACTTCTTCAGGTAGTGGCCACTTTTCCATGGCTTCATGCGGTGGCTCATACGCTTCCTCCGCATTCGATCTTGGTTGGGTTGCGTGCAAATTGCCAGATACATCCTGCTCACCATTGACAGCATTCCCTTTGCTAGAGTCTGCGCATGGTGCACGCCTTGTTTCCACATGACCATGGTCATTCTGTGGTGCAGACTCATTCATAGGTAACGTATCCGGCAATGCCGCGCCCTTGATGTTGCCCAAAATTACGTCGTATAATGGGTCGGTCATACACTTAACGAGTACTTCCCCAGTAAACAATGTACATTGCAAAAGGACTTTTGCCTCTGGGAGGTATCGCACACTACGGTGCAGTAAGTACACTGGGCTCGTCGTTCCCGTGAACTTCTCCTTCGGAACCAAGGATTGCCGCACGACCACCGTGTTGCAGCCGGTGTCTCGAAGCACATGCACTGGTCCGTCCTCTAGGAACCCCTCCAGAACAGGCATGTCAGCGACTCCAACCTTCCCGGATCGTCGACTTGATGTGGCATTGACGATGGGTATTGTTCCGCCGTCTTGGAGAACAATGTAGCCACTCTTAAGGTGTTCAGGTGTCAAGTCTTCGCGTTTTTCCGAAAGCATACATGATGCCTGGTCTTTGCCAAATTTTCTACCGGGGCATCTGTCACTGCTGTGTCCACTTTGTTTGCATACTCCGCATCGGCTGAACGTATTCCCTTTCGGGCGGGACCAGCAGTCGGCTGCGCGATGGCCTGCCTTGTCACAACGGAAACAGCGACTTGCAGGCTTCTCCGTCTTCTTCGCGGACCCCGGCTTGGACACCGAAGGTCCCAGATCCTTGGGAATCCGTTCTATTCCTAAGTTTTTGAGCGCCTGTGCTTCCATGAAGTTATCGGTCGTCTCGCAAAGCGAACTCAGGGTTTTGCAACTTCTCTCCTTGAGAAAGATCCTGAGTGCCGGAGAACAACCCTTCATGAATTGCTCACTTATCATCAGATCTCGCAGGCTAGCACAGCTTGTCTCCGTTTTTACAACTTCAACCCAACGGTCAAAGTAGCCGGAAAGTCTTGCAGCATACTGCAGACCAGTCTCGTTTTCTTCGGGCTTCGCTTTACGAAATTTTTCGCGGTAGCCTTCCGCAGTATAGCGGAACCTCTGAAGAAGCGCCGCTTTCAGCTCATCATAATTCAGCACAGCTGTTGGATCTAACTGGCCTATGACTGTTAGCGCTTCTCCTGTCATGCATAGACTAAGCGAAAGAGCCCACTTTTCACGCGGCCACCCTTGACACGTGGCGACCCGTTAGAATCGCTGCAGGTATGCGTCGAGGTCGTCCCGAGCCTCATTGAAGGGCGGAATCAGTTTATGAGGACTGCAGACCTCTGTTATTCTTCTGGCGCTCATGCTGGATCCTCCTTGTTCGTCAGCCACCATTGGCTGTACCCTGCTTGCGCTCTCCTGAAGTCGAAGCTTCAGTTCGAGGATCTTCATCTCTTGTTCCTGCACCTTCTGTTGCTGCTCTAACAGCTTCTGCTGCCTCTCAGCGTTTTCTTTCGCGATCTCGCGCTCCCTAGCATGCTCATCTCGAGCTTCAACGCACTCTCGCTCAACCCACTCTCTGAGCTCCTCGTTCTCCAACCCTAGCTGTCGGCCAAGTGCAATAAATTTCTCCCTGTCCATGACAAAGGCTGCGTCTGAGTAATGGCTTTAGATTTTAATAAGCTATCCTGGAATCTTCTGATCCTGGCAGGCTCGCCAATTGTGGTGGTTCTTGGGCCCTCAGACGCAGAAACCCAAGACAAGGACAAGAGAAACATCTATTGACTTGACACACAAAACAATCACAACACTGTGGCTATCTGTACAACACACTGGCTCCGTAATTCAGTCATAGAGTCCTTATGTCTACGCGCCCACGAGTAACCCACGCGTCCTCACTACTCGGAAGTCTAATTCCGTCGGGTGCCACTCACGCTCCCGCTGAAGACGATGGCGTCGACGACGCAACCTCGCCACGGGAAGGTTGCCAAGTGCACGGAAGCTCACGAGCAGACCATTAGCTGCTCGTGCTGGACCAGGCAGCCTCACGCTGCGGCCGACGCAACACCAAGGTCGCATCTTCAATTGGCGGTTGTGCCGGACCGGCTCCGACGTGGCACCGTGGCCACGATCTCGGTGACTGGTTGTGCCGGACCCGAGTCTGGACAGGATCAGCCGCTGGCCCTGGCCCGCACGCTCGTCCGCCACAGGAACAGCATGTCAGGCCCGGCCCGGAACCGCCACTCGCCTCAGGAACATGTCACGCTCGTCCCGGTTGGGTTGGTGACACCTGCTCGTCGGTTCGGTCCCCTGAGGTCCAACGCCTAGCGCTCTTGCTAGCTGGCCGCGTTCTTCCTCTGCCCGTCACTGTTCCGAAGCTCACGCGCTCACGTTCGTCTGACCCCGTGCACACTTTCGTCTTCGTCGGTTTCACTTCCAGCTTCAATTTTGGTTATGAGAAGCACTCTTACCACAGTATCCAAAGAGCAAGGCGCTTGTTGTACTTGTTGTTAGGCTAGTTGGTACATGTCTCAATTAAATAGTCAACTTCGCGCCAAAATCACGACCATACTGCAAATGAAAAAAACACATAGACAGGGCAGGCGCGCTTGTTGCATGGACAAATGTCCTTGTTACTAACCGCGTTCCAATCTTACCCTTAAAACGTGGCGGTATGAAGGGGTAACGTTTATGATAAATACCCTTTTATTCTAGCTTTACTTGATAATTGCACGTGCGCGGAACAAATATTCGCTGAGCGTAAATTTTGGAATCAACAGTCTAAAGAGAATGCTTTAAAATGCATAGTCAGTTATGCGCTTCGCTGCTTATCATACTTCTGCGCCGTTTCTACGTGAGATGCCCGTTTCCTGTAAGCCGCTGGAACTATTGTCAGTACATAAGAAGTGTGCTCGCATGAGTTACTTTGCAGTTTTCCACAAAATGGCTGCTACAAATCATTGTCGAAGCTTTTGGCAACCACATTCTTCCATCGGCGCTGCTTAGATATAAAAAATATATTATCACACATCACAAATACCACATGTGTACACAACTTCAACTACTACAATATCGAATAACAGTAGCAGCATAAACATGTCTTCGCAATTTTTTGACAGTGCTGAAAAGACGGAAGTTGAAAGTAGTATGGCAATTTGCGCTTTTAAGATGCAGATATGTATCTCCATGTAACTCGAAAGCTTAGAGGAG
This sequence comes from Rhipicephalus annulatus, assembly GCA_013436015.1. Lineage (NCBI taxonomy): Eukaryota > Metazoa > Arthropoda > Arachnida > Ixodida > Ixodidae > Rhipicephalus > Rhipicephalus annulatus. Next base: position 1,441,237 of record WOVY01009740.1, on the reverse strand, counting down.
TGGTGACGCAGGACTAACCTCCTGTCAGGTTAACTGCATCGTGCACGTGCTCATTTTTATAAAAAAGTTTACTTGTCTCGGCGCTAAGTTGCGATCCATGCTTGTCGCCTGCTTTTTCTGTTTGGGAATGTTGAAGTCGACCCCTTCGTGTTCACATGGCCATTGTCACAGTTGACGACACAGCTATGATTCCCTCCTCTTTGTCGCGTTGACATGGCGGAACGAGGGCTGTTTCACGTGCAGTGCGCGCTTCACAAGTATACGCGGGAACCAAAGGGAGCGGAGGCTGTACGCTTTTTCCGGCAGGGAAGCGTTGACGTCGGCGGACAAACTTCTCGTGTCTTCTCTCTCACGAAGGGGGGCAGGGGGGGAGCATTCTGTTCTGCACATTGATATAATAGAGGCTGCGACTTGGGGGGAGCGCCAAGTCAGCCCCATGCATTGACATAAGAGGGAGGGGTGGCACTGCGACGAACCTTCGCCCCTCATAAAGGGGAACACTGCGTACGCCTATGCGTGACACGAACACTGCTTGAGAGCGAGCAAAGTGTAAGAAAATAAAAAAGTGTGTGTCTTACACCACGAGAGCTAGCAAACGAATGGAATACCACGGCAGTTCGTCCACTTTTTTTTACGTGCCGCTTTGGCATTGCCTAAAGACGACACGCATATCCGCGTGTTGTGTGTTCTAGATTTAGTGCCAGGGACCCCCAGCCACCAGCGTACGCACGCTCTAGCGTTCCATTGTACTCCCAACTGCACCTGCAGAATATGCAAAGAAACGTACGTGGGCGGCTGGGATCTCCCTATGTCCAAGTTTAAACTTCACATGAAAAGGTATTGAAACCGGCTCCGTATATGAACGTCTACGGTTTTGAGCCCACGCTGCTTGCTGCTCCTGTGTTCTAGCCTGCTTATGGCGACACGTGCACAGGCACGCAGGCAGAAATTTGTTTAAGGTGAGGGGGGGGATATTACCTGGATCCGAAGTGGGGGCCGGCCAGGCAGACGTGGTCGAGCGTTGTTTTGTTTTGTGCACTGTATGCGATGGCATTTTTGGAGGGAGGGGGGTCACAGGCCTAATGTGCCACCCCTTGGCTACGCCACTGCACGTGCACCCTGTCTAAGGTTCCCCAGCGCTCGTTGCCCCAGCAGGGCGAAGCTTATTTCCTGCGGTAGTGGAGTGTGAGGGGAAGGCGCGCCTCGAAAAGAGGATCTCGCAAGAGCTTGTTGCTTCACACAAGAAGAGCAAACTACAAACTGTGGACTTTCTTGTTTCAATCTACTATCAGTCAGAGCCATCTTTTTTTCTTATCGTGCCTGTTCGCACTGTATTTCAAGTGCCTGTTTATCACAGGCGAGAGGGTAATAGCCTGTGATCAGAAAAGTCCAATAATTTGATACTTCATTTTGATACCGCATCCCTTGGGTAAGCTTTCTGGACAGCATATATTGAAAACCTAGTAGGAGCAGAGCTAGCAACTGGCGGCGAGAGCTGATTGGCTACTTGAGCCGAGGGATGGTGTGATGTGACGCCATAGCAACGGCGACGGCGCCGCTTCGGATCTTGGCCGCTTTGGCCGCGCCACCGTTACCGCTGCTTCGTACGCGGTTTCGGCTTTCGCGCTGCACGCGTTTGGCCGCCCTAACCGCTCTCTCTCTCGCGGCGCTTCTCGTTTTGCGCTGGGCCGCCGATGACTACTGGAGAACCTTGCCAAACCATGAGCGCTACGCGCGCCGTTATTTAGTGAATGAAGTTGCCTTAATTAGGAATGCATTCCTGCACTTCTCCAGGGCATTGCAAAAAACAATAAAATGCTGCACCGTTCGTGGAGGGTTTTTAACTCTATTAAGAAACTTCATGTAATCGCCATAATTACGCATCGCAATACTGTCTGTACTTAAAGCTTATAGCGCGTTGAAGCTATCTCCTATCGCGTCTGACGCGCGTTGTTTAGTGAATAAAGTTGCCTTAATTAGGAATGTATTCCTAGCTTTTCCCAGAGCATTACGCATTTTTGCGCCGAAAAATTGCTGCGCCGTTCACAAACTTTTTTGAATTGTATTGAAAAAACCATATCAGCAACATTCGGTACCGAAATAACGGGCTGTAATTAAAGCCATGGAATATATCGTGAAAGCGCTACCACACAACACAAGGGAAGAAGAGACGAGCGCAGGCGCAAACTAACAACTGATTTGTTGAACGCAGATCAACAAGTATATATACCAGCAAGCTGCGCAAGCGCATCGTCACAGCGATCCTGAGAACAGGAAACAGAAAAAACGTTCAAACAAGGCACGTCAGAAATTGAATTTCGGCTTTGTACAGCGCATTGGAAGTGTCGCTGACACAATCCTCACCTGCTTTTATAATTAAAAACGCTTCCAAGGTTTCACGGGCCGTTTTTTGCCTGTTTCTGCCAAGGATTTTTGCGCAGCGAAACCGTGGTTCACAATTCGAGCACGCCGCGCAGTGGTCAACAAGATGACTTCTCTCGTTATTGTTAAGATTTCTTTCGTGTTTCCTGAGTCGGTCATTGAGGCAGCGCCCTGTCTGGCCGATATACCTCATAGTGCATTGAAGGTGCCTCCCACCACGCGGAGAGCTGCTTTGTTAAGTACGCGCAGTATCTGGAGCCGGCATGTGCCTTTGTTATATCACCTAGTTTGGTGCACATTCTCTAAAGCGCCCGTTAAGTTATTTTATCGAACAGCAAATAATAATAAAATAATGCGTATTAATTAATGCTTACAATGCATTGCAGGCATTTCCCATCGCGCACAGTTTTGCAATAATGCGCACGGCGCAGTCTCCGGAGCCAGCACGTGCCTTTATGTCACCTATATCAACTTTAATCTGAACTGCGCAGAGCCTACATACAAGCACTTTGGCCGATTTGCGACTCAATCATGCCACGTGGAACCCGTGAAATAAAGGAAACTGGTATACAGCGTTGTACATAAGCTGTGACCCTTCAAACACCGCATTTCTATCTTACAAATAAATATCCGCGAATTTGAGCAAGAGGAGATGAACAGTTGGAAGTATTGTTTCTCTAAAATGTAGTTGATAGGTTTGTTCGTTTTCTTGTTTTGCATGACAATTTTGTTTCAGAGGTTAACTTTTTTTGCTCCGAACGGCGACGTGCGCTTTTCCTTCCCGCTGTCCACGGCCAGCATTTTTTAAGTCTTTCGCTGGTTGCGGGCTCCTTGGGGCTGGCAGAACGAATCTTTCCCCCTTCACACCAAACCACATTTCTGCGTGCTTTTGTGCAGCGGCCTACGCGGTTTAAGCTTAAACAAGGCCGTGCCGCTGGTGCGCTCTGGGTTCCACTGCCTACTGTAGTCTGGAAAGCGATCGCTGAAACGAGCGAGCAAGCAGCCTCCATATTGAATTGCCACATCGAATTGCGTATGGCTTGATTCGATATGGTCGTGCAGCCCAGCTTCTCGACGGAAAAGCCCGCGCGGCCAAAGTCCGGAGCGGCAACGTCACCGTTGCTATGGTGTGACGTCAGAGCGTCCCTCAGCGCAAGTAGCCAATCAGCTCTCGCCGTCGGTTGCTAGCTCTGCTCCTACTAGGTTTTCAATATACGCTTCCGGGCACTTGGGTGGGCATAGGGGGGGAGCAGGCGAGAATTTTGGGAGGCTCCAGCCTACCCTTGCCTCCCCCCCCTGGCGCCGCCCCTGGGTGAGGGACAGAACCTGCCACCTACAAATAAAGCGTGCGGTGCTTTACCAACTGTGTTACGTACCACAGCAGCTATTGCCCCTTCCGCTTGGCAAGGTATATATGCGTACCTAATCGTCGGAGAGACAGTCAGCCCCGCTTGTTGCTATCATGGCTAGTTTGAGACACTTTTTCTTTTCTATTGGCATCACGTAGGATGTGATGTTATTACAAGCTGGCAGCCTGATTACGCCCTTGTGCTTAATGCACATATACACCCCATAAGTGGACGGGTAGATAACTGTCATAGTTAGTAGTAGGGCATCAGATGTATTATTCAAATGTTTCCAGATTCGGTTATTCCGCACGACTAATTACCTTTTCTTCCACGTTACTTTCTTGTCAAATACATTACAAATACTTCCATTATTATCCCTAGTACTTTTTCTTGCAGCATTGTTGGTTCTCAATAATATCGTTTCTAACAAAGAAAAACGAGCACTTTTTTCCTTCATTCGTAGTGAGGTACTTGTTATGGCAGGCTTGGTGCCATGAGATTGTATATGAGGGATAATTGATCTGCTGTTTGCTCATGTAATAATAGCGCGTGCTGCGTGCCGCCAGTAGGCAAAAAAAGGTGTCCCGCACTCGTCATAATGTTAACAGGCAGCGCTGACTGACTCTTCTATGATTAAATGCACATATAAACCGTACAAAGTGGAAGGGGGATAGCCGCCATGGTAGCTCAGTTGATAGAACATCGGACACGTTATTCGAAGGACGCAGGCTTGGTCCCTGTCCAGGGCAGGTTATCTTTTAGGGGCGAAGCTCCTTATGGCGTGGCTTGGGCGTCCCTCGTATGTAACCACCAGTGGCACATACCCGAAATAGGTATAATACTTGACCTCCAAGGTGGTGGCAGTGAGAGATTTCTTCTGTGCATTGTTTAACAATAAAAAATAGTGCTCAATGTACATGCCAATCGCTGCTAATGGGAAAGAGAGACATGAGCATTCGGCTTTTAGCCAACGCGCACGCTGCGATCCCCATTAGCAGCCATTGGCATGTACATTGAACACTATCGGACAAGAAAGGGATGCTACATTATACTCGCTGGGTGTAACCTCCTTAGCTTTAGAAAGGTTTCGCGAGCGTTGAGCCGCAGTGCCATGAATACAATGAACTTGTATATACCATGAATGAACTCAAGGTGGTTAAAAATAAGAAGTAGATACGAAGCGCAAGCCGTAAGAAAGTAAAAGCCGAATTCTCCTGTCTCTCATTTCGCATTAGCAGCCATTGGCATGTAAATTAAGCCCTATCTGACAGGGAAAGGCTGCTACGTTATACTCGCTAGGCGTAACCTCCTTGGTTTTCGAAAGGTTTATCGAGCGTTTGGTCGCAAGTGCCATGAATACAGTGAACTAGAATATACCATGAACTCGAGGTGGTTAAAGGTGGGAAGTAGACCCAAAGCGCAGGCCGTAAGAAAGTGTGCGTGTGCCACCTCTCGTTTAGTCCTTGGAATGTCCGCTGGATGGCGGTGCTTCTATATGGGGAATATATGATGAAAAGATTCGAGATGGTGGTACTTGGAGTGTTGAATAGATGAACGAACGGACACACAAACAGATGCATGGATGGACGCATGAACAGACGCAGGGGCGGATGCACGAAATAACGCAGGGACGGGCGCACAAACAGACGCATGGACGGTCACACAGACGGACGCATGGACGGGCGAATGCTTCGCCCCACTCTCCATCATTCACTCCGTGGATATGCTGCCATTTTTTTCCTTCTACTTTCCGTTCTTCACAATTACAACACTTCTATTCTTCTTGCAGATTTTCTGGTGTTTGCTAAAAAAGGTACTTATAATCAGAAGAGGCAAATCCCCGCAGGAGCGCCTGCGCAAGTAGGCGTTTGGTGTGTAGTGACACCACGGACCCGAGCTAACGGGGAGTCTCGGCTCCCTTCCACGCCTAACCGTGCGTGGCTTTGCCGTGTCCGGGGAAAAGGGGATCCTGGTGGTTGAGCCAATGCTGGGTGATTGGACCTCTAAGGCTCCCCGGCAGAGGCAACACACCCCTTTGGCCCCTGCTTCACGTAGACGGCACCCCTGGGCTGACCCACCCCGGGGAAATTGGCAGTCGCCTTTTCCTCCTCTCTCTCCCTACATCTTCGTCTTTATCTCATACAATTTATTTGTCCTGTTTTCTACTCTCTTCCGTTTACTTCCGATATTTTCCGATATTCATGGCGGCAAGGGTTAACCTTGTGTTATCCCACCTTGGAAAATTACATTGGGTTATAGTGACAGCGTACGGCTGCGTCGGGAGGGCTTGTTTCAACAAGTCCAACCACGTTCCCTTGTTGGGCTCTGTGGTGGGTGGTCGCCACTGTTACCGAACACATTCATACTTGTATGGCTTTACAAGCATCCGCCGACCTTGATCCGTCTCGCAAGAGAGGCTGCAACGAAGCAAGTTATCACGTCTCGAAAAAAACTAAAGTTACTTTCGTGAAGTACCACATTATCCACAGTGACAGCACACCTCTAAGAAATTTATCCCCAGTTTTGGTGGCCAAGTGCCTAAAAGAAAAAATAGGACCCAAATACAAAGCGTCCAAAATGTCAAGCGGTGACCTCCTTTTGGAGCTAAACGAAAAAGACCAAGTGTCTAAGCTATCTCTACTAACCAGCATTGGAGAAACAGCTGTCACCGTTTCGGTCCATCGCTCTCTAAACACCAGCAGGGGAGTAATCTCCGAGGAAGACTTCTTAGGCCTTAGTGACGAAGAGCTCCTCGAAGGTTTCCAAGACCAAAATGTCATCAAAGTCCAAAGAATTGTAATCCGTCGCAATAATTAGGAAGTGCCCACCAAACACGTAATACTAACATTTGGAACATGTGAAATGCCCACCTCTCTTAAGGCTGGGTACTTAAAAATAAATGTCAGACCCTACATTCCCAACCCCAGACGCTGTTTCAAATGTCAGAGATTCGGACACGCCTCGCACCCTTGCAGAGGCAGAGAAACATGTGCAAAATGCAGCGCAAACGACCACAAATCAGAAAACTGCTCATCCTCACCCCACTGTGTTAACTGTGACGGGGAACACCCAGCGTATTCCCGGTCATGCCCATGTTGGAAAAAAGAAAAAGAAGTGATCGCTCTGACCGTCAAAGAAAAAATATCATTCAGCGAAGCGCGAACACGGCTATCATACCTTTTCCACAGAAGTTAGGCCGATGTGACACAGTCGGGGGCAGCGTCACAAAGGCCTCAGGAGTCGACCGCTACCACACCCAGTGGTTCTACGGTGACTCAAACCGCCCCCGTAAAAGAAGCAGCGCCAGCTGCTCCATGCACATCAATGGGCCCGCAGACTCCGGCCTCCCTGGGCCCTAAACTCAATAGAGTGCCAAGGCCTGAGATCCGTTTCTCAGCGCCTCACTCTCGATCTTCCAGCGCCTCAGACAAGGCAATAGAGATCGACCACAAAACTCCGGTGTCATCGACACCGAAGGACAAGCGCTCTCTCGAGCGTACCAAACAGGGCAAGGACAAAGTCCCAGTAACCACAATAAGTAAGCGATAACCGTAATGGTTATCGTATTTCTCTCTATTTCTATTTCTTAATATTGTCACCTATCATCTTTTATACCAATCCATCCCCAGAAGTATATTTACTTAACTTTATTCTGTCATGGCTTTTATCGTACATAGGAACTGTAGAGGCTTAATTCATAACTTAGGTGACATAAAGGACATCATTAACGAATGCTCACCAGTCGCCTTTTGCCCCCAAGAGACAAATCTTGGTGCAAAACACAGCCATTTCCTGGTTGTGCCCGAAGTTGCCCGAAAGGACCGCGAACAATGCAACCGTCTTTCAGGAGGAGTAGCCATAGTGGTGCAGGGCAGCACTCCTACGCGAGATGTCCAAATAAACACCTCTTTCGAGGCCGTAGCCGTCACCATCCTATCATACAAAACCATCACCATCTGCTCACTGTATATCCCACCTCACACCCTTTTCACCACCAAAAACCTAGAAAATCTAGTGGAACAGTTGCCAAAACCATTTATCTTAGTTGGGGATTTCAATGCTCATTCAACCCTTTGGGGTAGCGACAAAACTGACGCAAGAGGGCAAGCCATGGAAGATTTCATTTTATAATATGACATCTGCCTTCGTAATTCCGGTGCTTTCACCTACTCTTCATCAACCTCGCGCACTTTTAGTTGCTTAGATCTTGCCATGTGTTCACCGTGTATTTTTTACAATTTTAAATGGGATGTCGTCACCACGTCTTATGGTAGTGATCATCAACCCGGCATCATAAAACTCATACCATCCTACCCAACTTTAACAATCAGGCCACGCCAGTGGAAACTACAGCTCGCGAACTGGCCAGTTTTCAAAGGAAACGCTAAGCTCGATGAAATTTTCTCATCGGAGCTTTCTGTTGAGGAACTAAACGAACAGTTCGTCAAAGTTTTAATCTTAGCAGCAGAAAAAGCAATACCGCAATCATCCGGCATCGTACGCAAGAAATTGAACCCTTGGTGGACAAACGAGTGTACTGATGGCAAAAAACTACAAAATAAGGCCTGGGGAGTTCTACGAAGATACCCCACCTAAGCCAACCTCATCAACTTCAAACAGGCAAAAGCCTGAGGCCGATTTATTCGAAGACAGGCAGAAAGGAATTCATGGCAAAAATACATATCATCAATAACAGTTCAGTCACATCTAAACACATCTGGGACTAGGTGAGGAAGTTCAAGGGAGAGTACTCCTTCTACACAATACCACTGCTTACAAGTCCACACACAATTAACACTAGAAGACCAGGCCAACCTATTTGGAGAACACTTTTATAAGGTATCATGCTCAGCAAATTACACCAATACATTCCTGAAATAAAAAGAAAATGCAGAAAGACAAAGATTGCCTACTAGCAGTACCTCAAATGAAAGTTATAACCTTCCGCTTACGCTGCACGAATTGAACAGGGTACTTTCTGCCAGTAAAAAACGGCAACAGGGTCTGACCAGATACAGTACGCAATGTTGGCACACCTATCCCAAGCATCCGCGAAGGCACTTCTCCAATTCTTCAACAAAATATGGGACTCTGGCATAATGCCTGAAGATTGGAAAAAAGCCATAGTCCTAAAACCTGGTAAACCCCCAACAACCCCAAGTAGCCATAGAAGCATTGCATTATCAAGTTGCCTTGGAAAAACTTACGAAAACATCATAAATATTAGACTTACCTTCACTTTGGAATCGGAGCACCTAATAGACGCAAACCAGTGCGGATACAAAAAGGGCTGGTCCACCACTGATCACATCGTTAGGCTGGAACAAGAAATACAACAAGCATTTCTACACAAACAGTTCTGCTCTCGGTCTTCTTTGACTTTGAGAAAGCATATGACACAACTTGGAGATACGGAATTCTGAGAGATCTAGCTAACTTAGGGATTCGCGGAAGAATGCTGAACTGCTTACACGTTTTTTTATCGGCTAGAACTTTCAAGTACGTTTGGCTACGGTACTGTCACGAATATTTGTCCAAGAAAATGGTGTTCCACAGGGCTTCGTTTTGAGCACCACCCTGTTTATAGTGAAAATGAACTCCATCAACAGGGCTATACCCCGTACAGTCATGCACTCCATCTATGTTGATGATCTGCAAATTGCATGCCGAGCCTCCAGCCTATTATCCTGCGAAAGCAACTCCAAATTACAATAAATTGGCTTACGAAATGAGCCGACCAAAATGGTTTCCGCTTTTCAGCCCAAAAAACCACAGCTGTTCTCTTTACGCAAAAGAGAGGATTGTTCCCTGAACCCGCGCTTAAACTATACAACGTCAACATGCCGGTAAATCAAGAACACAAATTTCTAGGAATCACATTCAACCGAAAACTAAACTTTCTGCCACACATATTTTGCACTAAAAACTAAGGCAAACAGAGCACTCAATGTGCTCAAAGTACTCTCCCATAAACACTGGGGTTTCGATCAACTCTGCCTTATACGTATTTACCGATCTCTTGTACGCAGCATTTTAGACTACGGATGCATAGTTTACAACTCGGCGCGAAACTCATACATCCGCCGTCTTGACCCTATACATAACCTCGGTCTCCGTCTGTCAAGTGGTGCTTACAGAACATCACCTGTGCAAAGTCTATACGTAGAATGCAATGAGCCCCCTCTATGTGATCGAAGAGCATTACTAACCTTGTCATATGTTTTAAGAAAAAAGGTTGTCACCTGAACACATCTGCTATGAAATTGCCGCAAAATGTGACTCGCGCTCACACTACCTCAACAAACCGAACCTAATCAAACCACTCGTCCTACGTTTCGGGGAATACTGCCACTTTTATACCATCCCTGGTGGATCACTAGATGTCGCTATTAAACCACCAAGACTGCCGCTATGGTTTGACCTGTCACAGCTATGCGAATTTTCACTAAGCCGTTTCAGCAAAAAAGAACACCCCACCAGAACACATAATCCAAGAATTTTATACACTTCCTGAGCACGAATATAGGGACTACGAAGAATTTTACACAGATGGCTCAAAAACGGAGGACCACGTGGTATTGGGATTATGACGACAAAAAGCGCGATTTCTGTGAAAGTACCTCGTAGTTTTTCTATTTTTTCAGCTGAAGATTATGCCTTAAATGAAGCAGTTCGGAAAATCATCGCTGAAAAATACAAGAAAGCAATCATATACACCGACTCACTAAGCACACTAAAAGCACTACATATAAAATTTGAATGTGAGCCTATAGTGATTGATATGTGGGGTTTAACGTCCCAAAACCACTATATGATTATGAGAGACGCGGTGAGCCTATAGTAGGTGACATTCTAAACGTGGTATACTTAAACAGCCAGGCAACCTACATCCGTTTCTGCTGGGTCCCAAGTCATGTTGGGATACCCGGAAACGAAAAAGCAGATAAGTATGCTTCCCAGGCAGCCCGTAAAACAGTAACAAAAGTAAAAATTCCCCTTAAAGATATCTAGAGAACAATTCGCCTGGCCCTACTAGCAAAATGGCAAAAGCAATGGGACACCTGCACGAACAATAAGCTCCACCTGGTGAAACCCACACTCGAGGAATGGAAGACCTGCCGTCACCAGCAACGGTTTATTGAAGTTGTATTATGCCGACTTCGCATTGGACACACACACTTGACACACAACTTCTTACTCGCAAATTAAGAACAACCAACGTGTGAAAAATGCCAAGAAGCGTTAACACTTATGCACATCCTAATCACATGTCCTACCATCAAAACACGGAGACAAAAACATTTCAGCAAGCTATACAAACAACACGTACCTTTACACCCTGCTTTGTTCCTAGCAGATGACCCTCTAGTACCTCTGCCTGACTTGCTAAACTTTCTGATAGAATGTAACCTGTTAAATAAGCTTCAAAATCTCATCTTTTTAGTGTCCATTCCTGAAAGTCTTGTGTCTGGCGCAGCCTAGCCTTAGCTGCTTTTGCGCCATAAAAAACCAGATTAACGTACCCTAACCTGAAGAGGCAAGCAGAATGTGCCAGTGTACGAGTTAGCTCATGTAGTAATTACAAGTAAGATATAATTTGAAGAATAAATCATTCTGCCACTTGCCTAAAGAATGCGTACAGGACATGGTGCTGCATGCACAATGTTATATTTTAATCGAGCTATCTTGAATTCTATTTTTATAAATTACATGGGCTACACATGACGGTATCACACACTGTAGTGCCAAAAAGAATATGCAATGAGCAAGGTTATAATTGCGAAATTGCATAAGGATAAGGTGAAAATTGCACCCTCAACGAGAATGTACAGGGAGCACAGGGTGCAGGCGTCATTCCTTCTGCCCGTCCTTTTCAAGTGCGAGCTGTTTTCACCTCGTTCTGACCAACTAACTAGATTGAGATGTGTTGTTATAGTGCATAAGAATGCTCCACGGGAAACTAGGTTTGTCTCAAACTCTGTGTGTCTTTCAACATATATGGTGCCCGGTTAAAGAGTTCATGCAGACCAGATCGTGTAAAACAGGATACCCAATTAACATATTAACATGGCTTAAAGCATAAAGCAGTTAATTAGACCGAATATCAATTTTTATAGTAGCTGTTTTTTTCTGCAATAGAAAGCTTACTGGTCTGAGCATGTAATCATGCAGTGAAAGAAGAGAATTTTCAGGGCTTGTTTCTTTTTGTTTCACAATGCTTTCATGAGTACATTTAGTGGTAACACAGAAAGTGCTGAAAACCTTTTAAGAATTTTCGTGTCTCTCACTAATATGAAGTGTCACACAACACACGCTGCAAACAGTGGGAGGTCAGCATAACAGCTTTATATGTTTGTGCATTGCAGTTTGCAGCGAAAGCATGCATTTCACATGAATGTGAAATGCACATCTTTCTCACTGTTTGCCACGATGGCAGTGCTGCTTTTTGAGGGTTAACTCCTCTTCGTAGGCAGCACAGAATAATGTTGGCACTGGTAATATGGATATATGATGTAACTTGAACCACTGATCTTTTTGCATGTTAAAGCATCAACCTATTTGCAGTAAACATACAGGCTGCATGACATACTGATTTTTATGCTTTTTAAGTGCAATTTTAAAAGGAAATGCTACTCAACTTGCAAAAAGATTGCAGTTCAATTCACGGATTTTTATTTCCACCTCCAATCACACATTCTGGCGACTTGTCAGTCTCTGTAATGAAGAAACCCTAATCAAAATTTTTAGCTGAAAAGGTTGGTACTAATGTTGAATTTTGTGCATTGCTTATGAGTAAAACGATAGATTCGTGCCCTACCCGTCAGTACTGCCTGAAATTGATCAGGCTATCTTTGCATAGTATTCTTATCATTGCACTATCAGTGTCAACTTAAGCTATGCCATGAAAGCGGCCCACAGCGTTCAGCTAATGTTGTTTCCGTGTGCAACTGTAGTTGTGGTTGTGCTGAATGACCTTTCTTTATATACACTACATAACAAACTTGCTCCTTTAGAGTCAAGTGCATCTTCGGATCGATTGTAAATGTTTGCATATGCGAGGCCTTAAGTTTCATAAGAAATTCCTCAGTATGCCACAAGGAAATGTGTGTTCTACAAAACTTTTTATACCATTATATACAACTCCTAAGGCCTCGTCTACAACTTAGTGCAGGTTGACCTTGAGCAGAAAACGAGTAGCGGCCGCAGCCCCCAGAAAAGAGCAAGCACCCTTTAAGTTCCCCAAGCTCTTTTCGACAGGAACAGAAAAGTCAGTGTGGCAATGAAAACCATTGCAAGAAGTGCCTTATCAGTACACTGTGCTGCCCTTTCATTGCGGAAGACGAAGTTGAACACTCCAGATGAACATCACGCTGTGTAGTGTGATTGCTTCAGTGGTTTTGGTTTTGTCCGGCCAGCAGTCAAGAAATCATGTCAGATTCAGTCGGGATGACTAGAGGGAGTCGGCGGCATGTTTGGACATTTGTCCAGCCAAGTAGTGCCAATTTTCGCACTAGTCCTCTTGGAGTTACTGCCACAAATGACAGAAGCTTCGTCACCTCTGTAAATGTACAGATGTGTCAAGGAAGATTAGCTGCATTAGTTTTTCTATAACTGGTAGCTGCCAACATTCTTCGTTGTACAGGAGTTTTGTTCCTCACTTATGGGTGTAAAGCCCTCCACAGAAAAAATGCTACACGTCTACTTACAGAAGGCCCCAAGGCATTACTTGTAGGTTTTTTCGGCTTGTTATCATAAGCACCTCGTTTGGGTGAACATGATTGATTGATTTGTGGGGTTTAACGTCCCAAAACCACCATATGATTATGAGAGACGCCGTAGTGGAGGGCTCCGGAAATTTCGACCACCTGGGGTTCTTTAACGTGCACCCAAATTTGAGCACACGGGCCTACAACGTTTCCGCCTCCATCGGAAATGCAGCCGCCACAGCCGGGAATCGAACCCGCGACCTGCGGGTCAGCAGCCGAGTACCTTAGCCACTAGACCACCACGGCGGGGCATTTGGGTGAACATGATTATTTTAAACATGTGCAGCGAAAAATTTGGGTGGCTAGTCATTTTGTCGTTATCATGTTTCTCGCAATATTCTTAGGCATGTTGTTCATTACCTTGTCAATCTGATTCATGTGCATAGAAGACGTAACGCAGTTTCAGGATACTTCAAGCACCGTACTGTAGTATAAAAAGCCTGGAAGCAACCTATGAATAATTTTTTTAACACAGATGCTTAATCTGAAGCATGATACATCACTAAACTTTCTTGCGTATTTATCAATGTAAGCTCGTCTTAGTGTTATCCAAAATGAAGATGCGAGTCCACAGATGGAAGCATCTAGTGGGGTAATCAGGGTGAACAGTGGAAGTGCCTCAAACAGGCTGGCCGATGTTGCGATAGGAGGACCTACTTTTAGAAGTCACCTTGTCATCCTTGGCGTGTTAGTTTAAATGGGGTTAGTAATGACATCGTCTTTTGATGTAGGTGTGTGTGCCTGTTGGAAATGTTTGTCTGAAAAAAAAACCTATAACACAGAAGAGTGCAGCCCTCGCTTCCTTTCAAGTTATATTGCAATGATACAAAATGTTTTACTTCCTTCTTTTATTCTTTTCACTTTTTTACATTTGCATTGTCTCATCTAGTGCATGAATCAATGACACATGGCTTCGCTATAGCAAACATGCTTATGAGGTGTTGGATTGAACAGTGCATTGTACTTCATTCAGTTCAATTACAGGCTGAACAGTCTTGTAATAAGTGCTTTCTTTCTATCACCACACATGATCAAATGAAAAGTTTGCACTTGTCTCTTAGTATACTGGTATATAGCTTGTGTCTTGGACTACTCAAAATGAATGTTATTTGCTGCTGTTTATGGTAATGAATTCATCCAACATGAAAATATCTTGCCTAGTGAACTTTGTCAGACCTGCCTTTCTTTTTCTTTCCTATGCAGGCGTTGTATGTAAGGCAGTAACAGAGAGATGATAGCTTGTGCTTTTGAAGAATAAATACTGGCAGTGAGGCGATTTCACATCAAACATACTAGCCATTTTGGCAACCATCCTAAATGTGTTTTGAAAAAAAAAATATTGTGCTCATTTACTGTATCGAAAACAGCAAATTGCTAAAATATATCGCAGAGAACAAAATATTAGGCCACCTTGGTGCCTGCTAGACTTCCCCGGGTGTTGTCTGGGTGTTGTTTGTAAAAAAAAGTTTTTAAAAATACTGCTTCTTCTACACCAAATTTGGTCTAGGTATTAAGTAAAGGTGATTGTGTGTAGTGCATAAAGCTCAGTAACATTAGTGCAATTTTTTTGCCACATCGGAAGCAAGAAAGCAGTTCTCTTTATATGGCAAGTTATGTGATTAGACTTTTTGTTTTAAAGAAGAAAATAACTTTTGAAGTTTCCTAATGATGGCTGTTTTCACATTTGATATATGACAGCCGCCGTTCCAAAGTTCCCCATGGTCCTCAATAGGAGACTTCAAAAATCATTTTCTTCATTGAAACTAAAATTGTAATGCTAACACTTGCCATATAACAAGAACTGTTTATGTGCTTTAAGCTTACACATAAAAGTAGTTTTCAATCATACACTTAGTGCAAATTGCATCTCAATGTGGAAAAAACAATTATATAGTCATATTTGTAATCTGGACCTAACATAATTTTTTTGTGAAATATACCTTCTGTGGAGTGAGTATTTATGGCTCAAATATTCATACAAAGTGCAGTATTGCCATAGAAGAAATGCAAACGATAAACAGTTTGGATGAGTTCTTCAAAGCGTATGTGCGGAATAATTGCACATTAGTTACTCGGCTTCAAATACTTTAAAGAAGCACCTTTGCTTAATATGTAGATCAAATTCGATATGGCAAGAAAAAGCGGTACTTCAAAATTTTTCCCACAAACAACACCCCCACAATATCCTGCAAAATTCTGAAGGTACCCACGTGACCACTACTTCTTTCTCTTCAAAATATTTTCAGCAAATAACTGTTTTCAAAAAGTAAATTACCACCATTTTTTAAACTATATATCTGTGATGGTCACCAGGCAGTATGGTATGGATGTTTGGTGTAGAATGGCCCAGTGGGAAAAACAACAAAGGTCTGAGCGTCCTTTGACGCTCGGGCAATTTCGAAAGTATTTTTTTGTTAGCAGCAATTCAATTAAGCCCTTGTCTTCATGCTTAGGCCCAGAAACAAAACACTCGGAGCGGTGCGGCGAACACTCGGAGCGGTGCGCCAGGCAATAATGGCAAAATAATGGCAAATAATGGCAAATAATGGCAACCTCCAAAGCGGATAGACACTTCGCGGCGCATTTCGAGAGCGGCGACGCTGAAGCAACAGCAGACACGCCATCACGGTAACGTTGAGCGTTCCGAGTAGATCGTCGTCGCCGGCCATTGTTCGCACGATTGCACCGTAAAGTCGGAGAGCTTAGAACAGACGACGAAAAAGCGCGCGAAATCTCGCGAGACCGCTCGAGACTGTTGTCACGTGACTCCCGCAGATGTGGCCAGCGTGCCGCTTTTCACCGTTAGGCGGCGAAGACGCGCATCATGCCGCGGCGGCACGCTTCCCGCTAGCGTGCGCGTACCCTTACAGAGAAAACCACCTCCAGGCCACCCGCCACCTTTGACCCCGACAGGGAAACTTTAATAGTGTCTCTTCTCTCTCTCAATATAACTACGATTCCAACACTTTCATAATGAAAGAAATCATTTTCAAAAGCACATTGCTGCCACACAGATAAGTGCTCATTTCTAGATAGAAAACACATTTTTCTCGAGATGCAACTTCAGGTAAATTCTTAGTTTCGAGGGCATGTTTTTGGTATTTCTTATAGCCAGATCGAGATTAACTTGAGAAGAACGTAATTATCTTCTTAAAACATGTTTTCATTTCTATATTTATTGTGAAATTATGTATGCAACCAGCATGGGCAAAAAATTTAGGACTTCTCACATTACAATTTTTTTCTTCGTTTATATGCATTACACACACAGTTTTTATAGTAATTTTTATTCTACAGGCAATGTGGAGAAATGTGAGTCATTACTGACCTAATTATAAAAAGCTAGTGGCAAAAAAGTATCAAAAAGAGCAATAGTTTATTACACACCGTCATGGTGCAAAACGGAAACTATGCAACTTAGTGTAAAAGTGATTACCTATATGAAATCACTATAGAAAGTCATCCAAACAGCAAAACTTTTATTGCCTGAGGCTATAGATTAAAAAAGCTTTTTTCTTTTTTTCAAGTAGCATCTCCCTTTAAGCATGTGCTCACTACAACAGCGGGCAGCTGGCAATCCAAACGTGGAATCTTTGCAGTGAGTGAAAAGAAAGTTGTGGACACGAAAGCAAGAGTCGGAGTGATGCCGAGTGGACAAACTATGTCCACTCACTCACACTGTATCTGGCACAGCGTCAACACATCATTATTTCTCCTGAACGAATTCATTGCACTGTGTTGGAGTCTGCACTCTTGTTCACCTCATTTTGAAAGAAAACTTTCAAGCGAAGGATAAGTAATGAAGACTAGAAGCATTCGCATGCAGAGCCTTTGAACGAACTGATGCAACACAAACATCCTGAAATTTTGCAGGAGCCATTACGTACTGCTGAGGGACATTGCTGACATGCTTCCTAATAAATAGCTTAGCAAGCATGAATTACCGAAGGCTTCACCACACTGGTAATTACCATGCGCTAGTCTTTGTTAAGCAACGTGGCTACTCCATATATATTCCTACCGAATTTGAAGCCTGCTAATACATTTCAAAATGCAGCATTGTGACTGTACAATGATACAAAAGTACCACACTTGTATTCCCTTTTTTTTCGCTATTGCCTTTCACATTGACATGCAGCGACAGGCAAGCTAATATTTTCAAAAGAAGAAAATAAAGCACTTTTTCAAGGAAGAGCCTTGCCAAACGCTTTACCTTGTCAACTGTTTCTAAAGCCGCGCTCTTGCAAGCAATATCGTCCACGCTCGCTCCGCGGCTAGTGGTTTCGCGCCGTGCGCCGAGGAGGAAAACATTGCAAGTTTGACGCACGGTAACTGTACAAAAAGTATTGGAATCTGTTTATGTTTAATAACATTTTAACCGTGGAGCAAACATGTTAGTGAAGCCATGGCAGCGATCAAGAGGAAAACATTTCGTGTTTAAAAAAAACAGAATAGCTAAGTTTTTTAAATTTATTAAAATATTTTGCCGGCGAGCCCTATGTCAGTCAAAACAAGGCTTTGAAATTTTACGCGTTAATTTGCCTGTTTATAACCCGCTGAAAAGTTGCCTATGCTTAGAGTGCTGGCTTTAATGCCTTTTCTCGTTGTCACCTCATTGTGCATTATTATACAGTTATTTATTCCGCTATAATAGAACATCGTCGTGGTCACTTGTCTTGGACAAAAAAGCATTCTTAAATTTCACTTTTGTCTAGCCTATGCATGGTAGGCTATTGCAAATATAGCACAAAGTTTTCCAAGCAATCTTTTTGATGCCACTGTGCTAGCAGACAATAACCTTCTCCTGCTCAAGAGCTTGAACCCGAAACTCCATCTCCTGAAAGTCCTTTTTTGACGGAATGGAGACACTGCAAATGTTCAAGCAATGTGTGCCCAGCTTCGCACACAACTCAGCCTCTTTTTCCTTTAGCCTCTTCTGTGCATGCTCGTGATTTCTTTTCTTCTCTTTCAGGTGCTCCAGGTTTTCCCTGACGGTGTTTTCTTGTTCAAGTATTAAGATGGACGCCGTGAACTGAAATGAAACGGCCGCGTCAGTTGCACTGCTTTCTCCGACAAGGCTACCGGGATAGCTGTATCACGTGCTCACGTGCTACCAGACTAGAACTATTTGGTGTACTCTCGAAAGTTGTACATGTGAAACCACGTATCTGGGGAAGTCTGTCACGGCTGGCTCCAATTTCTCCTAAGCTTGGATTGAGAAAAGGGGAATACAACAGCCACGAGCGCGATTTCGATGTGGTTATTGTATTATTCCTGTGTCAGCCCATGTGTCCGATGGCTACATCGCTTTTTTTTTCAACGACAAACCTTACGTACTCATAAATATGCACCATAAAGTTCCTCATGTCTTGAAAATGCGTGTTTGGGGCGTTGGACGCGAGGCAATAGTCTAAATGAAGCGAAGTAGTGCAAGTTGTGGACTTGTTTTCTTTGTTGGTAATCAATATTAACGTTACTTAGTATATCTGGCTGGCAGCCCATCTGAAAAATAACAGTATGGAGGGCAACTTAGCATCTCAAGAGGTACATTATCAAAATAACTGTCCAATCAGAAATTAGATAATTTATTTAGCACTGCATCAGCAAAAAATCTATTGTTTTGAAATACAAGCGAACACTATTCTGTTTAAGTATTTATACGCCAGAAAACTGCTGTTAATGCTCCTTCAAAATTAATTTCAATGAGCACTTTTAGTTGGGCGCAGGTAACAAGCCTACGTACGCGGCACAATACCTTGCGTACGCTGCATGCGAAGCGCTCAACGATACTTTCAGCTCACCGTATTGACCGTACCGAGATACGTTTAGTTCAACTAGACGTATGTTATTAGAAATAAAACAGGGTTGTCCGCATATCCCGGCGTCTTCCTCGCACCATTTCTTTTATCTCTTTCGTGCGATGCGGGAACAGCAATTTCAAACACGCAGCCCGGCCGTGGTCGAGCGAAGGGATACACAATGCTCAGGAGGGGGTGAGGGAGGGCAAGAGCAAGGAAGAGTGCAGTGTCTCATGAGATCCCTTCGCCACTGCTTCGGCAGGCGCAGCATATATGCACAATTTTCGACTCAGTGGTGACACCTGGTGGGACACTTCCTCAACTGTCCATGATTTCTGGCCATGTTATTTCACTGTCACATCCTGTTCTATCTTAAATAATTTGAACAACTGTATTTCCTTTTGTTCAATCACGTTGCAAGTCGGTACTAGAGAAAAACAAAAGAACAGATGGAAACAGACTAGACAAAAACAAATGCACAGATGGAAACACAGAATAGTGTGTGTCCATTTGTCCTGTCGTTGAACAGTTAAAAATATTGCTGAATATGAACTGGGTAGCCCAACAAGAAGCCTCACTATAGTCCAGATGCAATGCAACTTCATAAAAAGATAAGTATGAGGAAGTTATACACGGCTTTATTTGACAGCTGTTGGGTATGCTAACATGTGAATGAAGGGTAATGCATTTCTTCACACTTAACACTGCCTCATGTTACCAACATTCGTGCCAGAATCGCTCTGTCCACGTCTCTTGCTGGCGCATTCTTCGCTGTGACGTTGATTAGCTATCACTATTTTATATGAACATTGATTTTATTCTTTTGGCCGTGGCAAGCCTCTCCGTGCACAGAATACATATCCGCAGTCGTCACCATATTTGTCACACAATGAACACCTTTAATCACTCTGTGCTTCCACGTGCCATTTGAACATAATGTAGAGAGGAAGAAGAATATGTGCCGCAGTGGGTCACGCCTTTAGCAAGAGGAGCAAAGCGCGAGCGTTTGGCTCCTCTTGCTTAGGAATCACAGCAATCGGGGCAAACGCTCGCGCTTGGTTCCTCTTGCTAAAGGCGTGACCCACTGCGGCACGTTACAATTTATTTGCGAACATTAAGGAGCGGATACGCCCATATTTAACAATCATACAAGCGTTTTGCAAAAAAACAAGCGTTTTGCAAAAAAAAATCATCGGTGACCTTGTGTGATCATCTTACCTCAGGGAGCGGTATCTAAAGCTCTCTGCAAAGCAGACGCAGGTGATCCGATTTTCTTGAAAAGCCTTTCTTTCATTTCCACCTCGCTATCAATCATCTGGTTGAGCAGCGTTTCGATGTGACTCTTGGCGCTCTCAAAGCGGCTCCATGTGGGCTCATCCTCGAAGCCCAAGTCGGCCCATACGCTCATCAGTAGCTGTAGTTTTCGTCCGATCATCGTGCAGATTTTGTCAGCCATTTCGCATCTGAGTTCAGAAGGAAACAATCATGCAAACTTCGCTGTGGGATCGCTTTTTTTATGCACCGACACTCTTACACATTGCCGTTCTCTAGAGGCATTTTTTCTTCTTCCGTAACATTGTGTCATGCTTCTTTTGCGCGCATGCAAAAACTTGCAACTTGGCAGAGCCCTATTTTTCGTAACCTTATATGGCAAACAGTTACAAATAATGAACCACTTAATGCTGCAATCCTCCAAACTAAACAATAAAGGAAAACAGCTGCCACGTATTTTCTTTCAAAGTACCTTACAGGCCCGAGGGGTGGGGGCATTGAGTAAGGAGGGCGATACACTAGATATATGTACATATACATATAGAGTTGGCAAAAATACATGAGGAAAGATACAATTGCAATATAATAAACAGAAAGCATTCGAGATAAGTATATAAATGTAAAGATGACACACGCGTGCAAACAGTAAGCAAAAGTGTGCATTTATTGAGCACAAGAAGGGAGCGGTTACAAGTCACAGCTGCAACTATCATAAAATGAGTTCATGTTTTACAAAATGAAAACTAATACCATGCGCGAAGAAAAAAAACGATACATTTCATAACGGCAATACAGCGGGGGGATTTTACTGCGCGAGGAAAAAAAGCGCGATAGGCGAGATAACTGCCAGTCATAAATAGCTCATCTGACGTAGCATACGAGAGATTTGCTTTGATGATGGTGTAGGGTGAAAAAGTTCCCAAAATTCAACCTTGCGCTGCAGAAATGCATCAACTCGGTGAAGTTTGTGAAGTGGATCAATAACATATGACGGAATGTTTCATGATTTGTCTCGGCAGCAATGTAATCAGGCAAACTATTCCAGAGAATAATGGCACGTGGGAGTGCCGACTTGTTGAACGCGTTTGTAGAGCCGTACATACACGAATAGCTGTGATGATTATTTAATTTACGTGAGATAAGATATGTGCTGACCAGTAACGGTGATTCGGGAGGAGGGGGTGATTTTATGAAAGAATGAAATCAATGCAATGTCACGACGGGTGTTCAAGAGTGAAAGTGAAAGTTGTTTTATATACAATATACTGGATTGGGGATTGTAGTTATTGGCGATGAAGCGGCTTGCCCTATTCAGATTTTTTTCCAATGTGTCAATTAAGTATTTTTGGTAGGGAGACCAGATCGAACATGTATAATCTAGTTGAGGGCGAACCAGGGTTAAGAATGATAATTTGGGAATACTTGAAGGTGCAGCTTTCAAGTTACGTCTTAAGAAACCAAGTGACCTGGAGGCGTTGGCAGAGATGGTTTTAATGTGGTCCGACCACGATAGTGTAGGTGTAAGTATAATGCCCAAGTACCGATATTGCGTCGCGATCGAGATAATGACTGAATAATGCTGTGTGAAAAGTCGGATCTGCCAGATTTACGTATGAAGCGACGATGTATTCTAGCATTTTACACCAAATGCATGTAAGCGAAATAGGACGGCAATTTTCACATGAGGTTTTATTTCCACTTTTGAATATTGGTATTACTTTGCCAACTTACATTCAGACGGTATTATGCTAGTTTCTAGATACTACCGTATATAGAATAGAATTTCGCTTGAGACCATTACTGTATTTTTTAGCACCTTAGAATTAATTCCATCTACCCCGCACGACGAAGATAACTTGAGATTGTTTATGGCTCTAACCATGCCGTCTAGCTCAATGTCTATTGGTTCCATGAATTGGTAGTCAAGCTCGGCTACGTAGGGTATGTTTGTACTGTTCTCTCTAGTGAACACAAAATTGAAACAGGAATTAAGTGCTTTTGGGCATTGTCTAGCTGAAAGAAGGACGTTGTTGCAATAGCGTAATAGATGTCCTGGTTTTCGCTGGTGGGATTGATGACTTTCCAAAATTTAGCTGGGTTGTTTTTCAGTAGTGTAGGTAGGGAAATAGAATAATACTTAGCTTTAGCCTTACCTAAAGCAGCGCAATATGCTTTATGCAGGTTTTATATTTGAGCCAACAATAAAAACTGCCCGAGCACTTTGCTATATTATATAGCCGCTTTTTCTTATTCCGCATTTTCTGAAGATTTCTAGTGAACCACGGATTTGATTTAACGTTGCTAATTTTAACCAGGGGTACACATTTGTCTAATAACGTACACAAAATTTGCTTGAAAAGCAGCCAGTCCTATTGGACAGATCGATTGTGTAAGCAAGGTAGGAAAGCATTTTCAAAGAACAATGCTAGTTGATAATTATTGTCCTGATAATTGCCTTTATTAGAGTCTCGAATTTGTTTTACATGTACACCGGCTACAGGTCGGGGTATGTTTATCTCTCCTTGGAGGAGCGTGTGGTCACTGAATTTGTCCAAGTAATTCGTTTTACGTATTGTGTCCGCAGCAGTAGTTAGAATAAGATCTAGAATGTTTGCAACATGTGTTGGCTTCAGAACAGTTTGGAAAAGGTTGAAATCAAGAGTTAAGAAACTCATTTGACGTCTGACTTGGTGATGACAGCGTGGCCCAGTCAATGAGGGGAAAGTTGAAGTTCCCTTTCAACTATATAGCAACGGTTATGCATCAAGACAAGAAAAGTCAAGGCTAGGACCTATGCAGCTTCGCCCCCTAAAAACATTCAGCTCAGGAGCAACTCGGAGGGTAAGTTCGTGAACGCGTGGCATCACTGCAGGAGAAGTTTTAACCAGCGTACTTCTACTCGTGGTTGCAGTCCTGAATCGTAAATGTGCACTTGATGATTTGTCGGCTTTATTGAAACCCCGTGATTACAAATATTTCATAAGCTTATGATCTTGGTTGCTGTGTAAGAAGCTGCTACCGCCATTTCCGAGGTCGAAAAAATCATTTACCCTCTTTCCGCAAATTTTCGGTCAATATACAAACCGTGTGCAACTATGTGACATAAAAAACAAGAACTTTAAGGCATCTAGCAAGAATTGAGAATAAATGTTCGCCTTGAAATGTGTTTCGGAACACGCCAAGAGGTATGTACAAATACTCCTACGAAGTCATTCCTAAAACAAATTTTAAAGAAATATAGGGCCCGGCTATCCAACGGTACGTTTCTTAGAGGAACATAGCCAATAGAACAGGTGGGAATAAAACAAAAACAAGGTACCAAAAGGACACTAGCAAACTGACAAGCCTTTACGTAGATGAGTTACAGCAGGCTGGAAACTTGTCAACAACTGCTTCAGCACTGCTTCAGCCCCATCGACAAAGTGACAACACTTCAATACAAAAAAAGGGCAGGGTTAGTAGTTTCATAAAAACTGTCGCCGATGTGACACATCCAGCAGTTTGGAGCTCAGCATAGCTTTAGTTGCCTGCTGTATTGGAGCAGTGTAGCCCTGGCTTTGGTTCTGTTTCCAGATTATGGTGATTCTTTTCTGCTAAGATTTTTGTTCCTCAAATAAGCTAGCAGCAAACACTGAATGCTATTGTGATCAAAAACAAAAGTGTCTTAAGTAAACAATTAGGGTTATGCGCATTATAAGAATGATGTTGATGTATGTTTATTGGCGCAAGGGCTATTTGATAGCCAAAGAGGGCCAATAAATGTGTGTAATAAATAAAAGTGTGTGAACAATGGTTAAGTGCCTGTATAGGGGCCTAAGATTTCTCGCCGTAAAAGCGGATAAAAGAACAGGTATTCAAATTATCAGAGTAACGTAAAATCTGTGCAGCTAACAATATCGGTGAATTGTTGTGATAAAAATATGGAGACAGTTGGTTTGAGCAGGATTGTCTCATTAACCAATCTTGAGTCTAAAGGTCATGAGACAGGTGTATTTTGCGATGTAGCTACCGGATCAGCGATCTCCGTTCAGAGATCATGCTGCGAATTACCAGCGTAACTTAGGTGATAACAATGAACTTCTTTCAGAATGGCGAAAAGCGAATCATGCTTGAAAAGGGAAACCTTAGCGATGAACATCGCGGGATGATGAGCCAGTTCCTCTCAGTAGGGTAATGGGAAGTGCGTTATTTTCTGCTAAGATTCAATTCATTGGATTGAATGAGAAGATGTTTAAAGAGGGACTCAATTTTGGACACATTACGCTTACACTGCTTTAGTGCGAACCTTACTTCAAGTTCATGAATGGGTGCGAGCTCTTGTCAGAATGTCACGTAATGCTAAAATTAGATTTCATGGTAGGTCAGCATCTATGGCTAACCTAAACGAAAGAACATGATTGACAGACATGATCCCTCGTCACGCTGAACAACAAACCTTTCACACAAGCTAGATCTGACAATATTAGCGAAAATTGGGCTAGTTGGTGGTTCATGCGTGGTGGTCCAAGCTAGATCTGACTGTTTGGTGACATGAAGAAACAAATTCAGATCGCACGCATTTACTTGCATGTGGGCACAGCGCCAAAGCTTCAACACTTCACTGGTAGATCTAACGAATTGCAACAAAGTTATTGCACTTTACGGAAGGACTGTCATGGTGCCGTGACGCGGACAAAAGGGCAGTCGGCGTCTTCGCGAGGTGAAGCATTCTTATTCGGATGAACTTGGGGCCGTGAAACCTAAAATCGAATTGTTGGCAGCAGTGGACGCTGTACACAACCCTTGGGCACAAAGCATCAGTCGTCACCAAAACTGATCCGCGATAAGGCGCTTCAGAATTTGTATGTAACGCAGGAGACGTCATGAACGCAGGAGACGAATTTGTATGTAACGCAGGGAGATGTCTGTACAAAGAACCATGTGTAAATCAATTCCGTCTTCCCTTTTCATGACTACTACACCACACCATTTTCTAATGGTTTGACAAACATACACACGGTTATAAAAAAACTAGCAATATGTCTGGTGGTCACGTTCATGCGAAAATAAACGCAGCTGTTCGCGTTTGTAATAATAATCTAGAATGCTCTCAGACATTCTGGTGCCATTTGCGCAAGGCATAATGAACTCTTGCTATGGGCAGGAAACAAAAAAGTATAGAAAGAAAACAGTGGCTGTGGCAATAAGTTACAGTGGTTAGGTTTTTGTCGGGCTGAACGGACTCACCGGCACTAAGTACTTTGGAAGATCTCAGTCAACGCTCAACAAAGGAAGCCGCTTTCTGAATCCGCCTCCCAACGTGCTCGTGACTGTAATTGCCGGGCTACGTTAGGCAACACTCGTATGTAGACGCGTTCGTGAAATGGCATGCAATATTGGCGTTTCACAAATATAGGAAAAAACACGAAAACAAGCAAGCAAACAAGACAAGTACCACAAGAACGCTGGCATTTTTCGTCTCGAACCTAGGTGGCCACATTTTTTTCTTTTTTCCTTGCTACTCTAAAGCATTGGCCTTGCCTCAAGCGTCAATTCACCACAAACTTACCCAGCTTAACCCTGTAAGTCGCGCTCGTGAAAACGTCACATCAAGCTAACATGACAGTGGGCACCCACACAATCGTCTAGTTGAACGAAAAGCGCATGCCATATTTATCTACCGAAATGCCGGAGACGCAGGTTTTTCATTCACTGGGACGGCGATATTGCCGGTGTTGTCCGGTACAGTCAAACTGGACTACAATGTACGAGCGTGCAGTTACGAACAATTTAAATGTGTAGAGATTAATAGTGTTTAAGCCCGAGATCCACTAAGCCACTACACTTCTGTACTAAAGCTACACACCGTTAAATTAAGGGACCCGGAAACGGCTTTCACAATTTTTTCACAAACACATCAAGCCAAAAGAACAAGTCCCGAGGGTACTATAGAGACCCATTTGAGCTCTCTCCGAAACTATATATGAAATTTATTACAACGCTATAAAGCTGTGAATCGCTCCAGATCGCTGCAGATCGCTTCGACTTGGCCAAACGCGTTTTCAACCGCCCATACATCAAGTGACACGCTCTGCCCCACTGACGTCATCGTTTCCAGCTATAATGGTTGCCTTTGGAACGCGCAGCACAGACTCCCGGTATCGAATTGGTGGCGGGATTTAAGCGTGTTCGGTCACACGCCACATCGTGACGCCGGCGCCGTGAAGGTGGAGCTTAGTCCCGAACGCTCGAGGGAAGAGTTGAGGGCAGTTGAGAGTGAAAGGCGAAGTGGAAATGGAGGGTACTTTTCTAGTGCTCGTAGCTCCGTTAATGGGCATTTCAATTGAACTCTGGTGCTAGCAATTTGCTCCAGTAGTGGCCTTATCAGCAAAGAAATGTGAAAAAAAAGGTTTCAGGGACCCTTTAAGCGTTTCTTGGGGTCAAGGGATGAGCGAACACCTCTTGCTTGGCAACCCTGCTAAAAGAACTAGCTTGCGACGCTGTGCTGCCGAAGTCCGCCAACCACATCTGCGCTACGCTCTCTTAGCAGGCATCTAAGAGCAAAGTAACGGCACCATCGGCTGAAAGCGAGCACGTAGAGTATCCGAGACACGCGCGTCTAACATGGGCGCCTGGTCTCAAACACTAAGGCAGTTGCACTCACCTTAGAGTGTCCATCTGCATGTCGTTCCCATTGAAATAAACAGTGACCAGAAACAGGGCAATGACAGCCTCAAGCTATTGCGGGCGGAAGTTGCCAGATGTATATTGCGGTAGATTGCCCTAGACTAGAAGGAGTGGCCAAAGCACCGGCTCACGCTTGGACAGCTTGCATACAAGTGCCGCGCCGCGCCGCTGCTGCACCGGAACCACGGTGTAAGGCCCGAACCGGAGCCGTGTCTTTTCTTGGCTCTCGAAGCGCGGGGAAAGTGAGCGGGCGTCTGCCACGCGCTGTAGCTTTCTTCATCCTCTTCTTACCACTAACACCACCATCAAGTTTCGACGCAGAATGCTAGAAGTCAACTTAGCTTTCAAAATTGGCAGACCCTTAATTTTTTGCCTTTAAGAGTTGAACGCGATAGTGATATTCCGTTACTAGTGTGTACTTCGAACACTTTGTGTGTGAAATCTCTTCGAGCTTGCTATGCACCCACTACGTGGTCTTAAATGGGCAGTAGCCTGTGTTCCTTTTTGAGTGGGTGACTGACTTTAAACTCTGAATGATAATTCAATGTACCGACACGCGACGGCAAATTGTGCTTGTACATTGCATTATTATGGCAATATATTACATTGTACTTTGAAACATGCACACAGGACCCCTCTGTTTATAGAGTATGAAGGTTAATTTCACTGTCTTTCCAAGCAGAGGAAGATATTTTCACTGCATTCACAAGCGCCGCTGGAGCTGTGTGGTGAAGCGACCACTCGCCACGCAAAGGAACCGGGTTCGATGCACACCCTCATCCAGAATATTTTATTAGGCATTTTTTTCACCCTAATCGATTTTTCTGTCACGCAGGGACGATGAATTTGTTTTGTCACAACCAAACGACGCCGAAATCACTGTAAAACGAGCACGTGTTAAAACGACATTGGGTTAATAATGGACTTTTCCCATATATAGGTGTTCTGTCAGCGCGGGGACAAAAAAAATGGCAGATCCTACGTACAGTGAGAATCGACGATATGCGAAGCACGAATGAGAAAGGTTGATATGTCACTTCAAAATCAGCACAGCGTTACGAGGTGGAAGTAAATGATGCCGTACATGACGTCCGTGTCAAGATTATCATGTTTTGATGTGTCATTTACCTTCGTCATCGATTAACGTCACGTGATACCAAATTTAGTATATTTGGAGCTTGCGAAACGCCCTCGAGCACGCTATGAACATGGTATGATACCATGTTCTTAAATGACACGCGTGTCAGGATTATCATGTTTGCACCAGTCATATATTTTGTCATCCGTTAACGTCACGTAACACCAAATTCGGTATATGTGGAGCTAGCAAAACGGCCGCGAGCGCATCATCAGGGGCCCAATATACTCCAAGGTAGCGTTGACGCGCGCACCCGCTGGCCAAAGCAACGCTACGTCAGCAAAACGTGAGCACTCAATAGTCTGACACCAGGCGCGACTGGCGTGACCAGCGTCCGTCAGTGCAACCCGACGTTAACCGGCGTGAAATGTCACATGCTGTGTTTCGCACCGACGTGTTACCCGGACAACACTTCGTCTCCCTGTCTTCGTGACGGAGGGACGCCAGACGCGCTGAAACGCGCATGCGTCAAAGCAACGCAGCACGGCGCGCACCTGCGAGTATATGGCAGGACAACCGCTGGCGGTGCAACACCAGCGTGACGAAACGACATGAGCGCCGGCGAGCACGCGCACCGCGTCACGTTGAAATGTATTGGTTCCTTGACTGTGGCATGTAGTCACGTTCTTAGATGATACGCACCTCATGATTATCATGTTTGCACCAGTCACATACCTTTGTCATCCATTAACTTCACGTAATACCAAATTTGGCATATGTGAAGCTTGCGAAACGGCCTTGAGCGCGTTATAAGTGTGGCACGTAGTCATGTTACATGACACGCATGTCGTGATTGTCATGTTTGGATGTGTCATTTACGTATGTTTTTCGTTCGCGTCGGGTAATACCGAGTTGGGTACATGTGAAGCTAGCAACACGGCCGCGAGCGCATCATGAGCGTAGCATGGAGTCATGTTGTTACATGACATGCATCTAATGTTTATCATGTTTGAACCAGCCACATACCTTCGTCGTCCATTCACATACCGTAATACTAAATTTGCTATGTGACGCAAGCGAAACGGCTTCAAGCGCATCATGAGCGTAGAACGTAGTCATGTTGTTACATGACACGCATGTTATGATTTTGATGTCAGGGTCTGTCGCCTGTGTTCGCCATGCAACTATGCCATACCATACCAGTTTTTCAACATGTCGCGTGAACGAAACCACCGCAACAGCTGCAGGACCATGAAATGTAAATTATGACAATCATCACATACATACCATGATTTGACTAGTCAAATATGTTTTTCATACCGTCATGCTATGCCGTACCAAGTTTGGTATCGATACCAATATCTAAATGGCCAGACGAGCTAAAAGTCGTAGGCAGCTAGATAGATAGATAGATAGATAGATAGATAGATAGATAGATAGATAGATAGATAGATAGATAGATACGCTCAAAGTCGCCTAAGTTTCCTAAGAAATGCTTCGCATTTAACAGAATGCTAAAGGTCATGGGTGAAGAATTTTCAGCGGGGCCTGGTTCTATTGATAGAGTTCAAGAACATTGGGTCGTGCGCATAAAAAACGCAAACGAACAGACACAAGGAAGCAACAAAATAAAACTTCTTTGCATTCGCAACTCGGCGAGGGAATAACGCATGCAAGAACCAAGACTAATGAAAATATAAATACTTACGAGCAGTGACCATTTCACCTACCACTTCATGTTTTTTATACATGGTTGCAGTTCCTTTCCAGCGTTGTGCAAACTGCTTCATTCTATCATTTCTTATCGTCCACCAGCACTTTGTTATTAACAGATCGTATCGGGAAGACGTAAGCAAAACAAAAGCAAGAGTCTGCAATAGTAGTTGCCGATTTTAATTTCTGAGATAGCTTACAACAAAGCTGACAGAGTACTGAGCTTGCGTTTGATTCTGACATTCTAAAGAAAAGCAATATTGCCACAGAGACTGTTTACACTATCCGACATGATGAAGAATCAGCGTCTACAGTCTTGTGCACACTCTTGCGTGTGGCCGCACGACTCATGCCTCTTGATCACGGGCACAAGTCAGTGTGGATTGGAGCTGCGAAAAAGAAGGTGCGTTGGCGGATAAACAGTTCAGGCAACCAAGCGTATACATTTGTGATCTTCAATAAAAAAATTATTGTTTATTACTCCCCAGGTCAAAGTGCAGTAAACACAGCTGAGTGGTAATCTTAACACCTCAAATCTCAAGATTGCTCAACTTGAATTTTGTACTTTCTTTCTCGTTTGCTCTTTTTTATGTTGTTTTCCTTACATTAGTCCTATTATAATACAAATTCATTACACATAGTTAACATGATCACAGAAAAACTGCACTACACTTTCTTGGCCATTCCCTCAGAGTGGGTATGAGCCATCATCCCAGGGAAACAAACAAACAAACAAACAAAAGATGAACAGTTTTTGTTTTGGAACGCTCTAGCGGACTCTTCCATCTTTTCGCACATAATTTTCAGGGCACAAGTTCGCCCATAATTAACTAGTCTTTGACGTTTATTTTCTTGCACCCGTTACATTCTGGTGGACGTTTCTGGGTATGATTGGAAGCCCCCTTGGCGCAAGAGAGCGAAGCCCCAATCTTCAGCGATTGGAACCTGCCGAACTGACTCCAGTACACCAGCGTTCAAGCCGCCGCCTTCAAGTAGAGTCACCTGAATTCACACCCCTGCCCCGTGCTCCAGCAACACAAGCAGCGTCCACAGACAACAGAACGATGCCTTACCAGGTGACATCATCGGAACTTATTCTGTCCCCACCGTGCTTGCCTGAGCCCTTCCACGGCGACCCCAAAGCAGGCAAGGCCGAGAATACGGAAAATCTGAGGCCCATATCACTGACTTCATGCGCGGACAAGCTTATGGAGACGATGGTACGGGATCGCCTCCCCCTATACCTTGAGGGCAAGGGCTTCCTTGCAGACACCATGTTTGGGTTTCGCCCACACATCTCTGCACAGGACGTCCTTCTCCAGCTCCATAGGGCCGTCATACAGCCGATATGTATGCAACACAATGATAAAGCCATCCTGGCCCTTGATCTGAAGGGGGCTTTCGACAATGTTAAACACAGCAGCATCCTGGCTAACTTGAGCTCCACTGATTGCGGGGCTAAGGCCTTTGCATATGTCAGAGATTTTCTGTCTAAACGCCAGGCACTTCTTCGAATCGAGGACGAGGAATATGGCCTGTACATTATGGGAACACGGGGTACCCCACAGGGAGCAGTGTTATCACCACTCCTTTTCAACATTGCTATTTTTCGCCTTCCAAGCGAATGGGCCAGGGTGGAAGGCACACAACACGCAGTATATGCCGACGATATTACAATATGGACCACTGAAGGGAGCTTTGGTGAAATGCAGGAACGCCTACAGCAGGCCGCATCCATAGTCGAGGCGTATGCCAACGATTGTGGACTCCAATGTGCTCCAAACAAATCAGAGCTTCTGCACGTTAGAGCGAAGCCAAGAGATAAGTCAGCCATACACATCTCCCTGTCTGAGGTTCCCATCAGAGAGGTGGAGGAGCTCCGGATTCTGGGTCTGTTCATTCACCACAGACTCAGACCGGACTCCACTATAGCGAAACTCAAGAGAATAGGCGAACAGGTAGGGCGCATGATCCACCGCGTTTCCAACAAGCGGGGTGGTCTGCGGGGCAGGGACGCGCTTCGGCTCGCGCATGCCTTCGTGACTAGCCGGATCCTCTACGCAGTCCCATACCTTCGCACTAACAAGCAAGAAGACGAAAGAATAGATGCCATCATTCGTAAGGCTACTAAACGAGCTCTGGATCTCCTGGTGGCCACTTCCAACGCCAAACTGAGGGCGTTAGGTGTGCTCAACTACTACCAGGAGTTGAGGGAGGCCCACCTTATGAATCAATATACGCGGCTCGTGCAGACGGCTCCCGGGCGCCGCCTGCTAAACCGCTTACATATACAGCACACTTGCACTGCAGAGGAGGCGGAGCGTATTCCGGAACTGTGGCGGCATATGCTCTCGGTCGCTCCACTCCCCAGTAACATGGATAAGCACACGCACGAAAGCAGAAGACAGGCGCGGGCTCGGACGCTTGAGAGGCAACACGGCTCCCGACCTGGTGTATTCTACGTAGATATAGCAGGGCCTTCGCCCACAGGATTTTACACGGCCTCTGTAGTTCATCGGGAAAATCATGTCAATGGGCCCTCGTTCCGAGCACAAAATTCAGAGCGCGCTGAGGAAGTCGCGATAGCGCTTGCTGCTGCGGACCCCAACTAGAAAGTTATCATCACGGACTCCCGGAAAGCATGTACTCATTACTTGGTAGGAGAGATATCCCCCCTAGCCTGCCAAATTCTAAAACGGGCTCTCGCTGATCCAGCCCCGAAACGCATCGTATGGGCTCCTGGCCATCAGGGCTTACGCGGTAATGTGGCCGCTGGCGCGGCCGCCCGAGCTCTTACCCACCGGGCTCCTCACCTTGGCTCTTATGACTCGGAGGCCAATACACCGCTGCTGCGGTTCAAAGAAATTCTGATCTATTATCGTGACACTCACCGCGTTTACCCGGCTCCTGCAAAGGGGCTGAGTAATGCGGAAAGGCGAACTCTAATGCGCCTGCAGACAGGTACTCTACTCTGTTCTGCAATCCTAAAGCATTTCGATGCGAACACAGATGGGCGGTGCCCAAACTGTGGGGAGACGTGTGATATCTTTCACGTGGTATGGGCATGTCCGAAAAATCCCCACCTACCCCCTTCCCCTACCCCTTCCCGAGAGGCATGGGAGACTGCCCTCCTCAACTGCTCATCACTAGAGTCGCAACGGGCTCTGGTGAGACGGGCGCGAGTAGGGGCCTCGTCATGCGGTGTCCCGGACTAAGGATGCCGACCATGTAGCAGGGTCATGCTTTGCCCCGTACCTCTCTCTTTTATAATAAAAGTTTTTCATCATCATCATCATCATCCACGGCGACGCGTTCAAGGATGTGGAGGATTGGTTAGAACACTTCGAGCGGGTTTTGAAGACCAACGGCTGGGATGAAGCAAGGAAACTGCGTCGCGTGTACTTCGCATTGGAGGATGTAGCGAGGACGTGGTATGAAAACCACGAAGCGTTCATACCGACATGGGAAGAATTTCGACAACAAATAGTCGCTACATATGCCAGCACCGATCGTCGGGAGAAGGCGGAGAACGCTCTACAGTCCAGGAACCAGCGCACAAACGAAAGCAATGGCATGTATATATAGGACATGTCCCGCCTTTTTAAACGCACTGACCCCAACATGAACGAAGAGAAAAAGATGCGTCACTTGATGCGAGGTGTCAAACAGGAGTTATTTGCCGGTTCGGTACGCAACCCACCCCGTACAGTAGCTGAATTCTGCACCGAAGCCACCTCCTTAGAGCGGGCATTGCAGCAGCGCTCCCGTCACTACAATCATGCTGCGAGTAGTGTTCCTGCAGATGACCTCTCAAAAAACCTGGGCAGCAGCAGCGAAGCATTGAGGGAAATGGTGCGATTCATTGTGAAGGAAGAGCTCCAGAAGCTGCTACCCAGACAAGTCGCAACGCCAGCTTCGTCTCTCACTACCCTGAAAAGAGATGAAGTTCGCCACTCCATTTTTCAAGCCGAACCCGAGGCGCAACCTGTTCGACTTGAACAGCAATTGCAGGAACTCCCCGTACCGACTTACGCCGATGCTGTGCGCCAGCCTGCCGTGCATACTGCTTCGTTTGCAGCTTCCAGTGGCTACCGACCGGCTTCGCGAGGCTCACACTATCCAGCTAATTTTAGGCCACGAAAAAGCAACGTGTGGCGCACACCCAACAGGAAGCATCTCTGTTTTTACTGCGGCAAAGCTGGACACCTGTACAAAATGTGCCCATATCGACGAGCTGGTCTCCGTGGGTTTTTTCCAAACGCGCCATGCCCTCGAAATGGCGAAAGACCCGTTGAAATTGAAGATTACTTGTCCGGCCATCTGTTTCCAACTGCTGGTTTCCAGCATCAGCCTAGATCACCAGCGCCTGCTCGCTATCTATCACCAAGCCCTCGACAATTTAGTTCACCTTCTTCACCTTCAACCTCAACACACCGTCGTTCAAGCAGTCCCCATCAGGAAACTGAAGCCAGTGACCTATAGAGGCAAGGCTGCTGATGTCCGACCAACTGAAGATCCTTCGTTAAGGTCTTAGTGCAGCAACAACGAGCGGAACATACAACTAGGTTAGGCAAAGACAAAATTTCTTCAGTCTTACGCGTTACCATAGATGGGTGTGAATTTAACGTTTTAGTTGACGCAGGTGCTAATTATTCGGTTATCAGTTACGGTGCCGCAAAGGATTTAAAGAATGTCCTGACACCTTAGAGTGGACCCCAGATACGCACGGCTGGAGGTCATCTCATCACACCACTGGGAAGATGTACCGCAAGAATCGGAATTCAATGCGCTACTTACGTTGCTGACTTTGTAGTACTTCCGGAATGCTCCAGAGATTTAATACTCGGAATGAATTTTCTGCTAGCAAACGGAGCTATAATCAACCTGCAGGAATGTAGTGTCTCTTTTTCGACCAAACTGGCCATAGACACAAATGAGCCAGAGTACACTGCATTACGTCTTATAGACTGTGATGTTACCGTGCCGCCACGATGCAACGTTAAAAGTCAGTGTAAGAAATGAAGCATTCGTTTATTCTGAAGGTATAGCGGATGCAAACATCGAACTACTGCTCAAGAAAGGCATTTGTGTAGCTCGAGGCATTATTCAATAACGTGGTAGATGTGCCGATGTATTGCTCACGAATTTCGGAAACGAAATTCAGCATGTTGCAAAGGACACTGCTATCGCCTTCCTGCATGGTTTTCAAAGAGTGACGGACTTATGTGGTCTGGTGTCAGAGCCACCTACTTCAGAACCTGCGCCCGATGTCGTGGCAAGAGTTGCAATCAGTCAAAATCTATCACCAGCCGAGAAGAAAATCATTCAAGACCTCCTAAGCAACTTCACCGGATGTTTCTCTACCTCGTCAAAAGTATGGCGGACCCAGGTTGTTGAACACCGAATAATAACAGATGAAGCTACAAGGCCGGTACACCAAAACCCGTACAGAATATCACCGAAGGAACGAGAGGTCATAAAGAGCCAAGTGAAAGAGATGCTGAATGACGATATCATACAGCCATCCAATAGTCCGTGGGCATCGACTGTAGTCCCTGTGAGGAAAAAAGACAACACGCTGAGATTCTGCGTTGATTACAGAAAGCTGAACAGAGTGGCCAAGCGGGATGTCTACCCTTTGCAGCGCATTAATGATACGTTCGATCGGCTACGGCACGCAAGGTATTTCTCTTCATTGGATTTAAAAAGCGCTTATTGACAAATTGAAGTGGACGAAAGGGACCGTGAAAAGACTGCTTTAGTAACCCCGGATGGTATATATGAGTTTAAAGCACTCTCATTTGGCCTCTGTTGTGCGCCTGCACCATTCCAGCGCATGATTCACAGCGTCCTTTCAGGCCTTAAATGGCAGTCGTGCTTAGCCTACCTGGACGACGTTGTGGTGTTTTCAGCAACGTTTGAACAGCATGTAGAGCGACTACGTTCAGTACTTCAGGCTATCCAGTCAGCGGGCTTGACGATTAAACCGGAAAAATGCTAGTTTGGATTCGAGAAGCTTCGTTTCCTCGGTCATGTAATCAGCGCTCAAGGTGTTGGCCCAGACCCGGAGAAGATTGTGGCTGTAGGGCTTTTCCCAAGCCAAAAGACAAGGAGGTACGCCGATTTTTGGGTTTATGTGCTTATTACAGGCGGTTTCTGAAAAATTTCGCGAAAATTGCCGAACATTTAACAAGACTCACAAAAGAGGACGTGCCATTTATTTGGTGTACCGAACAAGACAATGCATTCAACGAACTAAAGAAACGTTTGCAAGCTCCACCTATCCTGGCCCACTTCGACGAAACTACAGATGCGGAAGTTCACACAGATGCCAGATATCTTGGGATAGGTGCGGTCCTGGTGCAATGGTAAAATAGAGAAGAAAAAGTGATAGCATATGCTTGCTGCACCCTCTCAAAAGCGGAAAGAAACTACTCTGCGACCGAAAAAGAGTGCTTGGCAGTCATATGGGCGATCAGCAAGTTCAGGCCATACCTCTACGGCAGGCCGTTCCGTGCCGTCAGTGACCACACACTCACTTTGTTGGCTGGTGAGCCTAAAAGACCCATCGGGACGGCTTGCGAGATGGAGTCTCAGGCTCCAAGAATATGACATTACGGTCGTATATATGTCTGACAGAAAGCATGATGATGCTGACTGCATATCACGTTCACCAGTCGATTCAACTCTTTCAGAAGAAGAGGACTTCCCACTCCTTTGTGTGATAAAAACCTCAGAAATCGCCGAACATCAACGGGCTTACAAGGAACTGCTCCCATTAATAAAGTATCTCGAAGGACACGACGAAGAAGTTTCTCGCGTACTTAAGAGAGGTTTATCTTCATTCTGCCTCCGAGAATTTGCACTTTAGAAGAGGAATTTCGAACACAAGGAGAAGTTCTTACTCGTTGTACCATCAGCCATGAGGCATGAAGTCTTAGAAGCCTGTCATGATGAACCGTCTGTGGGTCACTTGGACGCGAGTCGAACATTCGCCGAAATTCATCAGAAATACTACTGGCCCAAGTTGCTAGCGTCCGTGAAGCATTACGTCGACATGTCGCGAGTTTCAAAGACGCAAAACACCACCCCTCAAAACGGTCGGCCTGCTCCAGCCTGTAGAGCCACCTGTGACTCCATTTCAACAGGTTGGAATGGACCTCCTCGGACCGTTTCCGATGTCGGCATCAGGAAAAAGGTGGATAATAGTTGCGACCGACTATTTGACACGATACGCTGGAACCGGCTACCTTGAGCGAGGAACGGCAACGAAGTCGCGAAGTTTTTTGTTCAGAATATTGTTCTTCGCCATGGAGTCCCACTCGTCGTGATTACCGATTGAGGAGCAGCGTTCATGGCTGATTCGATGCAGTCCTTAATGATAATGACTAACACCAGCCTAAGAAGACCACTGCATACCATCCCCAAACCAACGGGTGTACAGAACGCCTGAACCGCACCATCGCTGACATGCTGTCGATGTACGTTGACATTAAGCATGAATTGTAGGACAAAATCTTGCCAAACGACACCATCGCCTACAATAAGGCCGTGCAGGAGACCATCCGCGTCACACCATTTCAGCTGGTCTATGGTCGCACTGTCACTACGACACTCGATGCAATGTTACCAGTAGACAACGACAATTACGAGCCATCTGAACTTGACGACTTTCTGCAAAGGGCTGAAGAAGCACGCTAGTTGGCACGACACTGAATACATCAACAGCAAAAGAAGGACGCAAGCCACTACAACCTGCACCGCATAAAAGTTCAGCACAAACAATGCGATCCAGTGTGGATATGGACACCAATCTGACGCCGCGGCCAATCAGAAAAGCTTCTTTGTCGATACTTTGGCCCCTATAAGGTTCTCCGACAAATTAGTGACCTAAACTACGAAGTCATCGCCGATGGACACATCCGTTCAAAGCGGCAAAGCAGCGCAGAAGTCGTACACGTCGTTCGTATGAAGCCCTATTATGAGAGGGAATGAAAACGCTCCCTTTTGCTGTTTGCCTCCCTCCATCGCGCATCGGCACGATGCGTATTTCGAAGGGGGACTAATGCCACAGAGACTGTTTACACTATCCGACAATATGAAGAATCAACGTCCACATTCTTGTGCGCAGTCCTGCTTGTGGCTGCGCGACTCATGCCTCGTGTTCACGGGCACGAGTCAGTGTTGGTTGGCGCTGGGTTGGTCAGTGTGGGTCGGCAGATGAACAGTTTTTGTTTTAGAACGCTCTATCGGACTCTTCCATCTTTTCGCACATAATTTTCAGGGCACAAGTTCGCCCATAATAAACTAGTTTGTGACGTTTCTTCTCTTGCACCCGTTGCAATATGTTACGCCAGCGGCATTAGCGTAGGTAGCGGGCAACTACAGCACTAAAGTCGGCTTTAATTGTGATCTGATAATAGCTTTCGCTGAAGCGTATATAGGGGCTCGAACATGATCAATGCTACCAGAACCATGGTTGAGAGCACTGCCGACAGCATTGGCTGCTCACCGATGGCACAATGGTAGTGACAGTGGGGTTTCAATCCTCGTATATGTTATAGCAACTCTTGATTACGAATTTAGACAAGGAAAGCATAAAGTAGATGGTAAAATTAATTTGCAGAAAACGAAAGTAATGTTCAACAACCTCAGAAGTGGACAGCGCTTCGAGATAGGTAATAGTGCACTTGAAGTGGTGTAAGACTATGTCTACTTACGACAGGTAATAACCGCAGAGCCGAACCACGAGACTGAAGTAACTAGAAGAATAAGAACGGGGTGGAGCACATTTGGCAAGCACTCTCAAATCACACAGGTAGATTGCCACTATCCTTCAAGAGGAAGGTATATAACAGCTGCATCTTGCCGGTACTTAGCTACGGAGCAGAAACCTGGAAACTTACAAAGTAGGTTCAGCTTAAATTGAGGACGACACAGCGAGCACTGGAAAGATAAATGGTAGGTGGGACCTTAAACGAAGAGAAGAGTAGGGTGGATTAAGGAACAAACCTGGGTTAGGGATATCATAGTTGAAATTAAGAAGAGAAAATGGACTTGCATGGGTCAGGCATGTAGCACGTAGACAGGATAACCGCTGGTTATTAGGAGTAACTAACTGAATTCAGTGGGTTAGGGTGAGACAGAAGGTTATGTGGGCAGATGATGATGATTATGATGATATGTTAGAGCGAAAGTTGTTTTGAGATCACAACGGGAGCCCACTACGACACTGTGGCTGCCCACAACCGGCACTACTGCTGCTAGCGCCTGTACCTGCTTCATCGCAAAATAACAAAATTCGCAGCATATTCATGGAGTGAATGATGATGAGTGGAGCGAAGCGCTCGTCTTTCTGTTTGTCTGTCTGTCGGTTCTTGTTTGTTGGTCTGTTTCTCTGTCTGGCGACGAGCACGAGCCACCGTGGCTTCCCGCGCCAGCCACTCCGCTTCGTTCATGCCCCATCATCGACCCGACACGTACGGCGACAATCGAGGAAACTGAGAAAGACACTTTTTCCCAGCCTGCGCAACAGCCAGTTAAGAGTAATGGTACAGCGCGATCTAAAATGTCTTCACTCAACTGCAGTTTGTATGTACTTCTTTAAGAAAGTAGCATCTTTTGTATAGATTCGGGAGATACTGCTGGTTACGCCAAACACGGGACAAGGTTTGGCTATAAGGCGCTTTGTTTCTAAAAAAATTACGCCATATGCACAAAGAGAATTTTATGGTCTTTTCTGCGGAGTTCAAATTTTGTAAGCCGTGAATTTTCCGGAAACACCCACTCAGCCATCACACAAAGAAGTGCCCTATCATTTAGGACGCTAAACACCAGCAGTTACTGCTAATATTATTGCTAAGGCTCGTTGCAGCTAATCCCCCCCCCCCCTGCCTACTCCGCGAAAATCGGTGGATTCGACCGGAAGTCGCAAGCGCCCCGTGCCTTGGAACAGTGACAACCAAGGGCGCACCAACGGACGCCATTAGCATCGGTTGCATGCCGCGTTCGGAGCTCGAGTTTCGCTAGCGTAGCGTCACTTGTCCAGCGTGCCCTTTGGTGCAAGAAGAGGGACTCACGCATCGCGTTTCATTCTGACCCTACGATTTGCTTCAGAGGAAGCGAGGCTGCTTCAGAGGGATGGATAGGCTTCGAGGAACGAACGAGACTTCGCGGAACGGACGAGATTTCAGTTCGAGCCCTCTGCGTGCCTGTCGAGTATTCTACCAGAAAATCACACTGGAGCCTGAAACTCTTTCGCTAAAACGCCCTCTACAACTGACATGTCCAGCAATGAATCTTCACGTGAGATATTGCATAGCAATTGATTAAAATAACAACCATTTAACATACAGTGTGAACTGTGCAACGTACGAGTAGGTATTTGATATCTTCAGCATGGCACATTATAAATAAACCGCTCATAATGCCTACGTCATCAAAGTTGCGATAATATATGATGTGCTGTAGTAGCCCTAAGAGAGTCTACAACAGAAAAGGAGCCTCTTGCAGCTTTCGCTGTCACTCTGCTGCGTGTTCCACGTAGCTCTAGAATTTTTTTTCTCGATATTTTTTTTCTAGTTTTGCGCGATAGTGGTTGCGGACAGTGGCGTTGGCGACGGCGGACAACCACCCCATCACCCTGCCGTTGTGATCGGATAACAGCTTTCGCTGTAAATAGAAAAAAAAACTGAAGGTCAAAAAGAAGATTGTTAACCCTCACAGTAAGCTTCAGACTTGGTGCTGCTAGGGCAGCGCTTCCTTTTTTCACACAAAAGTGTTTTATGTCGGGGTCCACCATGGCTCCACTGACGTATTTCCGTCACGGATATGACGTTGTAAAATGTAAAGCAACAGATTGAAAATAACAAAGTTGTTTCGCGGGGTGTGGACCCTATTGTTTGTGTTGAACCTGAAGCTCCGCAGCGCGCAACTACTAAAGTACGGTACTTACTTTGGCAATCTTGCTAACGGCAAGCAAATGCACCAAGTAGCGTTGGCTGGTCTTCGGAGCTCCGCAACATCAGGGCGCTTTCATCATCTGTAGCGAGATGGCGTGGAGAGCTCGCATTGGACGCGCTCTAAAGGTCGGTGCCTTTTGCGTTCCGATCAGCGTGTGACTGTACCGTCATTCCTCCTTGAACGCTTACAGACACGTTCATCGAGAGAACACGAACGACGTTTCCTGAACTGTCACGGCTGCGTTTATAAAAGCGCGCTGCTCACACACGATAAAGTAACAATGGGGAGCGTTATTCGCACTTCTCCTGCGTATACTTGCGCGTTTGTTTTGTGCGTCTTTCTTACTGCTGGAGCAGCGCGTTTTAAATGTCAAGCGGTGAGTTGTCCGTCTGCTCTCGTCATGTGTGTGCTCATTTCATGCGTAGTTTCTGCTCGAGAGGCGCGTTGCAAGTTTCGACCTGCTTTCCTTTGTTTGCATGGCATTATAGTTTTTTGCTGTACCATTAATTCCCTTACTCTTGTGGCGAAGCAATGCACAAAAACCACTCAACTGTCTTTGTAAAGACACGTCTCACTTTCGTGTTGCACCAATTCATAAGCAGAGAGATCAGCCACGTTTTCTCCCTTTCACTGTTAAAAATGGGCACTGCAGTTTTTTTTCTCTGCGTTAAACATCACTGTTCTTTTCTGCTCTCAACCTGCTAAACGCACTCAAGTCTTCTCTCTCCTGAATAGGGAGCCTACATGAACGGCCGTTTTTAGGGTGATGTCAGCCTTTGACCCTCTACATGATGCCAACGCACCGCCGCCCGCCAAAACACAGCAACGCCGCGCTGTCGCCCCATCTTGGTGCCTGCACTGCGTCTACGCCCGGTTGCGTTTAGTTCTCAATAATACGGTGTCGAAGGTTGCGGTAGCGTGTTAAACGCTGCCGGTGAAGCCTTGGAATGCCTGGATGCTGCGTACCGCTCTGCACTAACCACAACAGAAAGGGGGTGCGAATGTTCCGCTTTCCAGCGAGCCCTGGCCGACGACAACTATGGCTGGCTCAAGTGAAGCGAGACGGCTGGGAGCCCACCAGTGCGTCTCGTATTTGCTCTGTGAGTACTGCGTATTTCGTTCACTGTTTTTTCCTGCGGCACACGTATATGTGTTTCGCGGTGTTTGCGAATGAGTAGATAAGCGAAGTTGTCATTGCTGTGTCCACGCATTGCGATTAGGAAGCCCACAAACGGGACGCGTCCGCGTGTTCGTACGAAGACGCGCTCGCTAGTCTGAGCTGTTGCCACTCTTGGGTTCGTGTCAGCGTAACCTCAGTATTATGTCGCAAGTGTTCGTGTGTGGGCTGCGAATTTCTTCGTGCGCTCACTTTGAGAACTGGGTCGCTTACACGACCCTGAGAACCGCCGCTGTCAAAAGCCCAGGTGTTGTGTGTTGTTACAAGGGCTGGGTACCGACGCCGTACGTAGGTATACATGCTCGGTCGCCTCCCTACAATAATGCTGAATAGTCCAGCTGAATTAAATTCTAGCTGTTTGTC
The DNA here is from genome assembly GCA_013436015.1 of Rhipicephalus annulatus. Taxonomy (NCBI): domain Eukaryota; kingdom Metazoa; phylum Arthropoda; class Arachnida; order Ixodida; family Ixodidae; genus Rhipicephalus; species Rhipicephalus annulatus. Next base: position 1,398,710 of record WOVY01009740.1, on the reverse strand, counting down.
CTTTTTGTTGCGCCGTACTTCGCGTAGCTGGAGGGAGCGGCGGCTGGCTCCGAAATGCCGGCGCACAGAAAACTATGCTGAATTTCGTGGAAGCTGGCAACAGCGTGCCCCGTTGCCCGCTGGTTTTGGCTGAGTTTTTTGAAGGCACTTATTAAGACGTCTCCAACCTAAAAACGGCCGTTCATGTGGGCTCCCTACTCCTGAATTGAACTCACCGCCACCTATGAACGCTCGCTGCGTCTTATTCTAAAGAAGGCATTTGTTTTGCGGAGAGATTACGGGTTTGAGATGTAACAAGAGACAAAGAAGTACGTTTTCAAAAAAAAGGGGGGGGAGGGAGGGAGGAGGGCTTCTGTTACTGGTACCCCACGTAAAGAGTTCGATAGGGCTTCGGTACCCATCAACTATTCTCTGAACACAGTTTTTTTCGTGCTAATTCTATGACTGAAGTTCGCGTTCTTGTTGCTGTTTTTGTGTAGCAGGCACACATTGTGTCTTATGCATTCCTATTCCTTGAGACGTAAAACGACAGCTATTATAATTATGCATACCTATCTTAGGCCTAAAATTATTCTCGGCTGGCCTATTTCAGTATATTAACAATTCAATAATTAGTTTTCATAGCATCTCCTTGCATCCAGAGAGTAAACCCGTGGCTAATGGGTGGCATGTGCTATGAATTTATGCAATCATCATCGCCTATTGCATCGCGCGCTCGCCGTTCTAGCGTTTTCGTGACTCGATGCCGTCTGACGTGCGCTGTAGCTCCTTCGCTTCACCGCCAAAGCACCAGACTTGCCAGAATGTCCGCCACAACGAGTTAGTGCTACCTCACCCTCTTCTACAGAATGCGGTTCACTTCGGTGCAGGGGCGTAGCCAGAGGGTAGGACACCGGGCACCTCCCCCCCCCCATCCGAAAGTTTTCATGGCATGGAGAACGGAAAATGACCATTTTAAGGGGGTGCCCCCCGTCCTGAAAAACATTTCTAACTACACGCCTGCCTCAGTGGTGAAGGCGTCTAGCTGGATAGGCCTGAGGCTAGGGTGCTCGGCTGCCGACCCAAAGGTCGACAGGGCACGTAATGAACACCAGGTGGTGAAAATTTCTGGTGCTCTCCACTACGGCGTCTCCCGTAAGCGTATTGTGGGTTTTATACGTAAAACTCCCTAAATATGTTTTATTATTCTGTGGTAAAGGCATATGGCAATCCGCAGGGGACCCGAAAGTCACGACCTCGATTTCCACCATGGTCATCGGATTTCGCTAGAGGCGATACGCTAGACGAGCGTGTACTGTGCGGCGTTAGTTGAACTTATTGAACGTCGGAAATTCATAATTGCCAGAGGTGTTCACTGCGGCGTGCTTCATAATCACATCGTGGTTTGAGCATGTAGAACTATAAAGGTGATTATTAAACAGCTGCAAACAAACCTGTTTCTGCTGTGCATTACTACACATGTAACTACGTTTCATGTCACTTTTCTAACAAAAGTAATGTTGAGTTTGAGAGTTTTAACTGTGTGAAGCCAAATAAATCCCTAATCGAACTTCAGGCTTTTTTTTTCTGTTGTGTCGTGGAGCCACCTGTGAGAGGCGCGCGCACTGAGTGCGCCCTAGTGTGTACTCTGTCAACAGATGTCGTCTGTAACGACACACACGTGATTTCATGCAGCCAATCACGTGTGTCCGCGTGTCCGTTGTGTGTCGTTCAATAAGCGGCCGCTGGCCGGCTCAGTCGTTGTTGGGTTCCCGCGGACTCCGGTCAACTCACTTCTACTGCGCGTGTCGGGAGCGCGTGCTGGCGAACGTTGCATCTCGCGATCAATCGTCGAGCCCTCGCCGTCGGACGCCGCTCGCCGACACAACGAAATGGCGACGAGGATGTTCTTCGCCTCGGTTCCTACCACAGCAGAAAGAACCCGTGTCTGACGCGTCTGGCGTCCGCGAGGCCTAGCGCTCTTTGTGTGCAGACTCTGACAAGCTCTCTCCTAGATCTTCGCCCTTGCTCCGCTCCACACCTCTCTGTACTACCTCTCCTGTCAGCATGGCTCTCTTCGAGCACCTTCCTGTCTTCCTCCAGCTGCCCGGGCCGCCCCCGGTTCCGTGGACCCACCGAAAAAAAAATGTTTCAGGCCCACCTTGAGGCGGCCGGCGGCAGCGACTGGGACGACGCGTGTCGTGCGTCGGCGCTCGTCAGCTTGCTGGGGCGCGAAGGACAGCGGAGGTATTTCGCGGCAGCCGAGCAGGAAGAAGCTCGACACGAGACGAGCAATGCGGTGTCTACTTCGAGCAACGCGGCGCCAACTACGCCAGCGTCTGACCCAGATTCTTCGGCTCCGGTCGTTACAAAGTATTGCAGTCTCGTCAAGCAGTTCAACCGGCTTTTCGCCGCGTCCACTAATCCGCTAGTTGAACATCACGAGCTCACCAGTCGTCGTCAACTCCCCGGCGAGTTTTCTCGACTACGTGACAGTCCTGAAGGAGAAAGCCGTACGATGCAAGTTTGGGCTCACGTACGCGGAACGCGTTCGCGATCAGATTATTCACGGCTCGTCCAACTTGCGAGTGAGAGAGAAGCTGCTGGCATACGGCGAAGAGTTGTCCTTGGAGAAAGCGGAAGAAGCCGGTCGGACGCTCGAAGCATTGTCCTTGGCGAACCAAGCGTTTGCTCCCAGTGAACCTGAACATGTTGAAGCCGCTGGGCAAGGCGCCCAATATGGCGGCGCGAAGAGAAAGAATGGCCGCGCCAGTCGGGGAGGCCGTGACGTCACGTCACCAGGTCCGGGAGGCCAAATTCGCGACTTTCAGCCGCAGTCGTCGTCGGGGTACCATGCTTCCAGTCCCAAATGAGAAGTCTCAAGGCGACTTCCTACCTCAATTGTGCGACCGCTGCGGAAGCAGACGGCACCACTCAAGTTTTTGAAATAGTCCAGCCCAAAGTCGACGTTGTAATACGTGCAACGCTTGGGGACATTTCGCGTCGATGTGCCGCAAGACTGCCCTTGTACAGCGCGTCTCTTCGAGGGGAGCTGTCGACGTCATACCGGAGCAGCAGGCCTCCACTTAGTTGAACTCAACTTCAAGCTCATCAGTGTTATCTTCGGATCGTCCTTTGTTGTGCGTGCTCACAGTTAGCATCTTGTCGTGTTCTAGGTTTTTGGTTTCAGAATGACATGTGAGGATGCCAGGGGGCGCCGCTCTGGATCCGGAATTTCAAGGCGACTGTAAAATAAAACGAGTGTGTGTTGGGTAACCGTGGAGTGCGGTTGTTGTTCTTTTCTTCGGCGCTTCGCGCCAACCCGCGTGTTCGGGCTGGTCGGCGTCCCCGCCGGCCGCGTACGTCTCCGTCAGCCGTCTTCTTCTGCTTCGTCAGGACCAGCCAGCCTTCAACACAGCAATGGCAACGAGGACCTGTAAGAACCCATTTGGTTCTCCGTGTTCTTCTTTTTTTTTGCTTGTAACGGACCTACCCTGATAACCCTAGACGCTCTTTGTTCCCAGCAAGGTGGCTGCTGCGTGCTGTGTAACTTCATTTTTTTTTCATTCAGCTACGCCGCCTCTGCCTTCGTCTTCAAACAGTGTACTGGTGGCATTTTCTTCTCGTCAGCACCTCTCCATTCTTCTTGCTTAAAATGGCGTCTCCTATTCTATCTCCCCTATTTCTTCATTCGCCCAGAGCCCCGCCACTTCCGTGGGCGGACTGGAAATTGGTGTTTCAGGCCTAAGCAGACGCGGACGGGGAGGGCGCCAGCAAGCCCCAGCGTCGCAAGGTCTGCTGCTCAGCGCGTTGTGCCCTGCCGGGTTCAAGCTCTTCTATACTTTGGACGCCACCAACGCGTCACCGACGCCAGCGTCGGGCGTTGCCTTCAAGAATGCTGTTGCTCTTTTCGATGAGCATTTCAAGAATGTCTCGTGTGATTATCTCGCACGCGTAAAATTCCAAGAAAGGCGACAATTTCCTGGCGAGCCAGTCGCCGAGTTCATTACTTCTCTTCGAACGCTCGCCGCGTCGTGCGGCTTCGGCGCGCTCGGCGACGATATGATCCGCCATCAGCTTTTCACCGGAGTAGCCTCGCAAAACTTCCGCTGCCGCATGCTTCAAAAAGGCTCCTGAATTTCATTATCCGAAGCCCTCTCGATTGCGCGAAAGGACGAGCTTATTCGCTCCCAGTTGGAGCAATTCGCTCCGCATTCAGTGCAGCAAATTTCTGCTGCGGGGGGCCAAGGCGGCGGCTCTTTGTTTCACGGGACGCGTCAACATGGCGGCCCTTCATCTTCGTCTCGGCGCGGTGGCCAACATGGACGCCCGCCTGCACAGTCATCCGTGGCTGTCTACTTGGCGGCCTCTCTGCGTCGCGGGGGCGAGGAAGCCGGCAATATGGTGACCCCATTCCTACAAATTTTGGTTTTCAGGAACAGCACCGCGCTCCTGACTGGCGTTTGCAATTTTCTTCTCCAAGTGCAACCGCGCATTGCTTTCGTTGCGGATCGGCTCGGCATTTAGCCAATTTCGCGCAGTGTCCCGCGAGAAACCGCGTGCGGAAAAATCGAACATTTTCAGTCCGTATGCAATTCCCGTCCAGAAAATCTTCCTGAACCAGTTTCTTCGTCCACTCCTTCGAGCACTGCACAGACCAATACGGTCACTGTTTTAAATGTGGATGGCTTTCACACTACGGCCGAGCCCAGCATCGTAGCTTCAGTGGGCCATGTGCCCTTGTCATTTCTCGTGGACACTGGTGCCTCAGTCTCTTTAATCATTGCCGCTGACTTTCACAGTCACTTTTCCAACATTCGGCTTTTGCCTTCACACGTCGTTCTACAAACATATTCCAAGGGAACGATTGATAATTTAGGTCAATTTGCAGGTGAACTATTGGGTCTCCGATTGTAGTCGCACTGCTTCCATTACTTTTTATGTAACAGCCAATGGCAGCTCACTTTTGGGACGTGATGCCATTAGGGCTTTGTCCATCAACATCGTCGGTGCGTCTATGACGTGTGCTCAAGTCGACGTCAAAGATGATCTTCCGGCCAACGCGCCTTCTGAATTCCACCACCTGTTCACCCGTGAACTGGGTTGCGTGCGTGGTTTTGTGCATAAAGTGATGCGTCGACCAGGTGTGTGCCCTGTGCATGCCAAGCTGCGCCGCATTCCTCTTCTTCTCCGTGAGCAAGTCTCTGCGGAACTGTCTCGCCTTCAAGCCAGCGGAATAATCGAGCCTGTCTCTGCTTCCGACTGGGTTTCTCCACTGGTCGTCATCAAGAAAAAAGATAGATCCCTTCGACTATGCATCGACTTACGAGAACCGAACAAGGCGATTGTCGTAGACGGGTTTCCACTTCCTCACATTGAAGAACTGCTTCATCAGCTCTCCGGAGCGGTATGTTTCTCCAAGCATGACCTCGCGTCCGCTTATCACTAAGTTGAACTTTCTCAGTGCAGTAGAGACTTGACCACATTTGTATCGCACGAAGGCTTGTTTCGGTTTACACTCTAAGCCAAAAGGGAGTAACAGGGGTATAGGGGTTGCTCCTTTCAGGGAGCAATTGCATTGCCACTCCCATTACTCCCCTAAAAGGAGTAACAGCAGAGGGAGTAACCGTTGCTCTCCTTCCAGTTCCTCCTTCGGGGGATGAACAGTTACTCCCTCCAGTTCCTCCCTGCGGACCAACAGTTACTCCCACCAGTTGCTCTCTGCGGACCAATCATTACTTTCACCAGTTGCTCTTCTAAGAGCAACAGTTACTCTTTACCGTTCCTCCCACGTGTTCGCTGTTTTTCTCTGAAAACCAACTGCACATGCTTCCAGTTAGTCCTTGGGGAATTGACTATTTATCTCGAGTATGCTTGTCACACGCTTAACACATGGCGAGAGCTCCTTGGAAGAGCACTGCTTGGGTGCTTCTAACACAAATTGTGGACAATATTTAAAGGAAAATAAATGCTTTATTGTTCTTTTTATGAGGCGACGTGTGAGCACACGTAAAAGTAGACTTCGCCACACCACAGCCAGCACTAAACAAGCACCATAATACATCAAAGGTTTTCTGCGTCATCCGTGGAAAAACAATCTTTAATTTCTAGCATAGGGCAGTCTGTGTCATCATTGGTGAGAGAAGGGCAACTTCTCCAATGCTGAAGGACTCAAGTTTCGCAGCTGGTGTTCCCATAAGGCTAGCACAGCGGAATGTCGCCACAGGCATATGTGAAGCATCTCATTGCTGCAAGAAAAAAAATAGAAGTGTGAGGTTAAACATGACAGAATCAATACATAACAATGAGTCACACACACTGCAGCAGCGCTTACATTCTAGGATGTCTACTGCAAAACGAAATGTGAAAAAAAGGAAGGTTCGGCCAAGCGTTACTTGGCAAGCCATATAAATGCTGATGTGGTAGACTCTTTTCACATGATGTCTCAGACAGCAATATTTTGGAAGAAAATGTGCAGCACCTTAACAAGGCATATTTGTAGCAGTTAAAGATACCCTTAGGTTCAGTTAACGTGTTTCCTATGCACAGCTGAGTGACATTTTCATGAGCCCATTCACCAATGGGCACTCTAAGTGAGATCATGTGTGTGGCAAATAACACGTACCGTCGGCTTATGTTAAAATACTTATTCAGCTTGTGCACATAGTTGCTCTCCATTCTACTCTTCTATCATACGCTGCTGCGTCTTGAATTGTGGAATACCTGTAGGCACAAGCGAAGCATGCAAAGCCTGCTTGAAAGCGACCATTTGCAGAGGCTACATGATAATCTTCTGTATATTTCTTTGTACCTGACGCAAACGGCTGGACAAACTATAGACAAATAAATGTAGACCGTGCTACCTTCAAAAAATGCTTTAAATTTAGTAAACTAGGGTGCATTTGTTTACTCGGTTGACGAGTCAAAGCCACGAGATAGGTAAACGAAGCAATAAATCTGAAGGCATGCACAGATATTCTGATTCTTTGTTTGACAGTGTCACAGATAGCTTGCCAATACATATATATCTGAGAGCAACAAGATGTGAAGCTTTTATTAGTTCAACGTCTTGTTGGTTCACAGCCAAACAGGTTACTGCTCTGTTAGACAAATTGGAATAAGCGCACCGTGGTTTCCAAAAAAGCATTATTAGAAGTTAGCTCCCGGTGTGAATGTCTGCCTATTTATTTTGTACTGCCTTCTACATGTGCCACAAAGACATTTGTTGAGAATGTGCTACCAGTCAAGCCAAGATCGCATACTTGGTCAATGTGATGGAAATACAAACATTACAAACACTGTTACCTCTAGTAAGAGCATAACACTTCAGAATTTTGGAACAGCAAGGAGGTGCACAAGAAAGTCGAGCCCACTCTTGCAGAACTTTGAACGCAAATTTTTCAGAGTGGGGGAGGTAAACATGCTGTGGCACTTTTAAACCCTTGAAACATCTGCAGAAAACAGGGTAAAGTAAAGTCAAGAAACGCTGTTATGAAAGCCTGCGCATGGACAGCTTTGTGAATCTCGGCCCAAGTGTTATGCTTTGTGCAAACCAAAATCTATGTAAATAGGGAAAGCGTACTTTTAGGAGCACCAGCGTGAACAAATCTTGGCAGTTGGCTTTGTAGTACAAACAGCAATCCCTGCAATGAAAACATAAACATTTTATCTTAACGGTAACCGTGTGAGCACACACACAGGCCAGCGGAGGCATGTCAAATTGTCAGTGCCAGTGTAACCATGTGGCATGATAAACTATTTTCTGGCCAACATGTGCACAGTTTGCCCCTAAAAAGCGATGCTTTCACATACGTAGTACAAAAAGTCTGCACTTACCAAAATTCACTTGCTTTCTGTACTTTAGCATCGTTGGGAGCATCTTTATCTGCAGTATACCCAAATTTGTGTCATAGCCCTGAAAAAAAGTAGTAAAAGACATGCATCAAATATTGTTTCATTTGGTAGCAGTGAAGTCAGGGTAAGAACAGCCAAGTGGGAATCAGCCTAATTATGTGCATGCGGCAAATCCCAAACGGCGTTATTGAGGTTGTCGAAATTTTCGTCGATTGGTATTAACGTCAATGTGTGACTTCAACGGCATGCCAAGTTTTCACAGCGCATAAAGATTTCATGATGCAGAATACTGACAACGCCAACAAGAACATAGAGCATTTATGATTGTTTTTTACAATATTAGGTTTTGCGAAGGTTTTGCATGAATAAAAGAAATCTGAAAGATTTGGGTCATTCCTCCTGCAATTGTTCTGTTCATTTGTAAATTGCTCGCTTGATGGTGCGCTTTTAAAATAGTACGTCCAGCGCAGAGGAGAAGCAAGTGACGCAGTGATGTGGGCAGATTTTTTTAGGCATGCGGGGAGGGGGGGGGGGGTCCGCTTATCTGAATTGGAGGCCGGGCAAGCGAATATGGTCGTCATTATGGGCTCCCTACGACCGGCCTAAAAAAATTCTGTGCGCAGCTGCCTGGCTATGCCAGTGAAGTGATGCGACAATGATTTGTTCGCTTACTGATTTACATACACTTTACAGCTCTAAAAACTGCGGCCCAAGGCCCCAACACTCAGCCGTTCACGTTACATAAAGCCAATGGTAAAAAAGTGCCAGTATGAAGGCAGCTACAACCCCGTCCAATGTTTTTTTCAAAACGAGGTAGTGTTGCGGAAATGAACTTTTAACTGCAAAAGTACACTGGCACTGCAGTGGTGACAGCGGAAGCAAGAGGGTATGCAGGCGGTAGTAGTAGAGGTAATTTAGTCCGATACAGCTAGCAATAGATACGGTAAATAAGAAAGAGCAAATAATTTCTCTTTTAATAGCGCAACAAAACAACAACGTATTGTAAGAGCATTAAATGTTGCTGGAAATGCCACTCACCTGCACGCTGATGCATGCACAGTCCTTTGTCCGACGAGCGAACAGGCTTGCAGATAGCTGAAGACGTGTTTACGATGTGTTTTTTCCACCAAGCAGCAAAATCCACAACAACTTCGCGCTCCATAAAGATAAATATACACTAACCTTCACCACGAATAAGTAGAAACGCAAATTTGCGACACACACACACACGATCAAAACATAGCTCACAAGCTCGCATGTGCATGTGCTCGCCGACCACAGACCATATGAATATGAGTAGTGCGAACGCGAACCTAGTTGCGCCGAAAAAAAAACATCGAGCAGTGGCAGCACAGGCGTCAGCGCAAGGCTTTCAGTGTGTTTTCCTAATACACTTATAAAAAGAAGCTGAGGTACACTAAAACTCATAATTAAATATAAAAAATTGAGTGCAGTTTTTATTAAGTGGTAGTAAACATGAACATTGAATACAAATTACTTTGTAAATTACATCGCTTACTACACTAGCGCCACACTTATCGTGCGGGCGCAGATGGCGCAGATTTTTTATTCTGCCCTCAAACTACAAGGTGAAGCGTGCTACTAAGTGTATGACTGATGAAAAGTGCGTCTGGGTCCGCTTTTTTTTTTCTTCTCCGATATATCTGCGGGGGGAGGGGGGCTCCTTATGCACGTGTTTCGGTGCTTGATCGACTTTGACGCCCTTCCTTCGTGGATGAACGGCGTGTCTAGGCTTTTTTTTATCGTTGTTTTGCACGTGTTTTGGCGTTCGGTCCGCTTTGACGTGCCAACTCTCCATTCTGCTGATGCGTGTGTTAGGTACTTGCCGTAGCTGTATTCTCAGGCCTTCTGTGTTCCGCCAGCGCTGCTATCTTATTATCTGCGGATGCTAGAATAAATCACTGTTTTGGTTTGGTGAAGTTTGGCACACAGAACAAACAATAATCTGGCCCATGAATGTCATAGTGGGCGGCATGCATATTTGTGTGTGGTGTCCTGCCGGGGAGTAACCGTTGCGTGACAAGAGCATTTACAGCGGTTCCTCCTTCCGTTGCTCCCTTACAAACTTGAGATGTATACAGTTGCTCCCCCATTTTCGAACAAGTCGGCCATCTTGTTCCACTTGGTCTTTTCGGAGAGTAACAGTCGGTCTGAAGGAGTAAAAACAGCCGTTGCTCTAATTTCGGCCGTTTTTGACTTCGAGTGTAGCCGCGTGTGTTTCCGGCTTGCATCTGCCCCTGCAGTGTTTCAGAAAATGATGTCAACTATTATTAAGGGTTGTAATGGCGCCCTTTGTTACTTGGATGACATTTTGGTGTGGGGACATACTCGCGAAGAGCACAATGCAAACTTGCATACTCTTCTCAACCGCATCAGTGAATGTGGTATGAAACTTAATAACAAGTGCATTTTTTTCTGTGAATGAGTTACAATTTCTAGGACATATTATCAGTTCCAGTGGCTTGACACCTGTTGAATTTAAAGTTCAGGCCATGCAATGCCCCACGGCCTACTGATGCCAAAGTCTTGCAATTTTTTTAGGTCTTGTTGGTTATTATTCCAAGTTTGTTCCTCACTAGTCTGATGTTGTTGAACCACTGCGTACTCTACTTCGTCAAGCACAGCCTTTTAACTGGTCAGCGGAAGCTGAGCAGAGCTTCATTCGAGTTAAGTCAATACTGGCCTCAAAGCCAGCTGTTAGTAATTTCAATGAGAAGCTTCCCATCGTCATCACGACGGATGCGTTCGATGTTGGACTGGAAGCAGTGTTACAACAACTCAGAGATGATCAGCTGATCACTATCACTTTTGCATCTCGTACATTGACCCCTGCTGAACGCAGATATTCAGTAGGAGAGCGTGAAGCTCTCGTGTGTATTTTTGCCTGTGAGAAATGGCATGTTTAATTGTGGGGCCGGCACTTCACTATACGTACAGACTACCAAGCACTAGTTGCTCTTCTTTCTGCAGGATTCGAAGGCCGCCACCTCATTCGCATTTCCTGTTGGTGTGCCAAACTCATGTATTATCATTTCAGTGTTCAATATTGTAAAGGTTCTAATAACGTGGTTGCTGACGCACTGTCGCGTCTTCCTCTTCAGATACCGGTTACTGAAGAGCGGGATGAGGAAGTTGTTACACTAGTTACTTCCTGCATTACTAAAACTGAGCTTCAGGCAGCTACAGCTGCAGATTCCACTTTGTCTCAAGTTCTCAAATATTTACGTGAAGGATGGCCTTCCGAATGTGATCTTGCTTCAGAATTCTTGCCTTACTTCGCAGTCCGACAGGAACTGTCTTGTGTCGTGGACTCGCATTTCCGCGATGAACACGTGATTCCCCCTGCTTCTTTCCGTAACAAGCTAATACAGCTTGCCCATGAGGCCCATCCAGACATTGTCCGCACCAAACAGAATCTCCGAGACAGGTACTGGTGGCCAGCCTTAGACAAGCAGGTCGAGCATGCAGTTTACAACTGCCATATATGTCAGGCATCTGACAAGTCTGCCAAACCTGCATTTTCTCCGTTGCAGCCAGTCCAGTGGCCTGATCGGCCTTGGCAGAAACTCAGCATGGACATTATCGGTCCTTTGCATAATGTTCCGCAAAATGCCCGCTTCATTGTTTCTCTCATCGACTACCATTCCGAATGGCCATAGCTTTGTTTCACACATACGGTTACTTCTGAGGTCATCATTGAGTTTCTGTCTTCAATCTTCAGCCGGGAATGTTTTGCTGATGCCATAGTTACGGACAATGGTCCACAGTTTCAGTCCCAACATTTCGAGGCTTTTCTTTCACAACGAGGAATTCAGCACTTGAGGTCATCAGTTTTCTATCCCCAATCAAATAAGCAAATCGAGCAAATAAGCAATGAAAGTTTTGGCGCAAGCATACATTTCACCCAAGCGACACATCGATCCTTACGCTACACACGCACTTACCAGACATACACGTACGGCATACATCCACAAATAGCATAACACACGGTATTCATGATCGGGCAAGTTGTTACCACATTGCTCACAGACAGTATTACAGAACGAGACCACGTATTCATAAAGTCCCTCAATAAATTGGAGGGACCTTACGTATTCATGCGCAGAGGCGGTTCTCGCGAATGCATACAACTTCGCTCAAGCAGACCACGGTGTTGGGGTCGGAAGAAGGAAGTTGATGATGGCATCCCACCGCTGCCACCAGTTGTTCAGGTCGAAGAAAGAGGAAGTAGCTGAAGGATACGAAAACAAAACAGGTTTATGGCACTATACACATATTTACAGCAAGGAAAGGTTAGTGGTTTCAAAAACCACGATCGTGGTGGTTGAACCGTTACATGGTTCAGAGCGACGTCCAGCATTCTGCGGCGTCGTTTTAAGCCCTGTTGGGCTCCTCCTCTCTGAATGGAACACCAATCACACACACACAATAGGTGAGGGGGACGAGCATGCACGGTCCACGTGAACGTCTAATTTTGAGTTGTGAACACAGCACTGCAAGGTGGCGCCAGCAGGGCTCTTCCTCGTCATGTGTGTGCCGCTAGTGGAGAGTTCCCACGATCGTAGCAGCATACTTCGAAGGGTCCGCCGCACAGCTAGCCCAATTAGCGGGGCGATCTGCGGTGGCCACCGCGGTCTCTTCCTGGAAGACGCCGTCCCTGTTGTCCTCTTTCGTCGTGGCGTCGCGGAGACACGACGTCTCCTCCTCCGGCCAGCAGGGACAATGCCTGGCGGGCATAGGCAGTCGGCCGGTCGGCTCCTTGACTGAGTATTAAAAGAGCGCCACTCCGCCGTCAGCTCTGGCGCCGGTCATGCCAGCTTCCCCGTCGCCCAATGAGTCGCCGAGGGCATCAGTCACCGCTCCTGCTCGAAGAGACGGCAAAAGGGTCCGCATTTGAAAGACGGGAACTCGCCTTTGCTTGCCGCATGGTCTGGATAATTGCTCAAATCTTCGACAGCGTCTGTCAGACTGGGCACTGAAGGGATTGAGAGCCTTCCCAGTGGACCGGCTTACGCACACTGGCGTCTGCCCAGACGAATTTCCAGGCCAAACTTAACAGCTCCTCCGCCGCCCGGAAATTCTCGGCTGGCTAGCGCTCCCAACCGCTGGGCACGAAGAGAATTGTTGGTGACGAGGACGATGGCCTGGCTTTCTCCATCCAGCTGCAAACTCGAAACCAACTCCCAAACCAGCTCACAACGATGGACAACAGCAAGGCTAACAACACAACACAATACCATGCTGCAGCCAAGCGCATTGGACTCGCTTAGGACCCTCCGGGCTTCTCAAGAAACGGAAACCAATTACACTCTGAAAGTTTGCGGCAATTTGGTGGCGCCAAAGTTACAACAATCATGGACGTGGAGATGCTTACCAAAGATGGAACAAATTGCCGTGCGAGAATAGTACACAAAGGCAAATAAAACTTGGCCCCATATAACGAGAATCACACTCTTTCACAACTAGCTTTCTCCTACCATCCGCACTACTGAGTTGTAACTAACACTTAACTTCATAAAACAACCAAAGTTCAACACGAATGCTGCCAGACCCTATACACAAGTTATCTGGGCGCGTTCTTTACTCTCAATAAATCGAACTGTGTAAATCCTTAAAACGCATCTCTAATCTCAACGTTCGGTATATAACATAACGCTCAGCTAAATAATTCACCTGATCCCTGGGCACATACTAAAATAACAATGGGAAATGCAACTCGTGTACTAACACACTCATTTGTTGAATGTAGTTTCATGTCAGCCCATGTTTTTAAAGAACGCATATGACTTTGCTGTGCGCTCTAGCACGACATCATACTCTTATCCAAAGAGCGTTAGCATACTAACTTACACCTAACTAAGGTAAATCCCTCAACCAAGGCATTGCCAAACACGCATCTTAATGTAAATGTTCACAAAGAACCACATGCAAAAAAATCAACGCCAGATGCCGTACGCGTAAAGAGCACTTAAAAACTTGCGTAAATTTTGCGCTAAAAAAGCCTGTACCAAGTGTTTTTATGCATGAGCAGTTCGAAAATTGCTTCTCGTGTTCTTCAAAAACTCTCTATAACAATGCTCATTCACTCTCTAAAGACGGTAGAAAACCTTGCGCTACACAACAAAAGGTACGTAGCATACAATCTACGGTTTCGCTCGACAACGCTACCACGCTTTAAAAACCTGCGGGGCGTACAATTCTTCATTCGCGACTAATGTGCTCTTATATCCAAGAAAGCCAATTTGACGCAGTCGGCTGACTGGTGCGGGTCACCGCTTCCGCATAACACTTAAAAACTTCAGTCGAAGCTCCTACAAAGTTCACAAAAATATTGAAGTGAAAAAACAACTAAACAAGCTAGCCGGGGAGATGACAAAGGAATATTACTTCAAAAACAAAAAATAATAAAACAAAGATGCTTCCCCGTAAATTCCTGTGTCACTTTCTCCAGCTTACAGCCGTCCCTCACCTCAATCGCACACGCGGCGGTCGCGGTCCTGGCGGATTTTCAGAACGCCCGACCCCACAACGTGCATGTCCTACAAGCTGAACAGCGCTGTCACGCCTCATTTGCGATTTCAGCCTGCCCTTGTCAGTCTTGCAGAGGAGACCCCAGCAATGCATGGGAAAGAGTGGCCATGCCTTCTTTGAGCTGGCTCCCGCGGGGTGCTTAACTATTGTGGCCCTTCTTCAAGCACATGTTCGACGCTCTCGCCCACGCAAAGCCCGAAATCCCCACCGCACAATCTGTCGTGAGGATGCATGCTGTAGACCACGATTTCGCCGCTTGTGCCTTACTACAGGACACAAAGACCTTGTTGTTGAACTGGCCGGTGATCTACTCTTCTGTCGTTTGCCCGGCTGACTGCTACCTCTTCCATGCCTTCGCTTTATCGCTCGCGTACGCTTCCCTCTTTTATGGCGACGTGTGCGACTGACTTGTCCCGCACTGCTTTGAAATTTCTCGCGGGTTGAGTCATCGACGGTATTAGAGCTCAAGGGCATACCATGAAACTTGTTGTGGACGGAATCACAAGACTGGCGCTTTACACGAGATACCATTTGCGAATCCGCCTTCTTTTAACTTTTTGTCCGGCGGCTCGAACACATGCAACGCAGTTTTGACGCTGCTGCATTGATTTGATTGATTGATTTGTGGGGTTTAACGTCCCAAAACCACCATATGATTATGAGAGACGCCGTAGTGGAGGGCTCCGGAAATTTTGACCACCTGGGGTTCTTTAACGTGCACCCAAATCTGAGCACACGGGCCTCGACATTTCCGCCTCCATCGGAAATGCAGCCGCCGCAGCCGGGATTTGAACCCGCGACCTTGACGCTGCTGCAAAGCTCTTATTTGCTACGCTGACAGGTTTTGTGCCTACTTTTACACGCGTAGTACCTTCTGTCTCTCTCGCGGCCTTCCAACGTCTCTTGCGTCTGTGCCGCTTTTTGCGTCTGGTTTCCGAGCCTCCAGATCGCATCTCACACTCGTAAGCCCTCTCACAGCTTTCGTCAGCTGTCTCAGTCGCGCGGTCTAAATGATTTTCGACCAAATCATTTTTATTCGCACCCTCTAAGCCGGCGGACTGATCAACGCAATTAGGAACAATGCAGCTGCTTCCCTTCAAAAAATCTTGCTCGCATTCCTGAGAGCTGTCTGCAACGGCACTGATACCATTTTCTACCTTCGCTGCTTCTCCTGAGCTTTCTCCGGTGTTCTTGCCTACTTCGACCTCATTTGCAAGATCCACCGTCACGACAAACACAGTTGAGGTCTGTGCCAGATTGTCTACAGCTATTCTAGCTGTTTCGCTAACAGTTAACTGGCACAGCACCTCGTCGCACTCGCTCTGGCCTTCGTCGGCCTCTCTACTCGGCGCAGCATCATCCGCAGCACTCAAAGTCGATTCGCCTTTGAATGTGCTGCTATGTTGACATGTGCTAGCCTTCTCTACGGCTCTATACTGTACCTCACTCGTTTGAACATTGCACTTCTCTTGAGCTACACTCATGCATGGCTGAATTTTCAGTCTCGTTGCCTCAATTTTCTGTTCCTATTGTTCGATCACCAAGTTGCGTGCTCGATCACGCTCTTTTCTATCCCTCATTTCCTTTTCTTCGCTTTCTTTTTTCTGTTTTTCTACAGCCTCTACCGCGTTTTTTATATCCTTCTCACTGGCTTTTTGTGAAATCAGCCTCACAATCGCTGTTCTGCCCATTCCTTCTTCTACTTCAATGCCTAGATGCTTACTCACAGCCAAAAGTTTATCCCTTAGCATTGCCTTCCACGCCATGAATGCCGTTGTACTTTGGTCCTGCATTTCACACATAATTAGGTGATGCGTACAACTGAAAACTCACGAAAGGTTATCTCCCTAATTCACACACAATACAGCTTCTAATACTCACCTAATTGAAGCCTAGAAAGTCAAAGCAAAGGCCAAGCACTCACCACAGCACAGCACCATGTCGTGAAGTTCTTTTCACCGCTGCCAACCAGTTGTTGGGGTCGGAAGGAGGAAGTAGATGATGGCATCCCACCGCTGCCACCAGTTGTGCAGGTCGAAGAAAGAGGAAGTAGCTGAAGGATACGAAAACAAAACAGGTTTATGGCACTATTTACACATATTTACAGCAAGGAAAGGTTAGTGGTTTCAAAAACCACGAGCGTGGTGGTTGAACCGTTACATGGTTCAGAGCGACGTCCAGTACTCTGCAGCGTCGTTTTAAGCCCGGTCGGGCTCCTCCTCTCTGGGTGGAACACCAATCACACACACACAACAGGTGAGGGGGATGAGCATGCACGGTCCACGTGAACGTCCAATTTCGAGTTGTGGACACTGCACTGCAAGGTGGCGCAAACAGGACTCTTCCTCGTCTTGTGTGTGCCGCTAGTCGAGAGTTCCCACGATCCTAGCAGCATACTTCAAAGGGTCCGTCGCACAGCTCGCCCAATAAGCGGGGCGATCTGAGGTGGCCGCCACGGTCTCTTCCAGGAAGACGCCGTCCCTGTTGTCCTCTTTCGTCGTGGCGTCGCGGTGACACGACACCTCCTCCTCCGGTCAGCAGGGACAATGCCTGGCGGGCATAGGCAGTCGGCCGGTCGGCTACTTGACTGAGGATTAGAAGAGCGCCGCTCCGCCGTCAGCTCTGGCGCCGGTCACGCCAGCTTCCCCGTCGCCCGATGAGTCGCCGAGGGCATCAGTCACCGCTTCTGCTCCAAGAGACGCCAAAAGGGTCCGCATTTGAAAGACGGGAGCTCGCCTTTGCTTGCCGCATGGTCTGGACAATAGCTCAAATCTTCGACAGCATCTGTCAGAATGGGCGCCGAAGGGATATAGAGCTTTCCCAGTGGACCGGCTTACGCACAATGGCGTCTGCCCAGGCGAATTTCCAGGCCAAACTTAACAACGGATAAATAACCACCGCACGGTAAAGATTCTCACAAGTTGGTGAGGAACTTTAGACCTTACGTTCCCACCACCTAAACGTCCCCAAAAAATGTCCAACACGGCGATTCTGTCGCCGTCTATTCATACATGTTCAGCCAAGTCAAGCCGGTTTTAAGCGACTATTGAGTGAACCCATGGAGGTGGGGTGAACCGAACGTTTTGGCCCTCAAAAGGTTCGTGCCACCAGGTGGCAGCAGACGCGGCCAAAGGAAAGCCCTGCCCAGGCTTTTGGATCTGCGCCGAATTGAGTTGGATACTCGCGAAGAATTCATGTGCACTCACCTGTCGCCTCTGGCAACCGAAAGTCGACTCGTCCAAGACGCAAGTGTGCACTGGAACGAAATGATCAAGAAAAGGAAAACCCTCTACGATTGACATCTCGCAATCGTTCATGTTTCAAGCAGTGTGCGCGCCTTGTATCGCCGCTGCGCTTCACTCCTTCCTCTGCCCGAAGTTTTGCCGCCCGGTTACCAACGATGTAAGTTTGGGTGTTTACTAATTCGTATGCAATACACACAAAACGACGCGATGACGTACTTGTTGCAAGCCTTGCCTCCTCGATGGTCAGAAAGGGGGTTTCGGAAAAAATCACACTCCGCTACGTTCCGGTCGTCACTTCAGCGTTAATTAGCTTTAGCTAATGCTCAGCAATGACTTCTAAGCTACGCATTATGTATAGGGAACATGTCATGCAACACGAGGACCTTCCAAACGCCATTGTGCGGCTTAAAACGAGTAAAGCTTCCAGCCTCGCCCGTTCGTATATTCAACGCCTCCTTGGCTTATTACACGGACAAGGCAATACGCCATCATTAAGGCAAAAGAACGCCGCTGCCTAAATATTGCCTATCAGCGCAAGTAAGGTTCGAACAAAAACAAAATTTTTTCTGGTGCGTCCTGCAGAAAAAAGCGCCCGTGGTTTCTTTTTTTGGCGCTTCAGTGCAGCATGCATGTGCAATGCGGTGAAGCTGTGGGGGCATGTGCAACGTTATTATATGCGACCGAGCACCTCGACATGATGTTTTTATCTTTTTTTTCTACAACCCGCCCTTGTCCAACAAGCAGTCACGCCAACTTGATGGCAAGTAAAAAAAACACACCTGGCCACAAGTGCTACATAGTCGTCAGACGAAATTCAAATAAAAGCAGGAGTGCAGACCATGCATAGAGATACACTGGAGGATGTTCTAAAGCATAGACCATGCTCTGATTAAAACATAGGGAACTTTGATGCTAGTGTCTGTGGCAGCTGCAATGCACAGCACTTCAGCTAGCATGGCAGGGATGGGTAGTACACGAATGCGTCTAATGTTCGTTCTTTTAGCTCTGTGTGGCCTGAATTCAATGTGCCACAATACAAAGTTTAGCAAAGGTTTAAAATCAATGCATAGCTATAAACACAGCCACAAGTGCATGGGAAGACTGCAAACACGATAACTAGGCAAATTTGTGATGTACCCATCCTTCCCATGGCAACTGAACGACTGCAGTGCCAGAGTTACTTTTAGGAAACTATGAGACCATAAAAGTCACTCAGGATCTTTCAATTACACCTTGTTTTATTTTTGCATCATTTAAAAACAATGCTTTGCTGGGGTGAAATGCCATTCGAAGTATCACAGGATCATTGCTTGCTTAGACCCTTCATCATACAACCTTGTATAGGCGAGAGCCAGTCCTTACGCATGTGCCTGTTCAAATAAACATGCGTGCATATGACTGCCTGATTTCTGCAAGGATTATAACATGCAATAAGACTTCACAATTCAATAGTACACTTTAGAAACAGATATTAAATTCAATGCAGCAAAAAGTTCATCTGCCTCTTGTAACACAGCATATGTCAGATAGAAAATGCTGCAAAGAAAAATGTATTCTGGAAATTGTTTTGCAAAGCCTTCGCAGGCATGGTGACAAATATATCGGTTAATGCCAGCAATGTCTATTTTCTGCGAAGCTCTGAAAGCTCTTGCACGAGCTGTCTAAAATGCCTATACACCTCTTCAGCTTATGAACTTGGCGTTCCACTGCAGTGTAAAGTTAAAATCAGAGGAAATAGTAAACCGGCTCTAACATTTATAAGCTGTTGTGAAAAGAAAAACCAACAGATTTCTTAATTTTGAAGAAGCAATCTGAACAAAAATAGAACAACTGAGGCTGCCACAAGTGGCCTTGAAAATGTAAAAATACTTGCCAATGGAAGCTGCTGGTCAAATGTGGAGGCCACGCATTTCAGTCAGCTGTACATACCGATGCTAAGTCTTTGTTGTGCTATGAAAATATTCATAATAGCACCTATAGACACAGTATAATACACCCAGTTTATTATGTCTTTTGGCATTGAGGATAAAAGATAGCTTATTCCTTTGCATACATTTCTAATATTTTTGCAGTTATGAAGATTAGAAGCTTGATGACTGCTGGCATACTAGTTTATGTTTCTCAAAGAGATGTGGACATCTATAAATCCAGAAGCCCGAAAATATAAATTTCGACAAGTGCGAGCATATCCAAATGCATAGCTGTGAAATAATATGCTCACACCTCTTATTTAACCTCTATACAAAGTTTCGATTCAGCAAGGCAATATACGAGCATCGATGTTCATATGCCTCATGACTGGCATGTGTCTTTGCACAAGTTTTTCGCTGCCATTCAGGGTTGTTGCAAGTATTGCACTGAGCACGTGTTTTTCTCTCCCCCTAAAATATCCCTGGTGACAGCACTGTTCCCAGCACCATAAATGAAGCAATGCAGTCATTGACTACAGTGCCAAATGCATGAAACACCCCGACATTGAGGTCTCGTTATACAAACTAGCTAATCACAAACTTTGCGAATGATGAGGCTACGGCCCAAGTGGTGCAAGGGTTTCTTGAGAGAAGAAAAAAATTGATAAAATTGAACTGCTCTCTTAGCCCTTTCAGATACTACCTATTAAGAACTGTATGTACTTGTGTGAAACTGACATTTCAAGGCACTCGATATGCTATTGCAACAAAAATAGCGGCATAACACGGGGTGCGTTCAAAAAGAAACCAAACTTGTGCTTTGCTGTAGTCTTTGACTTTGTTTCTCGGCCACATGTATGGCCAAACAAAAAATTTCATCTTGGAAATGCCACCTGCTGTTTATCTTGCGTTTGTGGCTATTCGTTTGTGGAATGATTTGCCAGATGATCTTGCGTCAGAACAAGACCACAAAAAGTTCTATCAAACTCTTAAAAATACTTATGCACCAAAAACTGCTCTATCGCATCTTCGTAATCATCAGTGTTTCTAGGAATGTTGCCGATGTTTTTTTCACTATTGCTAGGTTGTAGTTACTGTCAAAATAGTTATTTTTGTATTTCACCTTCACATACTGTACTCACTTTTCTAGTATGTATTTTGCTTACATGTTCATAAGTAGAACTGCATTTTCTATTGTGTTCATTATTTGCCTATGTATGTGTATATATTACGTATATGTATTTTTCTAACATATTATCTGTACCGCCCCCCTTACACAATGCCCCTCGAGGGCTCTGTAAGGTACTGTAAATAAATAAAAATGCCATCTTGGAAATGCCACCTGCTCCATATCACAACTATGCGACATCTGGTGGAGGTGGTTTCTTTTATGTTCTGGGCGCCCCCATCAAGCCATGAACCCATCTCCAGTGCCGAAAAAGATACCCGACGCCAGTCTTGAGCCTGACATCAACTTCTTCAAACATTAATCTTTTTTTTAGATTAGTGCGTAATCAATAAAATAACTAGTAATGGCAGTTTATTCCTCCGATCTTACCTAATCTTCTTTAGATTACTGCGTATTTTTCAATAAAGTAAGTAGTAGTAATGGCAGTTCGTTTCTCTAATCTTATCTCAACACTGTAGCCGCTTGGTGCAGCCCATGGCAAATAGATTTAAACATGCGTAAATGTAAGCAAATGTGCGTAAGAAGATATGCAGCCATCTTGCTAACATACTAGGTAAATGTCTTACACAATCGGGTCAGCTCATATATATAATTAGGTGTCCTTATCACATTAAACTTACCTCAGGCACCTCACATGAATACATTACTAATAATGCCAATCACAAGTTAGGCTACATACATTGCAACTTCTCAAAACCACTATATGCACTAAAGCTACTATATGAAACATTATTACGTCCCAAACTTGAATATGCTTCTTCTTTGCAAGACCCTTGCCACAACAACTTGATTCACTTGTTTGTACAGAGTAACTCCATCCGCTTGAAACCTTCTCACTGTAATTGCATTGCTGGTATAACTTCGTAGAAATCCAGCCGAAGCCTTGCTTCTTTTGCACCCCCTTGGAAAATATCCCATTTGGCTTCATTTCACGAATTAATCTGTCATACCACGCTGCATGACCAACTAATCCTGAATCCTCAGTACATATTCCATTGCAGTGACCTCGTCATAAGGTTGGCATGGCATTATTCAACTCCCAGTGTTTTCATCTTGTACATTGGTACATTGAAACCAACTACCTCAAGACATGTCACTATTAGTAATTTGCTTTCCAATAAACTTTACTCAGTATTCTGTAATTATCCAAAATAGACGAATACTCTGTATTTACACGCTGAATTATGTATTGTGTTTGTTGTCCTTACACAGCTAACATTGTATAATGATCAGTTTATTCTTTGTTTAATAACTTTTCATTCTGCATTTTCCTTGTCTACATTGTAACCAGTACCCTCTATTATTACTGTAAGGATTTTGAGAGTAAATAAAATAAAAATAAATATGCAACTGTATGCTGCAAAACGAAGTTAAATGAAGAGATTAGAAAGTCAATACATTTTGATGTTTCTTAGCCCCTACAAATACAAATAGAAAAATGAAGTGGTGTACACAATTGTGTACATAGCGTGTGAAACGGTTGACAATCACGCAGCATTCATTGCCAGCACTGAAAGGCAATGCTTTAGTCCTTTTTATGGCAATTTAGTCGGATTTCAGGGGTTGGCACTCCTTTAAGAAGTGGAGTTCGCTTGTTGGGGAATAAAAAAAACCAACTTCATGCTTCAAAAACTAACATTTTTCAGGCAAAGTAACATGAAGTACCAACATTTTCAGGCTTGCTCTTGTAATAGTTACAGTTCATTTATAATTTTAGTGAAGTAGAAGGTTAAATTATGTGACAGCTTTGTGGTAGTAACAACAACAAAGCATTCAGAAATACTACACAAAGGCAGCTGCTGTCCTTATCACAGTACATGTCCACAATGAGGAGAATGTTAGTATACCTTGTGCAGCACATGTGAGAAAAAGACTCGACAGGTTTTCACACAACCAATGTTTTCTTTATTTTCTGTCCTCCTCGCGCAAGTATTGCCGCTGCATCGCACGTGATCACGCGCATCCTCTTTTTCCATCACGACGCAATCTCCTCGCTGTTGGTGGCACTACCACCCAGTGGCATTCAAGCCCTTAGCACCGAGGTTCACGCTGTTTTTGGTGGCCAGCCTGCAAGTAGGAAAGATACCAAAGTTTTTTTTAAGTTCCGAGTTCTGCGACCTGCTTTCAAGTCAATTTTAATTATAGTTTCTCAAAACTTTGCAAGGAAATATAAGGAAATGGAAACAGTCAGCAATCCTAGATGTATAAGAACTATAGTACAAGTCAAAAGAAGGCAGGAAATTGAACACAGAGAGAAGCACACAAGCAGCACAATAAAGAGGACCCCAAGACATAATGCATATAACACTATGAAAAGTGCAATGTGGATGACGGATTTTGATCACTAAGCTTACTACATATATTTTCGACAAGCAGCACACTTATAGGGTACTGCACATGGAGATGCATGTCAACTGTGGGCACACAGTATTGAGTTAACATGACTCACATTTTTCTATGCTCCATGGGCATGTAGGACTGCCTTGTGGGGGTGCGTGGCAATGGATGGCGGAGCTTGTGCGCTGAGAAGCAGCAAAGGTGGCTCAATAAGGAATGAAAGCACCATTTGCAAGAAAAGAAAGAGAGAGTTCAATTATTTTGTATTAACAGTGTGTTACTATTATGTCCTTACTGTACCAAACTCATTAAAATGAACATTGCTGATTTTATTATTTACAAATAGGCAAATAAATACACAAGTGAAAAAAAAGTGTCTGTTTGAATCATTTTTCACGCACATCATGGGCATCGAGAGGCTAGACGAGACCATCTGAAGCTTCTGGTGGGTAGGGTACGATGACGATAAATATATTCTAGCTTTATTTAGTGCTCATGAGTATGTAGGATGACTGCCAGTTGGGCGTGTCGGTAAAGGTTCATGATGAAACAAGCGCAAACAAGTGCAGTGTACTCTCCGAGTCTGGGCTCATAAGTAATTCAGTCATTCAAATGCAAGCTCTGAAGGCCAGAATGCAAGGCAGCACCCCGAGTAAGTCTTTCACTTTCAAAAGACTATGATAGTCCTCCACTGCTTTGCTGTTTTTGTACCACAATAAAAAGCATACGTCTGAAGTGTCCAACATTCCAACGGCTTCTCTGACAAGTGTGTAAAAATCCTGAGAAAAAATTTGTTTATTCTGCGTTCAGTCTTCTTCCATCGGAGTGGTGAACGCCCACAACGATGGCTGGTGGACGTGATCACAATGGTGTGAAAATCTAAAACTGAAACCGTGTGCAGTTTTTGCAAGGCTTTCACCAATAATACTACATACACCGTACAGGTTGTATAAAGCATTGAAATTGTCAGATAATGTATTACAGAAGTTTCTCCAGCTTTGTTTAGTTAGCTTCAAAAACCACCACAGTTGAGGGGAAGAGTTTGTTCCAGCAACACTGGTACGCCAGCATTGTGAAACGAACTGTAGTGATTTTACTCCTGCCAAGTGTGTATGCATCTAAAACAAACATGAAATGTCCTTCACAAAACAGCAGAAGGTCCCTGCTGTCTTGCGGTTGTGCTTAGGTGTTCTGCGTTGCATATGGGATGAGAGCCAGCATGGGCAACAAGATTAAGCGAAACGTGATGGCAAAATGTTCTCCTTTGTAGAACTTTGGTAAGTACTTGTATATGCTTGGTAATCTTCAGTTCTACCGTTCAACATTTGATTGAAAAATATAGGCCTCCAACAGTTCGCCCTGTCAGAAAACATGAATGTGATTTTCGGCCACAACTTCTTCCACGCACCTGTCCGAAACAGCCAGAAGAAGCAAGAGCTGCAAGGTTTAGTGATAGGCAAATAGTTATGTGAGGTTGAAAAGGTAGTAATTTGGTTGAATCGTTTAAAATCAAGCATTTTTATTATTATCCGATAACCTTAGGATTTTTGCGAATAAGAACTAGGCTTGTACGGATATCACATGCACTTGTGTAATTTTCTCATCTCTTAACAATGTCCTTTTCTGCTCTTATACCAGGAATGTCTCTTTCTTCTAGATATCAGCGAACTCACTTCAGAGTCTACTCACTCTAACTCGGATCGAGGAGCTAGTCTCAGAATGAGAGAGTCCAGTTTAACAATTCTGTGAGTGTGCGTCCAAATAAGTCCGTCTCTGTCAAATTTTGGCGATTCTGAGTCCGAGCTAGTCCAAAGTGCAAGATACATTTCCTGAGGGAATCTGAGTTCGATTTTTGTTTGCCAAGCTATGGTCATATCTATTCGTCTTCAGCATTACTATCTGCTTTACCTAGATCAGCGTTCATACTCGCGTTAATGCTCACATATTTCAAAGCCGTGTCTTTTATATACCATTTGAATATTTATTTATCAGTGGCATGAATTACATGGTGGAAGGCCTTGACCTTTCCCTTACCATTGACAACTAAAAGAAGTTGGTGACAAATATATAACGCGCTGTCATATCTTTCAATAAAAATGACCTTACTGGTTTACGAGCACTCGTAACTCGTATTCGAAGGCACCATATGAAAAGCTGTCAAAAAGAGCATCGATTACGTGAAATTTCAGTGTTAAGAAGCACTGGCATTGTGGTCGAAAAAGACAGTGAGTCCGAGCGAGTCCGGTTGAACAAATTTTTGTGATAGTGAGTACGGCTTCCAAAATGTTTATTGAATCCGAGTCTGAGCAAGATCCACAAGTTTTTCTGACTTACGCTTTCTTGAGTTAAAGCAAAGTGGAAGCAAGTTTATATTAAATGTATGATTTAAGAATGACTACATTGCAAATTGTACACAGTGAAATATTTGTATTTAAAGGTTTCCTACTTGGCCCATATGACAAGCTTTTAAACTTTACAGGGCCCTCCAACACTTCAAAAAGTGCACTTTTGTAGCCAATCACCGTCAGCAGCTAACACGAGAGATTATGGATGCCAATTAAATGCAAATGCTGGGTGATCCATGTATCAGCCTGCCTTCGCCTGCTCTGACTAAAAAAGAAAGCGAGTTTCTGGCTTTGACACAATTGATTGTGAACTTGTGCTGATCTGTGGCGTTGTAACCACATAATGAGATGATGATTGTCTTGCTGTGATGCAATACATTGCGCAGTGGTGTTCCGTCATGAGTATATATTTCCAGCATTTTCGTTAATAAAATTTCAGTTGAAGTCAGCACTCCTTCTGTCCTTGTCTCTTCTTCTGTAGTTACGTCGTAACTACTCGTAGTCTTGCGCTGTATAAATATGTTGATTCCCTATCAGCAACTAGCCCAAACATCTGTCTTATCAAGTTACGAAATAAAAACACTGTATACCCAAAATTTCCAAAACAAAGAAAATTAGTCTTGAGAAACTTAGTCTTGAAAGGTCGCTTCACGGCAGTGCGAATATCCCCAAAGTGGTCTGTTTCACCGCACAAAGCACCTATGCGGCAGTGAAACCACCTTTCAAAGCGCTTACACACGGTGAAGTATGTCTCACAGGCGCAGCCACTCAGTGATGTCCCGTGCAGGAAATTTTTGCTTTATCGGGGAATTTTCGCCTGTCCTTTTGAGCCAAAAAGAATCTTCGCGATATTGCAGGGTATTTCAGGAATGGTTAAATTCTCACACGACGACTAATAATTACGGTCACAGTGCGCCTTCATCTGCTATAATTGGTTCTGGTGCATGCACCATGCTAGCAGAACCTTTGAGATTTGATATATGCGAAGCAATTTCTAGTTCATTATTGGTGTTGGACTCGAAGCCCGCAATATGCAGTGTACTATCACTATATGAATGAATATGCCATGGCTTTGTTGTGCGGCAGCGGATGGGCGAGTCATGGTTTCAAAAGTGGCCAGTACGTCATACACGTGTAAATATAGTGTTTGCGTAGATGAGGGCGGAAATTAGTACTGTTATGCAGAAAAATATGCTGGAATTTTCTTCAACGTTAGCAGGGAAATATTCCCGAAATAGAGAATTTTCGTGTCTATGAATGGAAATTCTTCGACGTAGAACGAAACATCACTGGCCACAGTATACATGCTAGATCGGCTATGACGTGAGACCAATGACCCAGTCCATGAAGGCGATCGCTCCACGAAGTTCGTCCTACCACTGTGGTTGTGACCGTCAAGTTTCTACGAGTGCCGATCGCGTTATTGCACATTGTCTAGGCACAATAGAGGAGATGCGTCAGCCACTTTAGGTCGTAAGAGATGACCAGCAGTCTACTGAACACGAGTCCGTGTTCCGAGCGAACTTGGCCGACGAAGACGCCGTCAATGAATGGATGGAAGCGTACAGCGTACGGACCAACACTTCTTGGATTGTCTGGCGCGTTCAGAGTGTTGGAGAAAGATGGGTCGTCTTGTCGACGCCATTTACTGCACTACAGCCGCTTGAGCAATAATTTACACAGGGCTTACAGCTGAAATCATAGTTTCGAAAATCCGCGCCGCGATACAAGGCGATTTTATTGATGTGATGGCGGCAGCTCCATGTGGGGTGATGAGGTTGCTGCGGCAATTGCGCCGAGATGTGAAAACTGCTACACAAAGAAGCATTTCGACAGAAGAGGCACAATAAACGCTGAGCGTGCGCCAAGATGTCGTTTTCGCAGTCTTTCGGTGAAAAAAAAGTGGTAGGCGATTTAAACACAAGTGCTCGATCATTTTTCACCATGGCGAAAAAACGCGCTGTGTCCCATGTCCTCTACGCGCCTGCCCCGCCGCGGTGGTCTAGTGGCTAAGGTACTCGGCTGCTGACCCGCAGGGCGCGGGTTCGAATCCCGGCTGCGGCGGCTGCATTTCCGATGGAGGCGGAAATGTTGTAGGCCCGTGTGCTCAGATTTGGGTGCACGTAAAGAACCCCAGGTGGTCTAAATTTCCGGAGCCCTCCACTACGGCGTCTCTCATAATCATATAGTGGTTTTGGGACGTTAAACCCCACATATCAATCAATCAATCTACGCGCCTACTTGCGCATTATATTCAATTGTGCTGCCAATCGGTAGTCTAGGCTCCTCAGGGCATATGAGCCAAACATAGCGCAGCACGTGAAACAGAATTTACAATTCTTAAACACCTTTAAATCGTTCGCTCTTCTCTCACCCCAATGATGCCATCAACCTATCCGTGTCATAAATTCAAAGTGGATGGCCACTGGCTGATTTGACATTCCGTGATGGGCAATGTTACCGCGGCCGTCACAATATGCGGCGATGTTCGCTTGCTCGTGCTGTAAGTAGCTTAGCATTCCCAGAAAAAAAAGCTACACTGAGACTGCTTCCTTTATCACATCACTGAAAGTGACCATAACATACTGTACTGAGCTGATCATAGAAGCCGTCGCTTCATGTTTGGGCAGTAATCTGAAAGCCACCGTGTTTGTTGGGAGATCATTAAATTGGCAAAGAGGATGCAACAAAATGAAAATGAAGGATGTTTTAACAGCTCAACTATTTAAAGATCAACTGCGATGATTTTTTGACATCAATGGACCTCAATAGAGTTCGGTGAGTACGTTCCTTCGCAGATCTTTGTCATTTATGCCAAATGACAGGATTGAGAGATGCACTGATTGTTTGCAAACACATATTTAGGCTTGCCTCGAAATGATCAACTGACTTGCCATAATTATTGGCAACGCTGTCCATGTAACATCACTTTTGGCATGTCGACTGAAGTCGGAGTGTCCTAAAATGAACTAGAGGAGACTCTAGCTGTACGATCGTTTGGCGACCATGAGAATCATGAGTAGAACACTTATTTGCCTACTCTTCCTGCTTGCAGAACACGTATTTGCTTGCGGGTGGCGGACAAACTTGTGTCTGTGTTTATTTCTGTGTTATAGTATTGTTTCGAAGGAAAGAACAAACAGTTTTTCATTTCGTGCCCGATGTGAAATAGTAAGCCTAAACGACTTAGGTGGTGAAGCGTAACTGCCAAACATCTGCCGATTGTTGTTTCATGACAAAGCAGCTTCAAGCCACCCAAAGTCAGAACCAACATGAGGTACGAGTGCTGGGCAAATCCAGCGGCAGTGTTTGGTACGAAAAAGCTTCCTTCCTTCCTCTGTGGTGTTTGGCTGGCACTTTACTGGCCTGGCTTTTACAGTTTTCATACTCTGCGCCAGCGGGATCAATATGCGACTTCCGGTTCTTACCAAATAGTGTGTCATGCGTAGACAGTGCGCTTGGTTGGGTTTCAGTATTGCGGCTTTTTGCTTATTAAACGCTTTTTTCAATTTTCTGAGAATTTCAGCTATTGTCTCAGAAACGTGCAAACACCATTACCTTGATATGGTTGAAAAATCTCCAGAGTTGGCTTTTAAGACAGCTGTAAAAACTTCGTGTTTGTAGAAAACCACAGGTAGGTATGCACTACAGGATTCGGACAAGCCCCACTACCAAATACAGCAGGCGTGACCATTAAAATGAAAACTCTGCTTGGTGAAGTGGAGATTGTGAAACACCAGACAGGGGAAGAAAAAGGCAGCCAGCCATAAAATGAAAAAGGAAAATAAAAAGAACTAAAGGAAATAAAGACGTAAAAAGATAGAAAGAAAGAAAGAGACCAAAAGAGACAGGGAGAACTGACAGCAACACAGAAGAAAGAGAAAAAAAAAGAAACAAAGAGAAAGAAGCACAGAGAAAAGGAAAAGAAAGTAATAGAAAGAAAAATAAGGTAGAAAGAAATAATGAAAAACAAAAAAGACCCCTCAGTTCTGCTCCTCATTCAGACTACGCAACGCTACTGTAAAGTCACCATAAATATTTATTTTTTCATGTGCAACAAGGCCTTCTTATTTAAAGTGTTCCAGTTACCCACTGGACTTCTGAACGATGCTAGATATTTGCCCCTAAAATTTTTTCGAAGACATAAGCAATAAACAGGTACTCGTAATTATATAGCACATGTACTCATGCATATTTACATGGCAAAATGTGCTGTGCCACTCTGAAGATACTGGTAGCCTCTTGCCAGACTAGACCCGTATTCACAAACCTTTCGTAACACTACAAGGCCCTCTTTAATTAGGAAAAAAAGTTTCAGCATGAGAAAAGGGAAGGGTATGTTTCATAAACTTGCCTCGTTACGTGTAAAGTCAGCCTTTCATAAGTTCACCTCATCATAGTAAAGATTGAGCTGAGACCAAGGCTATGAAATTTCCCTAGCTCATTGCTGGTTTATTAACAAAAAATATAGCTGCGTGCTCCTTCAACCAATAAAATAAATGCCGGAACGCATGCCCATGCAAGTTGGGGACAGTATGCTTCTCTTTGTTTATGAATGCCTCACCCTCATAGCACCGGCCACTTTCGGGAGCGCGCTGCCAAGGCGGTGCACGGAGGCAAGCGAGGCGGTCTATAAGAGGCTTGGACAGCTGTGATGCTGCGATCGGGTTTTTTCTCCGGCTGTCTATGTGTGTTTGTACGAGAAAGCGTAAAATGACCATTTTTGCCAAGCCCGACCGCCACTGCAGATCAAATAAAAAAAAATGCTGCGGCGGAAAGTTCAACAAAAGAAAAAATGCACATGCCGGTGGCCTGATGCCCGAACAGTATATGCCACTTAAACTGCAGCAAAGTAACTAATGCGACTTTCCACCGAGTGCTGCAAAACAAACCATATACTTGAAGTGGCTGAGTCGCATGCCTGTGCACCAGTGTCGCAAGCCAATGCCTCATTGCAAGGTTCACAAACAACACTTATCGCGGTAAGCTTCAATGGCCATTGCTGCTTCTGTGGCTCCAGCTACTCTTGCTTTGCTGGTGCACAGCCATGGTAAGCTTGTGTACATAATACCTCTAGTCTGGAAATGTTCTAAGGCAACCCCAGTTGCCAATTACGCCCGCACTGATTGGGCTACTAACAGTGCCTCCTGGCGTGCACCGAGACAAATGATTGCTCAACACTACCATCATCTTCATGATGACATGGCGGCTGAAGCACCTCTGGGGTGCCCCAGTTAAATGTGCGACAACCACTCATATGGTGCTCATACAATCGTACGGTGCCATGTCATTGCACAGAATACAACATACGAGCAGCCAGCTGCAAATGTGATAAAAGAATAGCTATTACAGCAGTGCAACTGTGAAAAGAGTTTTGTACTTCTAGTTATTCTTACTTAGATATCTATATTTTACAAAGCAGTGCATTATGAAAGAGCTTATTCCAAATTGCACTAAGTGTGTCATGCAGGATGGCTTTTCACAAAATTTGGCGCTGCCAGCATCACACCAAAAACAAAAAGAGTCGCCCAAGGAATGCCAAGTGCATGGCTAAAGTTGACGTAAATATAAAACTGGTCACGTTTAACACCAAACACTGGGACAAGTATCTGCAGAGAAAGGTGCCTCTTTCTGCAGTGATACGAATCGACGACAGGCACAGCCACAGCACTGACTCAGCGGACGCTCTGCGGCTACTTTGGGGCATCAGGTCAAGGCAAACATTCCTGCGTTACTTCAGCGAAGGAATGACCCCTTGTGAAGCAAGGAGACTGCATGAGAGCAAGCTCTCTATGGAAGATGATGTCCCTGCAAAGCTGGCCAATGCGGCTTTAAATCCGCCTCAAAGAACAGTCTACCTCTGGCACAGCGTTTGGAGGGAGGCCTGTTTTGGTGGTACTCACATCGACCCTGTGCTGAAACTGGAGGAAATGGCTTCTTTGTATGCAGCTCAAGGTATGTCTAAATTTGTAGGAGAATCTGTCCTCTACGTAAAACATTATTCATAAGCACTCATTTTCAGTGTGAATGGTCAAGTTGTAGCTATGACAAATTACAGACACATTCAGCACAAAGCCTCATCTACTTGTGATTCATGCCAGTGATTCACTTGTGATTCATGACGTTGTACCTGCCAGTCAGAGCATACATTTACCATTATTTGCTTGGGAAGTAAGAAATTATGTACTTGTTACTTTGAAACCCACAACTTTATGATGAAATTATGTTCCTGTGAAATCAGAAACATCAAATACTTGGAATAACCTTGCATATGGCAAGCTTAAAGCCAAAGAGGTGCACAGGTGGTCGGAGTTTCAAGTGGCAAAACCAGAAAACCAGATAAGATTGATAGGAAAACCAAAATTATGAAAAAGGGGGAAGAAGAACATATACATGACCAAATAAAAGAAATCACGAAAACATTATTTATTTTCTTTGAAATTGACACTCACACTTTTTTAAAAGGTTTTTGTTTCAAGGCATAAGTTGGCAATCTAGAACAACTGACACGTTGCATGAGCATCAACTCACAGGGAACCAGCATTAATGAAGCTCGCAAGTCAGCCCATGGAAACAAATTGTTAAATATAAAACATGAAAAAAGAGATGAGATGCCTCATACTGGCCGGCCTATGTTTCAATGTAAGTATTTATTTTTGTCAAGGCATTTTGTCCTTCTTGGTTGTTAGTTGAAAGGATTGGTTGTAAATGTCATAGAAGGAAGTGTTGAAATTTCAGGAAGCATAAAAGCAGCAGCAACCAGAGCTGTACGAGTTTCAGCCACACAGGTCAATCTAGAGAGGCCATTTAAACTTGGGAGAAAACAAAAAAGAAAAGCATAGAGCGCAAGAACGGGACAAAGGGAGGCGATACAAATATTTCCGCTGACTGCCAACTGAAATTTTATTCGACAAAATCAAGGAAACGTAGATACGAAAAAATTGGTTAGACTACAAAGCTTCAGTCATGTGTGTCACATCAAATTGATTTTTTTTTTCAAACATATTAAGTAGCGGAGTGCTCACACATCTATGGCCCCTTTGGTGGATGGCAAAAGCCTCAAATATCTCCCATGCGAGCCTTTGACAACAGCATTTTAAGACAGTAACATCCGACAGACGGAGGAATGCTGTACCCATGCCTAGCACAATGTGTGGCTAAATTACTACAAACACCAATCTTTACATGAATTGACATGTTTGCAAGGCCTATAACTGATGCACCGCCCAGTCTGTGCCACAGACACACAGCCGCACGAACACTGAATTATGACATATGTTGATCACTGGATGAACGGCTTGATATGTTTCTTTGAACAGCTTGCTCCACTTCCTTCTTGTTCGTTCGCATGGTGGCACATTCCGCCTAGCGGCACATTCCACCTCGCTTGGTGGCACCGATCGCTCTTACTGTTCAGGAAGATGGTCAGGTGTCTTGAACGTATCTTATCCTGGTCCTGGCGCCATACCGTTGAAGACTGAGAAGAAGAGCCAAAACAGAGAACACCTTATTTGACAGATGCGAAACTAACAAAAAAATTCAGCAGATCCCATGTACTTAGGCAATTAACATTATGTGAAGCATGTGGAGGAAAGATGGCCGTGTTGTAATTTTTTTTCTTCAGCGACATGTTATGAAATAATGCTAAATATATGTACAAATTTTGCAAGAACAGATGCATATTGAACAGTTGCAGATGTTTCTATAACCAGTTGTTTGCACCTGCACAATGGTGCCATCAGTAACATCAGTATTAGCAACACCAGAAGCGATAAGCTGATATGAAGGGTTTGTGCTGGCAAGGATGGTATCCCTGGACACTGGTACATAAATCCACTTCTGCACATGGCATCTAACTACAATGCACGTTTACACAACATAAAGGTTGTAGCATAAGAGTAAATATGTAATCTTTATGAGATTGCATAGCCCGCACTGCAACCACGTTTGACGTTTTACGAACATTACGGTCTATTTGAAAAATAGTTCCGAGATCTAGCATGGCTCTGTGGTAGAATTCTTGATTGCCTCGCATTAGGCTTGGGTTCGACTCCTGCTGGCACCCTGATAGATTAATATGTGAAGTTTAACTTCCCAAAACCACCATATGATTATGAGAGACGCTGTAGTGGAGGGCTCCGGAAATTTCGACCACCTGGAGTTCTTTAACGTGCACCCTAGTCTGAGCACACGAGCCTACTACATTTTTGCCTGCATTGAAAATGCAGCCGCCGCAGCCAGAATTCGATTCCGCGACGTGCAAGTCAGCAGCCGAGTACCTTGGCCACTAGACCACTGCGGCGGGGCCCTGCTGGCACCCTGACATTTTTTTGCGTTTGTCGAGTCAATGCTGCCGCTGTCAGTTTTGTCTTGAAGAGGCCCTGCAACACTTTTTGAGCATGGCCAGAAAATGTTGCCTATTGGTAGAAGAGGCTCTCGAGAACACGCGAGTCAAATATTATAGTGCAGCACGCGGCTTGAAATTTGCAATAAATAAATGATCAAAGTCAGCTAAAAATTGCTTTCTCTCGTTTCAACAAATGACGGAGGAAGCTGAAAAATAATTCAAAGGCCATCTATCAGCCATTCGCCGATTTTAACATGACGCACTAGGTCGTTACAAAGATCGCCGTGAGAGGCCGCAACTTGTCCCCGCGTGCGCTCGCGACCACACAGAGAAGACCACGCATTCATAACGAAAAAAAAAACAAAGAAAAAGTCTTCAATGACAAAAGGCACATGTGACGTATTTTTTTTTTGCCCATGCCATGCTTAGCTCCCAGAGCATTCGCCGGGTTGAGAGCAGAGCAAATGCAATTGCAGCATGACAAATCTTTGCGAGTCCGCTCATACTGGACGTAATCTTAAAATTTTTGCAGCGTTGAATTCGTGAAGCAATAAGCTCTTTTAATGAATCCATTCCATTGTTACTTAAAAAGGTTCCATCGTGAACTTTCTTACAGCGCAACACCAGAAAAAATACAGTACAGGGAAGAAGTAGAACAGAAAGAAAAGACGGCGCAGTCTTTTCTTTCTGTTCTACGCCTTCCCTGTCCTGTATTTTTTTCTGTTGTTGCGCTGTAAGAAAGTTCACGATGGATCTTAACCAACTGGCCCAACTTACCGTCTTACTTAAAAAGGTGTTTCAGGGTCCCTTTAACGTTCACGCATTACAATGGCCCAAGTGCGTTCTCGGTGTTTTTGGGTAGATACCAAGTGTCAAACAGCTGTGGCACATACCCACCCGCAGGTGGGTGCCACTGTTTAACTGTTTAACAAGAAGTATTTAACAATGTATGTATTGTTATTTGTGTTTTGACCAGCGGGTCATAATCATCAAACTGTCTCATACCAATTCAGGTTTCCACCAAGTTAAGGAGATTATCACGAGAGCAGCCAGATGTAAGCGGCTTGATAGATAGGTAGATAGATAGATAGATAGATAGATAGATAGATAGATAGATAGATAGATAGATAGATAGATAGATAGATAGATAGATAGATGCCCCCACCGCAACCAGGATTCGATCCCGCACCCTGTGGGACAGCAGCCGAGTACCTTAGCCACTAGACCACCGCGGCAGGGCTTAGATAGATAGATAAATATATATATAGATAGGATACAGAAAGTGCATGCAGTACGCAAAGAAATGCTCCGCATTTATAAGGGTATGCGGGCACCTGCACGGGTCCATGCCCTCTTGATTTTGCTCATCTTCCCTGCTCTATATGATACTAATATGTAACAATGCTCGCTGATGTAGCTTCTTCCCCTTTGTCATTAATCGCTGTGTAGCTGACAGTGTGCTCGTGGAGAATCAATAAATGAAGTACAAAAAGCTTGCAGTAAACCTGAACTCCACTCGTACTTCAGGGAGCCCAAATATTTTTGCTGCAACTGATTTGTGAGGCAACAAACTCCGACAATGAGGTAATGTTATGATTGCTTGAAAAAAGCCTGCAGGACGTTTTTAAAAGGCAAGGTGAAGCTAGAACTAAAAATTATTTTGCAGAAACACTTTGCACTGTACAGAGAGCAAAATGGCAAGTAAAAGTCATGCGCCTGAAGATTGTTCTTAAAAGACCACCTGCCATTGCACATAACTTTCCAGGCACTCACATAAGTGTGACCCGTGCTGGCAGCAGTGCCTGCTGGGATGTGGTCGTGGTTACCCCCATCATGCGACGAGCTCGTAACCTCGAGCCATTGCACATAACTTTCCAGGCACTCACATAAGTGTGACCCGTGCTGGCAGCAGTGCCTGCTGGGATGTGGTCGTGGTTACCCCCATCATGCGACGAGCTCGTAACCTCGAGCTGGCAAGGGAGATTGTCTTTGTCGATTCGAGTGCCTCATGCGACACCACTAAATGCACAGCAACAGTGGTGCTGACTGCGACCAAGGCTGGTGCTGTCTTACTCACAGTACTAATTCACAAGGAGCAGAGCGCCGATGGCTACCTGGCTGCTTTCAAGCTCCTCAAGGAAGCCCATCCTCTGTGCTTTGGAGGCCAACCAGTAAGTAAGGAAGTAGGCACAAAATTGGAAATTTTGTGCGCAGTGAATTGCTATGTATTAATGCCATACCAATGCTCTACAATAGCGTTAATAACACAAACTTACAAGAGCAACTAGTGAAGAAAATGTAGAGGCCAGTGCTCAATGCGTGGCTTGAATAAAATTCAATAACCGAACTACAGGTTTTCCCACCCACTTTAATCCAAGTGCCAGCTTAAATAATCTGCACGCCATTGAAATAACTTGAGCGCCGAGCTATTTATTCCATGTGCCAAACATTCAATCCAAGCGCCAACTCAATGAGGCCGCATGCCCGTGAGTTTAATCCAATTGCCAATGACTAATTAAAGTGCCAGTCATTTTAATTATTGCTCTAGAAACACAAATTTGCCGCTTTATACAGTATAAATGTGAGAATAACGTAAACATGGAGTCACAGGAAGAACTTTTCCTTCGCCTATACATGCTTGCGCTTATGAAATGAAGTGCGCATTGCTATTTCCTCCTAACATTTTGGTGTCATAGCTTCAAAATAAAAAAGAACAGTGTGTGTTAATTGCATTTATGGGTACTAAAAGTATTTGCTCATAAAGTCTATGTTAGTCTATGGTTCGTCGATACTGCATTATTCTGGCTAACCTTGTACACCATCGCATATGCATAGATTCGTGTCGTCTGCTGAGCAGACTTTCGGCTACTTATTCACTGAGGCATTCGCAGTCGTCCACTCAGCCCGTTGATAACGGTGATAGACAGATGGTCACCAGGGCCTTTGTCAAGCCCTTCTCGCGGCTTTTAGCCTTGGCGACCCTCCAGTTTTTGTCAGGTAAATAAATAAACCTTGATTTTATTTGATATTCATTCGTTTTTGAATTCAGAAACAACCATTAAAAACTCAAGTTGTATTTGTTTCGGTTCATGTGGAATTAAGTTTTTTATAAAAGCATCAAAGGAGAAACTCCTGTTTTCATGTAAAAGACGACGCTAGTATTCCTGAAGCGTGTTTGCTTGAAACACGCGTTCATTGAATACACATAATTTTGTTTGAATAAAAAGATAACAACTAATATGAATATAAAATATGACTTCCGTTTTCCACATCAGGGTCACGATTTTACGTCTTTGGTGCCCTGCAGGACGAAAGCCTCCTAAATGATTTCTAATTTGCTCTGCCCTGTGATCGCCCCCTAATGTATTGAGCATGTACCTGTTTCTGACTCATCACTGCCCACAGTCAAGTTCTTCATATCTTGTTATGCATCCCGGCACTCCAATAACAATATTATGTCTGCCGCATTACATGACCTGGCCCAGACATGTAATGCTATACAAATCTAATTATGAGCCTTGTTGACGAACACAAAATATTCTTGCTTTTTTCTTTCGTTGCTATTAAAATGACTCCACCCGTGCCAAGCACTCATCTACAAACTTGTACATAGCACAGTATAAGCACTACAAACATGGCTCAAGCGAACTACTGAATTTTTGTTTCCACGAATAATAGCAGCGAATACTAATAATAATGATTTATTCTACTTTTCGACTATATAATTTTATATTGTAGAAACTGCATTTCAAGTTCACTGCCATTTTTACGCCCCGTATTGTGCTTTTTGTGCATAGAATAAACTGAATGGCACCTGAATTGAAGCCATTGGCGATTGAATAAACACTGTGGCACTTGAATTAAAATCACTGGCACGCGGCCTGATTGAGTTGGCGCTTGCAATAATTAGATTGGGGCTTGGATAAAATGTTTGGCACATGTATTAAAGAGGTTGGTGCTCAGGTTATTTCAACGGCGTGCAGATTATCTAAGCTGCCACTTGGATCAAAGTGAGCGGGAAAACCTGTAGTTTCCTATGGAACTTCTGTAACTACTTTTGAAGACATTTCTGAATTCGCATAGTGTAAGTAATGGCACAATAGCAAAGAGCCCCATTAAGCTGGACCAAAAAAAAGTTGTACCAGGACAGAAATTATTTTTGACAAAAAAAGTAAATATTACTGCACAGACTAAGCTACAGGAGAGGGCCTTTGTGGTCCTTGTGGGCATTCATAGAATTCACCTACATGCTCTCATCATCATCATACAATTGGGTATGAATTCTAACCTTTCCCATGTGACACCATCATTGTGGGTGAAGTGTGCCTGTTCTGCGCATTGTACTCAGGTTAGATGAGCATTTTTCCAGCTAAATTATGTGCCCACACCATAGGTCGGCATGACTTGTTGAACTCACTCACGCTCATTCATGAAATATATCAGTCTCTTCAATTTGAATTTGCCTGTACCACAAGTGAACCAGTTCACAATGTTCTGCACCTTGCCATTCGTTTCAGCGGTGCAGCATTGACGACCTCTGAACCCTGCCATTCATTTCTAAATGTGCAGAAGAGGTACAGCGCTGGTTCACAATTTTGCCGCCCCTCCCACACTGACAGTGCCGGCTTGGTGCAGCCGTGCGTGCAGCTGAGTAGACGACGCAACACTTTGGTGTAGGCACCATACCTGCCTCCACTAACACGATGCGTTTTTTGCAGAGAAGTTTGTGCCTCATAAACTGTATGCATAATCCTTTCGCCATCGGTCAGTGTTAGCTTAACGGTGTTAACTAAGTGAACAGAAATACGGCCTGCATCAGCACATCATCATTTTTTTGGGTGTTGCACTGTGCCTGCACCACTGAATTTGCGCTTCACAATTTCTGAACTTTGCATGAACAGCTGTGAACGGGTTTCAATTAGTGCAGGTAAATCAAATGAACCTTGTATTTTGAACTTTGGACTCATTTTACTCTGACTCACAAAAATTTTTCTGAGCTGAACTCACTCAAACTCTCGTTCACACATATTTATTTATTTAACAATACTGTAAGCCTTTGTAGAGGCCCATACAGTTTCTTAAGCCGGACTCACTCAGACTCAAACTCACCAAAACACTACTCAACCGCACACACTCAGCCTCAGACGCACGGCTGGACCTGAGCCTGAGTGAGTACTACTGAGTCAACTCATGAGTTTATCAGCCTAGAATTAGCTTCTTTGATTGTGGTGTTAATGCTCTTTAACACCAATATCTGACGTAATCGGTGCTATTCTAGGTGCCGCTTCGCACAGCATCTTCTAAAACGAGTTCCAAGTGCTTCCAAAGCAGTAAAGTCATTTTTCTTGGAGGAGATGATAAGGTATAATAGTCAAGAAATTCCCTGAAAGACTTAGTTCGGGACTGTCAAGGCGCCCCCTTGTATAATTCACACATCTAGTTAATATATATTGAAACAGTGTATGAACAACACTGCTTTGGAATACCTATTAAAAGATATTAGAATAAATGTGAATCTAGGTAAAGCTGAGTAATGCTGAAAATGTCTAGGTGGAACCTCTAATCGGCAAAAGAAAGTGGAACTCACACAAGAAATATATTTTGCGCTTTAGACTCACTCATACTCAGACTCTCCAAAATTTTGCTTAGCCAAACCCGCTCGGACTCACACTCACTAAAATTTTCTTCAAACAAACTCTCTCGGACTTCGACTCACAAAAATATTGCTTATCCAGACTCAGACTCATGATGTGAGTCTGAGTGAGTCCGTGTGAGTTGGCCAATGAGTGAGTTCGGCGACCTATTGCCCACACTCTATCCTCTTTTTAAAATACAGGTAACAGATACAAACTTACACTTATCTTTAACCTTGAAACTTACCATAAATGTTACTGCTCCATAAAATTTATTAAAAACCAATAGCGAACCCAAATTCAATAGAAAATTATTAGCCAAGGCTATTTATATTTTTAGATACACCCACAAAAAATGTTCTCACAACATCCACGACTTTTCTATTCCTTTATAACTATGGACAGCTTTCAACTTTATTGCATTGTCTGCCAGGCCCCACAGGTACTCATGAGTGACAATTCGAGTGCTGAGAAGGCCGCCTTGCAGCAGACATGGCAGTCAGCAAGGCAGCTTTTGTGCCATTTTCAGGCGGCACAAGCGGAGTGGCGCTGGCTGACGACATCTCACAACTCTGTCGACAAAGACCAGAGGAGACGATTCATGCCTGCCTTCCAGCTGGCAAGTTTTTTTTTGCAATCTAGTTGTAACTCTAGCTCTAAGATACGAGGTGCATTTGTTGCATCTGCACTTAGTGAACAAATTCATAATGGTGGCTATTCTGGCATTCGTTTCGTGTTTCCAACATGATGGCGCTGGCATTGCAGCATAGGTGTATAAAAAGCACAGCTCTCATGCAAGGCTAGTTCATAAATTACCTTCACTTCCTCGTGATATAATTTGGAGTGTATGGTGCACAAGATGCCCTAATCTGCAGATGACAACGCTGACAGCATTTGTGTCCATTTTAATCACATATAAATAGTACACCAGTAAACGTCTGGTGGGTCTAAATGATTTTAAATACCAAAAATTTAGGCTTGTACAAATATTCAAATGCTTCGAATATTCAAACAAATAATGCAGTAATCAAATTTGCTTTGAATTGAAGTTAAATTGTTGAAAATTTTGAATTATTCGAAACGAGCAAACTGGTTCATATTAGTCCACATGTAACACTCTATAAAGGTGGTTTCACGGCAATGGAGGAATGCTAAACCACGAAAGCATTTACCCAAGCATATTAGACCACACGTAAATGTTGTTTTGCTGACAATTACCCTGACATCGATTCTGCTTTTTTTGTTTTCAGTAGAAAAGCTCGTTACACAGACTTATATGCTCCAAGTAAAAAAAATTAAAACGCAGCATATTTTACTGGCTATTACTTGGACTGTACCAAAAATCGATTTCTGTTCAATTCAAAGCTGTTGCCACTTTCTTTGATGAAAAAAAATGGCCTTTGCATAGGCCCTGTTTCAATTTTTAAAGATCTGTGCAAGTTTGTTTGGCCATGACATATATGCCACTTTTTGTTTATAATATGCAATATATATACTATTACAATTCAATTAGAAAGTATTCGACTAAAATCACTATTCGCTTCGAATTCACTTCGAACCTAAAATTCCCTATTCGCGCAAGCGTACAGAAAATGTCAGCAGCATCAACCTTTGTGGACCACCGCTTGGCAATTCGTAGAGCAGACCGCGACAATCAATTTCCAGATTACAGCGCTGCGAACCGTGCACAGCCTCCATTTTGAAAAACGATTCCCGCGCTCCTTTCCTACACCTGACCAATCCTCCTTTCATGCGTAGTGACACAAATTCGCCGATCGGCGACTTGATGAAGCCCGCAGCTCATCGATTGGGTTAAAGCAGTCACGACGGCAGGCTAAGCTTTTTCCTCCTTTTAAAAGAGAAGGGTGGCGAGACCACGCGACAGTTTGAAACTAGCTGAAACCAATGCCCTTACCCTTGTGAATTCCTTAATAAAGCATTCGCGAAATCCTTGAGGCAGCATGTGCACGGAGCAAAGGTCACATATTTTTGATTTTTGGTCCTTGGGGGTTGTTTACTGGCCCTTTGATTTGGAGCAAGCATGTGCAGATCAAAAAGTGACTTCAATGCAGACAGTGAAGCAGGCTAATGAATCTGCATTATGGTGCAGTATAAAAAAGTGAAAATATGCAAATACGAACACCTCATTGAAAAATTTCCTGCTATCTACAGGTCATGTATGCAGACACAGCAGAAAAACTTGAAGCTGCCACTGCCGAACTGAAGGCCCTACAACACGAGGCCTTCGCGTCTAGAGTTCTGACATTCTTGCGCCGACAAGAAGAGTGGGTGCAGCTCTACTGTTTGGTCGTGTTGACAAGGGGCCACAACACCAACAATTTTGCGGAGGCAACCATACGCCTGCACAAAGACATTATACTGAACAGAGTCGAAGCATTTAACGCAGTCGCACTCATAAACTCGGTGGCTCTGGTGTGGAAGAAATACTTTGAAAGCTATATCCTCCGCCACGCCTACAGCCATGTTCCAGCCCATCGACTGCTGTACAAGCGGCTGCTGTCGAGAATGCCAAAAGACGCAGCCGAGGCCATCCAAGTGGTAGGCCAAGTACAGTACATTGTGCCAAGTGCCACCCACCTCAGCTCCAGTTATGAAGTCTATGCCGACATAGGATTATGCACGTGTCTTTTTGGTAAGCAAGGTGCATTTTGTAGGCACCAAGCTTTGGTGCAGAAAAAGTACGGAGGACTGTTTTTAAATGCTCCGGCACTGAGTACTGACGACCACTACCAACTGGGACAGCTGGCCCTGGGCGAAAAGTGTCTTCCCAGGATATTTTTCGAACCCTTCCAAGAGGAGGTGCCCAGCAGTAGTGCCAGAACCACGGAAGGTACCAGTGCCTAGCAGGAGGAACCAGACGAACTCAACCAATGCAAGGCACCAGCACGCAAGAGGCCACACACGTCGCACCTGTACCGTCGGTGCCTGATGCGGCCCAACTTGCCCAGGTAGGACAAGCCCCTTGAAAGGGCCCTGAAATACTTTTAAATTAAACATAGGGAATGCTACTGAACAGTAGTCAAGGCTGCTTTTATTCCTGTAAGCTTATTATTGTGCTCCACCGCACTCACCAATTTACAATTTCATATCGGTGGATGTCATCATTTTGAGGGCGATTTCAAGATTTCAACACTACCGGTGTGTTATTGTTCCATGTTTGGGACTACAGGTCACTAATTGTTGGTATTAGCAGCACTTCCACTAGCAGAATAGTCAAAACAGGTGACAGTAAAAACTTAACTTAAACTGACTGCTCAGCTTGAACATTATTCCCGAGCAG
This sequence comes from Rhipicephalus annulatus, assembly GCA_013436015.1. Taxonomy (NCBI): domain Eukaryota; kingdom Metazoa; phylum Arthropoda; class Arachnida; order Ixodida; family Ixodidae; genus Rhipicephalus; species Rhipicephalus annulatus. The sequence goes on along the minus strand of WOVY01009740.1, from coordinate 1,356,018 downwards.
TTGTCTGCAGATAGAGAGGAGCAAATTAATTGTGCAGTTCTTGTTGGAGTGCTGTACACGTGAAGTATATTTCTTTCACCACTTTTGGTGCAGGCCCAAGAACATGCATATGAGTTCCTGGAGGTCCAGTTGCGGCGTGTGCAATCTATGAATGCACACAATCCAGCTTACCTTGATATCGTGAAGGGCCTTGGAGAGGAGGTTGCTCGTGTTCAGAACAGCAGCGATGGGACAGGACTGATGCTGGCACTCTAGGCTACCGCTGCAGCAAGACGTCGCCGGACCCGTCACACAAGGGTGCAACCGACCAGCACTGCTAGGCATAGGTCAGGGCTTACAAGGGAGTCCAAGAGAGTCCCTACAAGGCGCCCAGCAGACGAGCCAGCTGCCAACAAAGCAAAGAAGAGGCCCCATTTTTTGAGCCACAACATAGAGAAAAAAGTTTGCCTGGTGCAAGGTTGCACTGAATGGCAGCTGCCTTCCACCAACTGGGCGCACGACAGTTCTAGGCACAGAGCCAACTTAGTTTCAAACATAATTTCTAGCAATTTATGTGGCGCAACGATGATATGATTGTGAAGCACACCGCAGAGGGCGACTGATGATATGTGGGGTTTAACGTCCCAAAACGACCATATGAATATGAGAGCCACCGAAGTGGAGAGCTCCGGAAATGTAGACCACCTGGGGTTCTTTAACGGGCTCCCAAATCTGGGCACACTGGCCTACACCATTTGCGCCTCCATCGGAAATGTAGTCACCGCAGCCGGGATTCAATCCCACGGCCTGCGGGTCAGCAGCCTAGTATTTTAGCCACTAGACCACCGCGAGGGGGCCCACAGTGGGTGACTTCGAATCAAATTAGGCCCCGCGGGATTCTTTCAAGTGCACCTAAATCTAAGCGAAGGAGCAGCTCACCGCCACCGCTGCACTTGATGCTTCATCTTTCATTGAACCAAAGCGAGAACAACTCCTCGCTTTAACTGTAATATCACAACCTTACAATTGGTCACCTTATCCACAGGCATATGCATTTGGCTCTGCACTACTACCTCAGTATCATGCATACAGCCTTGTCAAAGCTGATGTTAAAGAATAATGCCCACTAATCCCACTAGTCCCTTGGATACACCAGGTGTGGCCCTTGCAAAACACAATCAGATACTCATCAATGTTGTGCAGTAACATTGTGCTATTCCACCATGAGTGACTTTTGTTTCGCCTTAACCTCAGGAGTTGTGAAGCCTTCAATTGTGTTTTTTTTGAGGGGCGGGGGGGTTAATGCCCTAAAACCATGACACTGACAGTATTGTTATGTACCGCTTACCTAAAAACGATTAAGTGTGAAGACTAGGTGGTGCCTGTCCTGGCCATCGTGGTTGTTTTTACCCGCAGTACTGTTACTGTGAATATTGTAAATACACTCGTTCTCTATCATCTCTCCGTAAGATCTTCTTCTGGTGGAGGTGCTGGGTACATCAGAGCACACATGGGAACTTCGCAGCGGGCGTATTCTTCGACAGTCCATCATGCCGGCAGACAATTCTGCTGATCCAGCCCTCGCTATGCCGAATGCACCCAGTCACGTCGTGACTCACCTCCGAGACCCAGGTTCCTTCTGCGGGACTGATAACGGTCACGTAGAGAAGTGGCTGGTCAACTAAGAGTGCAGCAGAAAGACCAATCACTGGGATTCGACTTTGATGCTTGCAAACGTCAGGGGTAGGGCCGGTGCGTGGTTCGACACACACGAGGAGAATGTAAACGTACGTAACAAAATGACGTATGTAAACAAAAAAAATGAAACACCTTTTCGGAAAGCCCGTTGCACGCCAACATAAAGAACTCTCGTGCCGTGCCCGAACCTCAACGGAGCCGTACGTGGTTTACACACAAGATGTCTTAGTCTTGAGCAACATATACGTCGTAACACGATGCAGCTGGCTGTTCGCCTTAATTTTATTTGGCTGAAATCCAATGTTGCCTATGGACACCAATGATGCCTCCTTCAACATGACCACCCACTGAATATGCTCAATAAGCTGAAGCCCATGCCGACCATACACGTCAACTTGTGTGTGTTCGGCTAACCGACTCGCAAACGGGCCAACAATTTCGTTACGAGAGCAGTCATACAAACACCCACTTTTCTCCAGGATTCCTGTGCTGTGGTCTCCAGCACGCTGTATTGGGCTTTTTACAAAGCTACTGTTCTCTACCTCCGAACCGTACCCTGTGCACCGCCAAGTGACCGACGTGAGATAAGAAATTGAATTGGGTTTGTCCTCCTCGACTCAACCCCGTACCAACATCGTTTACGTTGTACGTCTGAAGCTATGTCATACACCGGGCTGCCGCAACGCACATGTGTAATAACCACCACTACACAGTCTTTCTCTGACTGCACCGAGTCGGTGCCTTCACCGCCGGAGTGTAACGTCATGTGCCGCTCACATAGAGAGGACGAAAAAGTGAAGGACTAGGTGGTGCCTGCTCTAGCTATCTTAGTTGTTTTTACCCGCATTAATGTGACTATAAATATTGTAAATATACCTGTTTTCTGTCATCTACTAGTAACCATATCACTTATGAAAGACCCGTTGGGACACATACATATTTTTGGAGACGGTTTTTGGGCTATGATTCTATTTCGGGCCTTACAAGGTTTTACAGCGAATCACTGAAGTACCCTATGAGGTTCTCCCAGAAGGCACCTCAAGAAACTGCTATCAACTTCCAGAAAGTGTAGTCGCACGTGTTTCTAGACTTTAACCGTACTTTTCGTGTTCTGACTCGTCTAATTAGCAACATTACAGTGTATTTACAACTTAGCAAGGTTTCTTTTATTTCAACCTCTCCATTTTGTTGTTTGCTGTTTCTTCTAATTTTATACCTTGCTTGATAGCGGCCGATTGAGCTATTGTGTGTTATGACACGCCGTCCCATTGTATAGCGCACTCATCCTTTTTCTTTCATTCCAATGTGCTGCATCGAGACTGCCACCGTGGCCGGGATTTCAATGACGCAACCTGCAGGTCGCCACTAGATGCGGTTGGTTGGTCCTCAGTGCTGTCGGCCCACATCACTCAATGTATAAAACGGTACCAGAAGACCACTTGTCACCACCAAGTTCTCTGCAATGCACACTTATGCGTTAACCTGGCAAACTACCTGTGCTGTCAGCAATAGTATGCCCTTCTGTAAACACCACATCATCCAGTGCACCATTATATGACGGCACACTACCAAGCCCACAATTTTAGTACCAATGTGCCACTTGCGTTTTGAATTTTAGCTCAAAACAACAGCGCCCTACTTTAGTCTCAAGATGGCTGAGCCTAAGTGCAGTATAGTGCTTTCTGGTCATCAGAAAGTCAAATTGATATTGCCTGTGTATGCACCATGCAGCATCTGTGTACTTTACACATATTGGCATGACAGCATCGTGTCGACAGTGTGCATTTAATATACGTGCCTGCCATGCCGCTTTCACTAAAATTTTAACAAAGACTTCGTGCTTTTTGAATCAATACTTCTTTGCAGACTAGTTGGTTTCATACTTGAAAACTCTGCTTGCAGTGCAAGCTGAAGGAAAAACGAGAAGGGGGAGAGGAAAGAGTACGCTCTTTCCGGTCTCCCTTCTCATTTTTCCATCAGCTTGCACTGCAAGACGAGTTCATTTTGCTTTTCAAATTTATTACCATGTCTGTTCATACATCAACTCACCAATGTATACATTCACGTACGTCTATGCTTGACGCATAAAGTGTTATCTTTCTTGTGTCATTCTCCTGTAAATACCTTCAGTAATTTCTCATGGGACATTTTTCATGTTAATAAATTGTTATCTCATGTATTGCATATTTATTTTCGCATGGGTATAGTGGTTACAACAGCTGGCAGCTGTGATTTTAGTAAGCTTCGCCCTAATACATTCTTTTATTGAAGAAGCCTCTCAAAGGAGACATCATGCAGAGTAGAGCCGCATGGAGTGCACTCGACAATTTCATAGAGAAGGGCGGCAGATTATTTTCAGATCACATAATACAGAGGGGGCGAAAAAAAAAGCGAAACCACAAACGGGTGAGGATAACTGCGAGTTTAACTTGCCTTCACCTGAACACGGGGCCGTATTGCAGTGAAGCCATAAAAACAAAAACGACCGCGAAGAGCTTTTAAATAAGTTTAATTCTCGTGTCTTAAATTATTTCGACTAAAGACAATGTCTTGAGGCTGCATGCTTTCCTTTCAGCTTCGACAGTGTGGTAGTGACGCACGACAAAGTTTGCGCGCAGGCTTTCAAGGATTTTACGATCGCAGGCATGTATCACCACTACATTTCTGTCCTTGTGCCCGAGCACAGTGCGTAGCCTTATTTTTAACAACAGTATCAGAAACGCGCTTTCAATAACCGCATGCTGAGAATGAACAAAAACTCACCAAGTGGAGTGCAGTAATCTCCGGTGTGGCGTTTTTCGCAGCAGGCCCAAGTGTATCAGGCGTAGTCTGTCGACTTGGCTTCAATGCACCTTGAACGGCGCGGCTTTGCGACTCGGCAGTGAAAGGTGAGGCACACGCTTTCTTCAACTCGGCGTAGGGCGTTCGTTAGGTGAGAGGTGGGCGCACACGCTTCGTTCACGAGTATCCTACTCGGTGCAGGGCTTCCTTTCGAGCACTTGGCAACAGGCAGGCGTAGGGGCGACTCGGCTTCATTGCGTCCTGAATGGCGCGGCTTTTCGGCAGTGAGAGGTGGGGGCACATGCTTTATTTACGAGTATCTAACTTAGCGCAGCGCGTTCGGTCAGACGAGCCGCACACGATTACTTCGCGAGCATCCGATTGCAGGGCCATATGCCTTGGCAGGGCTTCCTTCCCGCGAGCGCGACCCCACGCTAGCTGCAGCAGCAGCCTCCGGCAACACTACGCGAAAGTGCGGGGAGCGACAGCGCGATGACACAGTTAGGCCTCAGAACACCTACCAGGCCGGCGGAAATGCATAGCCTCCAAGAGCGCTGAGCCGCGGTGCATTGTGGGGGGCTTAATCCGCTCGCCTTTGTAAGCTCTGGGAGCACAGGTGGCACTTGTGTGGTCGCCCGCCTGTGTGGGTGCGCAGGTTAACTACTAAATTGAATTTGATCGAAAACCTCTGAGGACACAAGTGACGCTGAAACGGCCGCTCACCTGTGTATACCCTGACGTGCCTTTTGATAGGAGACACTTTATCTCTCGTAGTTACACGAGTTACAGCAGTGGCGGCATTTATGTTGCGACTTCTCACCGTCTTCACTTGCTGGATGTGTGGACCACCCCAGTGCTACAAAAAAATAGTAATAGCGCAGGTAAATTTTATATCTTTTTAAACAGCACAACTCTTTCAGTGCTTCGCTGTGCCAGTTTATGCGACTAGCTGCACAGAAAGCCAGTATGTGCCAAACATCTCCGAAAATAGCACAACCACACATAGTGAAGTTCAACAAAAAAATGGGAAAAGCAAATGATATTATGCATCATTAAGCCAGAAATGGGAAAGGGAACTGAGCAAGGCACAAAGTGATGCGAGGCTTAGGAGGAGAAAAAAGAGGGCGACATAGAAGGAGATAGGAAAAGAGACAAGGAAGAAAAATGGAGGTGAAGAAAAAGATAAAGGAAGAAATAAAGAAGAAAGGAGAAGAAAAAAGACCTCAATCTGTGTTTACCTTTTGCCATCTCCACTGTTTACTCAGATTGCACAGGCGTGGAAATAGTTTTAATTTCTTTTCCAAAGAAACTTAATGAAGATAAAATTTTTTCACTCATTACTACAAACAACAAGAACGCCTTGGTTAGGAGGCTTTTTTTACCACTCGAGTTCTTTACTAAGCTCACATAAAATCTAAGTGCTCAAATACTTTTGTTTTCATTCTTATGATGATGTAGCTGCGATGTTCATAACGTCAAAAGGCTCACGAAATTATTGAATAAATGTTATAATATTATATTAAACCACTTCTTCCTTCATTAGGTCTTCACGACACTTTTCAGATAGAGAGCACAGCACAAGGACCAATAAAATTTGTCCAGTGCACAAGTATATCATTGCAAAGAATGGAAGTCCAGCAATATCCACAGAGGTTAAAGCTTACCAGGTTTTATACAATATTAGGCGAGAAGATATTAAGGGTGGCTTTACCATCAAAAACATTTAAATACTATACTGTCAGCCCATAACTTATTGGGGCCCTGTAACTGTTTTGCAAGTAATCAACAAATGCCTTAATTCAAGTAGTTTGTTCCATCCCGAATGAACTGTCATAAAATTTAAGAATGCGTCGAGTACAAACATGATTACAGGAGTTTGCCGCATGCTTTAAGCACTTTCTATTGCATTTAGTACCAGCGAGTGGGCTTGAAAATGATGCAGTAGGAGATGACAAGATAGCAAATGTCTCCATCAGTGCCCTTCATGACTTAGAGTGCTTTTACTTTGTTTTTTCCTTCCAACTCATGATTCAGTTTCAGTGCTATTCCAGGCAAATGTGAGCACATTGCGCCATCCTGTGGTGACCGTCATAAATATGCAGCTCACGGTGCTTAAATCAGCCGATGCCAAGGATTTTTCGTGAATGCTTGTTCCTTTCAGTTTACGGCATCATTTGTCAAGAGACGAGAAAGCGATCTCTGGATGACTTTGAGAACTGTAAACTCCATACCGCATGCTACGATATAATTCCTGAATTTCTTCTTCTCAGCGGCTTTGCCTATCAATACCCAGCTTTTTCTCACCATGCTAAAGAAGTGTCCCAGGGCTTTTTTTAGTAATAATGTCACGGCACATTTTCACTCTGACCTCAGTAACCAAACGATGTTGAGCCAATTTCATATCAAGGGCATACATTCTCCTTCTATTACATACAATTTAGGTGTATATACTCCATACCACATCTCTGCTTGGTTTCTCAACTGCAATGAACTGAAAGTACCAAAATACCTAAATCCATGTTCGTATCACAACACATACAATAAAAAAATTAAATCTGTAAGTGCAGTCTAAGCATTGAGGCTGAAAAAAATAAAACAGTGGGTCTATCTAATAAAGATGCCAAAAACGCGAAATGAAGCCTATTAAATACAAAATTAAAAAAATAAACACATAGAATTTTCTATACAAAAGTTTATCGTAAATTTGCCGTTCTTTATTGACCAGATAGATAATACCTAACTAGAGTAATCGAAGCCCTTGCAAGTGCCTGCATTTAGACTACGCTAAGCATGCCTACAACAAACAAAATACTTCAAACTCGCACACACATCAATATGTGAACACATCCATAGATCTAGTAGATCTTATGAAATGTACAGATAGGTAAGCCTAATAAAAAAAATATCGATCACACGATACTTTTAAAAAATGCACATGCAACTGAAAAAAGACAAGTCACCAGAAAATGAATAAAATGACACAATCACAATAACAAATGCAATGGTGGTATTATGTAAAACTTATAAAATACAGCAATTAATACAAAATTTGAAATGCAGTGTTGTTCATCTAACAGTGTCTTCAGATTGCGCTACATTGTGTGACAGGAACAGAAAAATAAAAAAAGCAATATAGTTAGAGACAATGAAATAAGGCAACATTTTTCAGTTGTCAAAATATTGTATTTTCAAAAGCACTTCGGGAATCCACCTGTGAAGTTTGAGCACGCAATGTTTTTACGAAGAAACTCTGTATTCATTGCAAACTGTTTTCTAACCAACTAATGCCTAAAAAAACTTGGAAATCACTATGTTTTACACATATAGTTAAACATTTCATGACTTGTAAGAGCAGTTCGCTGAAAACACATTCGAATCTGCATGGAAGTTTCACTGCACAAACCTTGAAAAAAGATAGCATGGATGGTCTGTGAGATGCTCCAGCGGCACTATTCGGGTACATTTTCATATTTAATATGCAATTTTACAGCGACTTCATGGGCTCTGGAAGAAGACCTTAATGACTTAGAAAAAAACAATAGCTGGGCTTAGACTACAAAATTACTGTACGGTATCTTTACTCCTTATCCAATAGGGATATATATTCTGAAGCTATAAGTTATCGCTCTTTCCAAAACCAATATTTTTACTGAACTTTCCTGGCACTATAACAATGCTGACTAGTTAAATTTACTCTAGACTTTGTCACCGAGACACATCTTTCAGAATGAAATGGCCGGTTAGACAAAAATTTCACATTCCCTCTTGTTCTATAACTGCTCAGTTTCAATGTGGCACATCTGATTTCTTAGCACATGAAATCACTATAAATCTGTTTTCTGGAAAAAGTTTCTATTATTTTATCATTATAAAAATATTTCCAACTCTTAATAAGCTTCGGCAGATACACTCTAAGCCGAAAAAGACTTAAGCGGGGTATGCGATTGGTCCTTTAGGGGTCTAAATGCGCTGCCACAGATTTTGAACCAATTTTGGACTATCTGCGGGAGTAACTGCAAGGGCTCAACTGTTACCCCAAGCACTTACTCCACTTGGTTTAAATGTTGGCCCCAGTAGAATGCTCCAGCGGGACTAACAGTTGAACCATCTGGACCAATGGAAAAAAATGGCGACACTGCGTTTGTGCAGTATATTTTATGTTTATTCCAATTTAATCAGCACTGAAGATCATAGTATGTTATTCATGCAACACACTTTTTTTTCTTTTAATGCCTTCTTGACTACAGGTCAAGTTAATATGACAATCAATATCACACGTGTTTCACGCGTGACTACGCGTCAAACAAAGATATTACATCTTCATTACAGTCGGTAGTCTTATATACATCTCGCACTTTTATGACAGCTTCCACGAAACACTCATTAACGGATAGAACTCTCACATCACAGTGTCTGTACGATAGCATACTACGCCAAACCGAGTTAAGACCAAGTACAAATATAACATCCAAATTTTGCACAGAACTATCACAAGGCAAAAAACGAATTCCATATGAAGTAAGAGGTAAATCTTTTTTTAAAGTCCTCTGTAAAATGTCCCAAAAGAAAATAGCGTTCTTACAATCAATAAACACATGTTCAATGGTCTCAGGTTTGTTACACAGGAGACAGCTGCTTCCCCATGGTACATACATCCCTCTCTCTTCAAGCCACGTTTTTATTGGCAAGGTTCCCGTATAAAGTTTAAAATAGAAGGTTTCATGCAACACACACACACACACACACACACACATACATACGCACTATTATTTCAAAGTAAAAGACCGCAAACACTGACTGCCCACGCTGTACTACAGAGAACAGACTCTCGGGTATATATAGCACAGTATTTTGACCTCCCATCTAGTGCCAGTGGACGACATTTAGTCGGCTTAAAAAAACAATAAACATTGATACCGTAACTCAAAAATTTACATCGGCTAATTTGTAGCACCGATGCGCACCGATCCTTTAATATGGATCCATCTAATATTCAACATGCTTCCAGCCCGAGACTCTGAACTATCAGCTGGTATTCGATCATGTCGGCCGAACCGGCGTTCGCAGTGCTGGCGCACGAGTCCGCAAACACAAACATAGCAGCGGCGCTTGAGCGGGAAAGCCGGCGAAGCAGCCGCAGGCGCCCCGCCGATGCCACACCGTGTCGGCTTGCCGACGGCGTCGCTAGGCTTACGACGAGTACGGCTAAACGACCGCCGGCGATCGCAACATGCGGCTCGCGTGAAATTTTCGTCGTCGTTATTTTATAGTCACAAATGAACAATAGGTAAGTGCCCCACGTTCGCTGTGTCTTACGGAGTGATGTAGATATCTGTATACTTACAGCGACGAGACCGTTCGCAGGCACGGTTCTTTCATCGTGCTGGTAAGGCACAACCTGTGTACCGCTGGCCGCACGATTAGTCGTATCCGCGATCAACTACACGTCGGATTTTGGATAACGATTGTCGCATGAATAAAAAGACATAAGTTTGCCTGAGCTACTATTTTCGTGAACTTGTACACGACGTTTCCTTCGCTTGTGCCGGCAATGCACTCACACCGGCAGCCCGCTTAATACCGATGACGTACGAAGCCTACTTTTCCTAAGTCCGCTTTGGACTTGTGGTCACTGTGTGGGTACACGACCGCTGATGAACAGCTTACCTTTATTACCATTGTCAGTGTTCACCGTAGTTCGAACTTATTCAGCACATTAAAGCGAGTTCTCGGCATTGCCCGTGTTTGCGGAGACTTTCACTTGGCTTCGGCTCGCCCGTGCCGGCATGGTCAAAACGCGAGGGAACTTGCTGTGTGCACTGACAGCGTGTTGTACTACTTTTCTCTCATAACATCTTCTATTCGTTTCAAAGTGCTTCACTTTCACAGTGGCGCATAGCCTATATATAACTTGTTTTCATGATCGCCGACCACGCCGAGCATTGCAGTGCAGCATCGACAGGAGGCGATCGCGGCGCAGTTGCCCTCCCCGTTGGTCCCTTCATTGCCGGGCTTTTGCGCAAGACACGCATTGTCACACATTTAGTTCCTGTTGGACAAACCGTTCGTCCATTGGTTTAACGACTGCAGTTAGTCCAACTTTGCCGAATTTCGGCTTAGAGTGTAGAGGCAAGGAAAAGTCTGCCAAGCTTCAAACGAACACCACCAATGGAAGTACTGGTAAGACGTTAAGTGTTTTAATGTGCAATAAGGAATGCTCACTGATCATAGTAAATCTGGCATAAATAAAATAATGACTATATTGTCACATAATGCTTGCATCAAATGTCAGTCATAAATCGGCATACGAAAACTCCCATGGCTTTTGTCGGATTGTAAAAAAGAAAAAAATGCGAACGAGTTGACATACTTGGAACAAAATTGCTAAATGCTTGACTGCTGTAAGGAAGCACACATGCACTATGTATGCAACAAGAGTGGAAAGCACATGGAACAAATATTATACTACAAAAAAGTGAGAAGACATACAAATGCAGTCCCGGAGAAAGCAAATTCGTGAGCTTAACATGAAAGTGATTGCTTTTAAACACAACAGAGGTGCATGGCAATTTAATTAGCCACTGTAGTAGTGAAGTGCTAATAATGAAAACAACAATAGTCCCAGACTTTTATCTGCTCACACCACATTAATGTGCCAAGACATCCGCCATAAGTAAAGATGGCCCATTAACTTCAACCACGGTGAGTGGGTGGTGTTTGTTGTATGTAATCACTTCACAGCGTTGAATTCTTGGCCGAGATATTTGTTGTTTTCCTTGCATTTTATGGTGACTCCGAGAGACGTGGTCTTTCGTTCAGTCCACACTTCATTAATGAGAAGCTAATAGCTCGAAAAGTGTTAAAGAATTTCAGTAACGTGCACCAAGCAATACTGCTAGCAGTACCGGTGTATGAAAGGCAATAAAAGCACAGTGAAGAATCAACGGTGAGATCAGAAAGCCAGCAAGTTTCAATTAATCGGTATTGTAAAATCTCAAGGAGCTTCATGCACCCAGAAGCAAACTGTGTCAACTGAAAAATGCACTATATAAACTCTGACGAAAGAATACAAGAATTGTTACAATTTCGAAGCATGCGAAGTGATCAATGTATACAACGTCAATTGCATTTGTGTTTGCACAAGTGCCTGTTAAGGTTCCTTTTCGACACAAAAGCCTGAAGACATAACGGACATTTATGTGGCCGCTCAGCCTCGTGTGCACGTACGTGAACCACCAAATTGCCTCTCTGAGAGAAGAAGTTCCATTGATACAGATGGCGCTGAAATGGCCGCTCTCCTGTGTGAACCCTCATGTGCACTCTCAGATGGAACGAATGGTCAGACTCATAGTCACAGTGGAAGCGGCGGCTAATCCACGGTGTGTCTTCTCATCGTCCTTAGTTACCTGGTGGCTGGATGACCCTAGAGCTGCACAAAAAAGACAAGGCAGATAATTTTCTATCGTTTTTTACAAAAGATAAAAATCATGAAATTGCATTACACCTTTAACAACTTCAAATTTTTAATCAGACCAAACTATAGGTACAATAACACCTCACTCTTTTAAACTGTTTATTTCAATGTAGTACATATTTTGAAGGATTTTAGTGGCCCTGTTCAAAATACATATCTGAGAGCATAAATGTTGACATATGGTCCAACATAGCGAGCCAGCAATTTCAGACATAGTTCACGTTCTCCTACTGGAGTTCAAAGCCGCACCAAGCCACTGTGTTCATATGTGACAAGTCAGCGCCGTCGGTCGAACCGTACCTTCAAACGTTCTTACAAAGCAAGAGTGTGCAAATGGGAAAGTTGTCAGGCCTCTTTTGCACGGCACACAGTTTTTAAAATGCAGAGGTGATCGCAACCTAGAAGTAAGAAAAACATGTCGAGTGTATAGCGTGGCAGTCTAGCAAAACGAAGAAAGAAGGGACTGTAGCCACTAGTTTCATACAGTGCGGTGTGATGACAGTAATTAAAGGCAAAACATAATCCAAATTTTGGTGGTTTGATGTGTCAAACAGAGATAGCACGTGCGAGAGAGTGGCGTTTTTGTATTCAGCAAGACCGTTCGTTTGATAGGGCATAGGTTGTCGAAAACATGAAGCAAATAGACAAAGCATCTCTTCGTCCACGTCTGCCATGAACTGGCGTCGATAGCCCCAAAAGATAGCTTTAGGAAGTCCTTGTCGGAGAATCACAGAGCGTAGCATGAAGAAGCACACACTCCGAGTAATAGCCAACGGTATAGCAGCCATCTCACAGTATCAAGTCAGACAATCGCTGCACACAATAATCATTCCATTTTCGTTTGAAGACCATGATAAGAGCCGAGAAGGTCAATTACAACTTGTTCAAATGAAGTTCTTGGAGGCGGCACAGGATGTAGTCCACCAGAAGGGGTACTTGTAGGACGCTTGCAATGTTGACACTTATTGAAGTTAAGACACGTATTGTTGTGTAGTCAGAAGCGTTAGGCCAGAAAAACCTTTCCTAAAGCTGGTAGAGTCCTCGTTGTTCCTAGATAGCCGGATGTTGGATCGTTATGCATAGCTTGCAAAATGGAAACGTGGGACTCTTCGGCACTACCAGAAGGTATCTCGAACCTGTAGTATAATAGTTCTTTTTGCACAGTGGCCCGTCGCGAATGCAAAAACGAGTGGCCGATGAATTTCGCCCGCTAGAAAGACGTTCCTGCAAAGCCCCGTCCATCTGCTGCTCTGTGCTAAATGCATTCTGGTCAAAAAATCCTGGCTCCAATGATGTGATGTTTTCATCGAAGTTTTCCGCATCACACTCCCTCATGGGAAGCGGCAGCCAACAAGGGCAATTTACATCAGCATGCCAGCGACTACTTTCACATGCAACCGCAAAGTCATACTCGTGTAACAAAAGTGCCCAACAGGCAAGTCGACAGGTGGATTGCGTAGATTGATGAGCCAGTACAGGGAATGGTCGTCTGTCATGATAGTGAAGGAGCATCCTTGGAGGTATGGCCTGATGCATTGTGCTGCGAAAACCAGTGCAAAACATTCCTTTTCTGTAACAGTGTAGTTACGCTTAGACTTGTTAAAACTCGCATGTTCTTTGGTATCGACGCATTGAACCAAAACAGCACCAACACCGCTAGCATCCGTTTACACTTCTGGGGAAGCCATATGGTCGTAATGTCGGAGAATCAGACGGGACGTCAATCGGAACTTGAGTTCTCAAAAAATGGACAAACGTTCCGGGGTCCATTGGAACCGTATGCCTTTTTTAGGCAAGAACGTCAGTGGGTGAGCGATATAATAAAATGCAAGAATGGAGCGACGAAAGTAAGAGCATAGTGGATAGTCTGAAGTAAGAGCATCTTTTACTTATCGAGCCTAGTTTAAGACTTCCACTGCAGCTGTCTTCACTGGATCAGGTCGTATCTCCTCTTTGTCTAGTCTGAATTAAGAGCATGTTTTACTGATCGAGGCTGGTTTAAGACTTCCACTGCAGCCGTCTTCACTGGATCAGGTCGTATCTCCTCTTTGTCTACCAAGTGGCCAAGAACGAGTGTTTGATGCTCTCCAATATGGCATTTTTTAGGTCAACACACAATATGCTTTGTTAAGACAATCTACCACAAGGTCGAGACAATGCTCAAGAAACATGCGCCCAACTATTACCACGTACAAAAGTTAGGAAAGGAAAAGAAGATAACGACCCGCTTGTAGTGCTAAACCTAAAGAAAAAAAATCCCTACGAAAGCCTCTTTGTTGCCGTAAAATTTGACCTGGTTCAGCTTCAAACCCAGGACTAACGCGTTTTCGAGGCTGTCACTCACCATATTGAGCTAAACAGGAAGCTAGTAATTGACAATGTGAAGGTGAATTCATCGACAACTCTAACTACATGGACACAAGTATCTGTTGTGACGTCAGTCGCGGGGTTTGTATGCATGCTCTCAAGCTACTGCCAGTTGCGCATGCGCCGAGAGATAGCGTGTGTACATATACTGTCCACAGTATCTGGAGGGGATTATTCTGTTTTGTACTGCTTGTGTTGAGGCTGGCAGTGTGCGCCTCAGTAATAAAGATGTTATACCATGTGCCCGGTGTCCGGATTTAACAACTGGCGACGAGGGTGGGACCCGCCGCAGGCTTCTAGGAATCCCACTCTAACCAGCTTGAACTGAGTATGACGACCACTGTCGGTAAGTTACCCGAGTTCCAACAAGAGGACGGTAACTTCGAGGTATACCTGGAGCGGTTCGAAGTATTTGCCGCGGCCAATGACATCGCGGAAGACAAGAAGCTTCCAATCTTTCCCACGGCTATAGGTGAGAAGGCCTACGTCACGCTTCGGAGCTTGCTGCTGCCTAAAACACTAGCTAAGGCGTCATTCACGGAAGGTGTTGACGTTCTGAATAAGCATTACGCTCCCAAGCGCTCCGTGGTCACCGAAAGGTATCGTTTTCACCAGCGAAAGCAAGAGCCTCATGAGACTGTCGCAGACTTTATAGTCGAATTGAAGAAACTCGCGGCAACATGCGAATTTGGTGCCTTTTTGACCGAAGCATTGCGTGACCGGCTCGTCTCTGGAATACGTACCAAGGGCGTACGGTGCAGGCTATTGGCAATGCCAGACGAGGAAGTAACGTGGGAACGCGCATGCAGCGTAGCCATGGCCATGGAAGCGGCAACACAAGACACGAAAGAAATGCTGCAAACCAGTTCTAAAGGAGCAGCTGTAGAAACGGAGGACATCTACTGGCAACGGAAAATCTCACAACCGAGTAAAGCACCTTCGAGGGAAGCGCCGACGCAGTCCAGCTGGGACAAGGAAAATGGGGCAGCGAAAGAACAAACGAAAAAAATGTGTCATCGTTGCGGAGGACAGCATTCACCCGTGAGTTGCCGATTTCTGAACAGTACCTGTCATAGGTGTACAAAAAGGGGTCATGTTGCTAAAATGTGCAAATCTAAGCTTGTAAATAGAGTAGAGAGCGAAGAATGCAAGAAAGAAAATACTAACGAACTGCTATCTCTGTATAATACGAACCACAAAGAAGGTATGCCCGCCATTGTAATCAAGGTTTGCATAAATGATAAAGTGATACCCATGGAACTTGACACGGGCGCAGCGGTGTCAATAATGTCAGAAACAGAGTGTGCTAAGCACTTCCCAAACGCCTCTTGTAGGCAAGCAAATGTCAAACTAGCCACGTACAATGGCACGACGGTCCCTACTGTTGGTATTATGGATGTAAAGGTGCAATACCAAGACCAGTGTTTCGAACTGCCACTTGTCATAGCGAAAGAAACGCAGGGTGCTAGAATGCCCACGTTGTTTGGCCGAGATTGGCTTTCTAAAATCAAAATAAATTGGCAGGAAGTATTTTCAGTAAATGTGGTGGCTAAGAAGGCATTGCTTGCTGAGAAATTTCCCGAAGTGTTTGGCGCGGGTTTTGGTACAATTAAGGGATTCGAATGCAGCATTGAACTGAAGGATGCCGCGCGCCCTGTCTTTATGAAAGCGCGACCTGTGCCATACGCTTTGCGCGAGCGCGTTGAACAAGAATTGGTCAAGCTAGAAAAAGCTGAAGTCATATATAAGGTCAGACATAGTCCATGGGCAACGCCTCTTGTGATTGTTCCAAAAAAGAACACTCAAGAACTGAGATTATGTGGCGACTATCGCGTCACAGTAAACCCAGCCATCAAGGTCGATCAGTATCCCTTGCCACTTCCTGAAGACATCTTCGCAAATCTTCAGGGTGGAACTGTGTTTTCTATCATAGACCTCTCAAAAGCGTACTAGCAACTCGAACTAAACAAACAAGCGCAGGAACTGCTAACTATTAACACCCACCTAGGTCTGTTTAGATTCCGCCGCTTGCCTTATGGCGTAGCGTGCGCACCAGCTATTTTCCAGGCGGTCATGGACCAGATACTGCGTAATCTGCCTGGAACCGCGTGCTACTTTGATGATGTAGTCATCGCTTGTGAGAACGACGAGCAGTGTTATGAAAGGGTGGAGCAAGTTCTTCAACGCCTAAGTAAACACGGCGTAAAAGTGAACGCAAGGAAATGCAGCTTCTTTCAGCAACGCGTCACATACTTGGGACACGAGATCGACAAGCACGGCTTGCACCCAACAGCGGAAAAAGTTGAAGCTATCAGAAAAGCGCCAAGGCCCACTAACGTGAGTAAGTTGAAGGCCTTTTTAGGTTTGATTAATTACTACGGAAAATTTTTGCCAAATTTAGCATCGATCTTGGAACCACTGCACAACTTGTTGCAAAAAGAAACTACATGGCACTGGTCACGCGAATGTAATGAAGCATTCGAAAGATGCAAAGAACTGTTGACTGATAAGACTGTGTTGCAGTTGTATGACGTAAAAAAGAAATCTGGATCACATGTGACGCTTCTGATTACGGGTTAGGGGCTGTGCTATCGCACTTGGTGAACGGTGAGGAAAAGCCGGTTTCTTTTGCTTCGCGTTCATTATCAGCGGCCGAACGTAACTATGGGCAGATTGAGAAAGAAGCACTTAGTATTGTGTTTGCTGTAAAAAAATTTCATAAGTACCTTTACGGACGGCCCTTTAACATAATAACAGATCACCAACCTTTGACAATTTTGTTTGACCCTAAACGGCAGGGCAGTGCAGTAGCCACGGCACGAGTGCATCGTTGGCTGACATTTTTGGCCGACTACACCTATAGAATCAAACGCAAACCAGGATCAGCTATCCAGCATGCAGACGCATTGTCCCGTTTACCGTTACCTGACACAGGTAGCAAGTGCGAAGAAATGTTCTACTTTTCAGCACTTAACGACTTGCCTTTAACGTCAAATGATGTCAGTCGAGAAACAGGATGCGATAAAGTGCTGAGGGCTGTACGCGACATGATCTGGCATGGATGGCCCAAGACCGTGTCTGAGCAGCTAAAGCCGTTCTGGGCACGCCGGCTCGAGCTCATTGTAGACAACGGGTGCGTTATATGGACAAACAGAGTGGTAGTACCGGAATCATGGCACAAGGATGTTTTGCAGTTGCTGCACGAGCAGCACTTGGGTATAACCCGAATGAAAGCATTAGCGAGGTCAGTAGTATGGTGGCCGGGAATGGACAAAGCCCTCGAAAACACAGTGCGCAAATGTGCAATCTGCCAAACGGTTCTCCCTGTAGCTCAACCCGTACCCTTGTCCTCGTGGCAAATATGCCAGAATCCGTGGGAGCGTGTGCATTTAGACTTCGCTGAAGAAAAGGGAAGCATGTTTCTCCTCGCTATCAACACCTATTCCAAATGGCTTGAAATTAAGATAATGAGTGTAACCACCGCGGCGAAGACCGTTGAAGTAGTGCGTTCATGGTTCGCGGCGCATGGCCTTCCGCTGGAGGTAGTGACGGACAACGGGCCGCAGTTTCGGGCAGCTGAGTTCAAAGAATTCCTTCAAGCTAATGGTGTGAGGCACACACTAACGCCGCCGTACCATCCGCAGTCTAACGGTGCGGCGGAGCGCGCAGTTCAGACAAAAAAAGCACTGCTCAAACAAGTGCTAAAAGACTCGGAAAAGGGCACAAACAGAACACTGCAACACAGGATAGATAACTTCGTGTTTTGTTATCGAACCACACCTCACACTTTCACGGGAAGAACCCCTGCTGAATTATTTGTGCGAAGGAAGCTGCGGACCCGATTGTCGTTGCTGCGCCCGGACGTAACAAATCAGATGAGAGCTAAGACCGCAGAAATAAAAAAGTCTGCTGACAGGCTCCGAGGTTCACCTCGAGTGTTTGCTGTTGGTGATCGTGTACTGGTGCGTTCTGTGCGTGGGCAACTTGTGAACTGGTGGCCTGGAGTAGTGACGTGTGTGAAATCTTCTTCGACGTATTTAGTGTATGTGCGAAACAAAGTGCGGTTTGTGCACGCGGACCACTTGCGACCATCGGACATCGAACCGACGGCACAACAGGACCCACCACCAGAAGTGGAACTACCACATGCATCGGACATCACAAATGCTACATCGACGACCAACCAAAGCTCATATTCGTCGTCACCCACGAGACTCTCACTTCCCGAAAATCGTGAGCAGCCGGTTCCCTTACGACGTAGCACAAGGCAACGGCGCCCACCTGAGCGCCTGACTTATGATAGTTTCTAAAATTGTGCGTGAAGGAAGTGTTGTGACGTCAGTTGCGGGGTTTGTATGCATGCCCTCAAGCTACTGCCAGTTGCGCATGCGCCGAGAGATAGCGTGTGTACATATACTGTCCACAGTATCTGGAGGGGATTATTCTGTTTTGTACTGCTTGTGTTGAGGCTGGCAGTGTGCGCCTCAGTAATAAAGATGTTATACCATGTGCCCGGTGTCCGGATTTAACAGTATCGCAAATGATTTCCGCCGAAACCCGCAAGGTGACGGAAGCGTTGAGAAAGGGAAAGGAGACAACGACCTGCTTGTAGCACGAATCCACAATGAAATCAGTACGAATTTTTTGTGGCTTCTACTAAAAACAGGTGGTTGTCTTCTTCCCCTTTCTTATACTTTCCATCACCTTGCAAGTTTCCGCAGAACTCATTCGCAATACTTGCTCATGGGGTAATCAACCCCTAGCAGTGAAATTAGCAACCCTACAGTCTTAGAGTATAATCTCTCCATAGACACTGATTGTGTCACAATAGACACTCATTGTCTCAAACACAATAAAAATGCCTTCAATTCACTACAGCTGTGTAAGCAATGATGATTAAAATGGAGGATCCCTTTGATAAAGCCCGCAAAAAATCAACAAGAAGCAGAGAAAACAAGAAAAAAGATAAGTAAATGAGTAGCAGTATTAAAAAATCTTACTCGGTATTTTCAATCCCTCTCATTAATATTATGCAATGCCAGTAATCAAAGTATATGCAAGTGTCGGTATATGAAACCTGCCAAGCTCTTTCTTGGAAAATGAATAAGCTTCAAAATACCCTAAGAGGCATACAAGTCTGCTGGAACAAAGAAAAAAAACATTTTGTGGGCCTCTGACAACAAAATTTTTTCCTACTAGGCACATTAGGTCTATGGTCAAATTTGAGGAAAATGTGCATTATTTTCATCGATTAGAATTTCGTATTACAAAGCAGATATTGTGAAAATTCAAGACGTCACAACCAATACTTTATTTTTGCCCGTTTGCCTGCTTATCGAACATCTTTCCATGGCAAGGTAGGCATTAGCAGTATTGCGAGATTAAAATTTGCTGACACACAAGTACTAGTTTTTCTATTGATTTTATCTTTAGTATTACACATTCTCTCATGAACACAGAAGTTACACTGCAACCTTTCGACAGAGGCACGAGGAGTAAAAACTTTTATCCAGAACCTAGATTCCTGTGCAGAACCAGAACTACGTTGTAAAAAGTTGCAGCTTATAGCAGCTGCTGGAAGCTGCGGCAGAGCATCGGCGGAGTAAGAATGGCTGCTAGTCTGTTTCGGTGTTTTCCCAGAGAGTTTTAAGGTTAACTACAGCCCTGAAACTGCCGCACATCATAATCCGAAACAAGCCCGAAATTGGCTCGTCGAAAAAACTGAATAATGCGCAGAATGAATTGTTGGTGCAGTTGGATTGCTAGGTTCTGTTTTGTAAACTCACCAAAAAGAGAACATTGAAGAATGGTTGAAGCGATGTTTTCGAGGTGCTCATTCAGGCCGCTGCAACGAATAGCCAGTAGTGATGAAACCTTGAGACCTATTCAATTTGCTTTTTGCCCCATAGCCAAGTAAAAGTAAAACGCCCCTAGCCAAGTAAAACGTTCAAAAAAAGACACCTCCTATACCTCGGTAGAGAGAACGACCAGTAAGAGTTGTACCAATTTGGGCAATTTTGAACTACGGGTCTTTTGAGCACAATGAAAAAGTAACACACATTTTTACCACTGCCCTACAAAAGCTCAAAGGCAGAATCATAAGCCTAGCACCAAGTGTAAAGCAAGCTACAGCTTGCAATGCATGGCAAATCGACAGTTTTGTCAAAAATATAGCCAAACCAATGTAAGAACCACGAGAAGACGTCATTCTCACAGTTATGAATAAAGCTTGTCATAGCTGTTGTATTCAATTACATCAGTAAATGAGTGCACAAGAGCCACCACACACCTTGACTTGGACTACTGAATGCAATAAAATTCAAACGGGTTCACACATTCCCATCTGATGCACTAAAATATCAACAATTTCAAATACATGACATCTAGATACTCACTATTTTATTCAGGGCAGTGATAATATATACACAATTATTATGCAACAATGTGTTTAGGCAAATTATCACAACAAACAACCACTCATGCTGAAAAATACTGCGATGTATATTGATTAAACAACTCAAAAATACAAACTATAAAAATTAGCCCCATATCTGCATGTTAATCAGCAAATGTCGTCAAAAGACCATAGTCTTGCGTCTTGAGAGAGTGAACATAACATTTTATTTGATGTTCTGTGCAAAAAAATTTATTAACGATAATCCGTAGGCACTCCTTATAGTGCTTCGAGCGTGCAGCGAAAGCGAACGAGCGCATGAAGTCATGGCACACGTGAGACATGAGCGCCACCTGGCAGTTTTTTGGGAAAACGCAGTGCGTGGCTCTGAGATGGGTGTGCGCGCCCGTCTTAGAGATGA
Organism: Rhipicephalus annulatus; assembly: GCA_013436015.1. Taxonomy (NCBI): domain Eukaryota; kingdom Metazoa; phylum Arthropoda; class Arachnida; order Ixodida; family Ixodidae; genus Rhipicephalus; species Rhipicephalus annulatus. The sequence continues at coordinate 1,334,904 of WOVY01009740.1, read as the reverse complement.
TAAAGTGTAGACCGCAAGGTGATGGGAAGGTGCCACCACCGTCTCATCTTAGCGAAGCGTTGGAAACACTCGCTTTTTCGTGCAACCGTTGCATGGTCAGCGCAGTGTGATAAGCGCTACGATCATTAAAATTACTTATGTATGTCATTTCTAGAAAAAAATTCACATTCAGAATATATACGTGTTGGTATGGTGCCCCTGACATGCACAATAATTGCTTTTTAATTGACAATTGCACAAGTATGAGCACTGAATCTTGAGCAACATTGGTGGGCGCTGCGGATCGGATGAACTGTTTCAAGTACCCGATGCCGTTAAGAATGGACAAACAGACAAATGTACAGACAGACAGACAATGTAAAATTTTTGCGTCGAGGGTCCCCAAGTAAGACTATCATTTTTAAAAAAACACAAACACCATAAAGATATTCAGATCTCGTAATAACACAGCAAATTTAAAAGGGAGCCCTTCAATACAATTCAATGCAGAGATTTCTTTGCAGGTAAGAAAGACTGTCCAACAGATGTGCATAAAATATAAAAAAGGACATTGATATCGATCCCAGGAAGCACATTTTAAAGCTCCACGTCTTGTTGAAGGCAAAACAAAGTCTAATACAAGTCAACACAAGAGTACTATCAAAAACTAGGCCACACAAGAACTGGTGCGAGTGTTCCTAAACACGTGCAGAAAATAAAAAAGTTTTCACACAAACATGGCACAACGTGGTTCTCATTACGATAACTCCAAATCTTAACTAGGATCTTTCCTCAATAGTAAAGTGTAGTGCTAGTCTGAAGAGAATATTACTTTTGTTCAATTAAGAATCCAGCAAAATGTTGGGTGAACAAGTGCAATCATGGGTTCTTTGGCCAAAAATATATCGAAACAAGAAAGTGATATGAAAGAAATGGGCACACACAAGACCTGCATCTGACTAAAAAATTATTTTACAAAGACGAGTCTAGAAGCGAGAAAACAATTCCAGCTACATAAAGATGCAGGTGTCTGCAGTTATGGTTCTGAGTGTACATTGTTTTCATAACTACATTCATTAGCTGTTGATATTTTACAAACTGGAACAATCTTAGGACTACAAGACAACCTTAATAAAGCATTCAGCTTTAAATATCACCATCTAGGGTTTTTAAATACCACCTGACTCTAAGCATACAGACAATGCTAAATTTTGCTTACCCACAAAATATGACTGCCACAGTCAGGATTCAGTCCTGTGATATCACTTATAGAGTTGAGCCCAAAGTTTTCATAATATATTTTGCAATGTCAGAATTTTTCAAAAACCAAGTCAGACTCAGACGATCACACCTTTCAAAAAAGGAGCTAAAAAAACTCTTACTGAACTGGTAACACACGTTTGTGCCTGTGCAAGCACCTGCTGATGTTGCTTTTCGACACAAACGTTTGAAGACATAACGGGCACTTGAATGGTCGGTCACCTGTGTGCGAGTGCACATGCCTTCTCAATATGAACTTTCGAGAGAACCTCCAGAACTCAGGTGGCACTTATGTGGCCTCTCGTCTTTGTGGGCACGCAGGTGACGTACCAAATTGGATTTGACAGGAAAGCTCTGAGGACACAAGTGACACTGAAACGGCCACTCGCCTGCGTGAACCCTGATGTGGGATTTCACACGAGACACTATATCCGTCTCGTAGTTACAAGAGTGTCAGCAATGGCGGCGTGCATGCTGCTACTTCTCACTGTGCGTACTTCCTGGATGTGTAAACTACCCCGGTGCTGCAAGCAAAAAAAATCAATGCAGATAAATTTCGAATCGCTTTCAGCAGTACAGCTCTTTAGGTGTTTCGCTGTGCCAGTTTTTGTGACCAGCTCCACAGAAAGCAAGTATGTGCCAAGCATCTTCGAGCATAGCCCAACCACACATAATGAGGTTTAACAACAGGATAGGAGAGGGAAAGGATAGTAACATAACCATGTACAGCATAGCATAGTGAGAGATGGGAAAGGAGACTGAGCAGGACAGAAAGTGATGTGTGGAATAAGAGGAGGAACAAGAGGGCAACATAGGAGGAGATAGGGAAAGAGACAACGAAGAAAAATGGAGGTGTAGAAATGAATAAAGGAAAAAAAACAAGAAAGGAGAAGATGAAAGACCTCAATCTGTTTACATTTGGCCATCTCTGCGGTTTACTTAGATTGCACAGGCATGGAAATGGCTTTATTTTTTTAGTTTACTAAAGAAACCTAACAAAGATTAAGTTACTTCACTCATAGTTACAAACAACAAGAATATCTTGATTTGAAGGCAGCTTTTTACATCTCGAAATCTTTGCAAAGCACACATAAAAATTGAAGCACACAAGCATTTTTAAATTCACCCTTATGGAATAATAGCTGCAATGTCCGTAACATTAAAATGTTTATGAAATTATTGAATAGATACTATATTATTAGTAATAAACCGCTTCTTCGCTGAATAAGTCTTGAGAGCACTTTTCAGACAGAGAGCACAGCACAACAACCAATAAACTTGTCCAGTGCATCAGTGTGTCATGGCAAAGAATTAAAATGTAGCAAAATCTACACAGAATAAAGCTTACCAGGTTTTGTACAATACTAGATAAGAAGCAATCAAGGATGACTTCACAATCAATAACTCCTGAATACTAGATTGTCAGCCCATACATCAAAGCGGTGCTGCCACACTTTTGCGATTTATCAACAACTGCTTTAATTCAAGCAGTTTATTGCTTCACAAATTAACTTTCACAAAATTTTAAGAATGCGTTGAGTACAAAAATGATTACAAAAATTTCCACATGCTTTAACCACTTTACCTTGCATTTAGTACGAGTGAGTTTGAAAATGATGGAGGGGGGAGGATGAGGAAAGGTCAAGTGCCTCCATGAGTGCCCAAAATAACTTCTGCACTATCTTTTTTTAATTAAACTCATGATTTACTTTCAGTGCCATTTCCAACAAATGCGAGCTCAATGCGCCATGCTGTGGTGACCTTCGTAAATATGCAGCTCACGGTGTCTAAATTGGCTAATGGGCATGGATTTTTCTTGAATCTTGGTTTACTTCAGTTTACGGCATCATTTGCCAGGAGACAATAGAGCAATTTCTGAATGACTTTGAGAATCGTGAATTCCATACCGGATGCTGCGCTATTATCTCATGTTCTCAGGAGCTTTGCCTATCAATTTCCAACTTTTTCTGACTATGCTGAAAAAATGTCGCAGGGCCTCTTTCAGTAGTAATGTCACGGCACAGTTCAACTCTGACCTCAGTAACCAAACGAAATCGAGCCAATTTCATCTAAGGCACACCAGAGATGGAAGCGACATTTTAATTTTCGGAGAAGATTCCGGAGCAGAAAAAATGGTGCCTTGTAAAAGGCCTAAATGGCTTCAGAGCAGCAAGAAATGCTACAGCTTAAGGTTGCTATTGGCATTTTCGGAGAATACGGATGTTCTTAACAACTGCAGTCTAAAACATCGCTTAAGAACCTAAAAAATATTTATATTTATGATTAAAAATGCCGTATCCTTGTACTCAACTTGTATACAAGGCGTATAGTAGCATCATTGCTGTAAATCATGGGGGCAAGGGAGGGTCAAAGGAGTCCGAAATTTTCTGTTGTTCCTGTTCACGAGGACAGCCCTTGCAAATGTTCCTCTTGAAGTTTAACTTGAGCACACGATACAATTGAGCTAAAAGTTAGGTATAGCGCAATCAACATTTTAAAATGCTCTTTATCTGTTACTGCGCACCTGTGTTGAATGCCCCTCAGCTGTTTGAACTATGGGAATAGCAGAAAGGTGAAAAAAGAGATTGTATAAAACAATGCCATTTCTCGAGCTTCGACCTTGTACGTGTTTTTAGAATTCTATTTGAAAGCATAATTCAATTCTTATATAAACAAAATTCGACCCATAATAAAGTTACAAATTGGCCACCATGGCCTGATAAGTTTCACCCCTTATGTTTTTTTTTTGGATTTACGACACTGAGTAGCATACTAGGATGATAAAGTACACAGCGTGCCTTTGGTTTCGCTTAGGCTCACTGGATAGTCGCATGGTTCAAATTCATTCTTTTTAGTTTGCTGACACCATTTCTGAGCAAGTTTAGAGCAGTTACTACCAAATACTGCACTTTGGAGCAGCATTTTTCTTTTGGAACAGTTTGGACAAATTGGAGCAGCACTTCCATCACAGGAATACATTCATCTTCTATTACTTATGTATAATACATATGTATTAAAATGTATATACTTTATTTCACAACTCTGCTTAGTTTTACAACTGCAATGAACTGAAAGTCACAAAATACCCAAATTATTGTTCCTATCACAAAATGTACTAGTTATAAAACTCAATTCAATATATAGGTGCAGTCTAAGCAATGAGGCTGAAAAAATAAAACAGTGGGCTGGTCTAACAAAGATGCCAAAAAACACAAAAAGAGGCAAATACGAGAGGAGATGCCACCTTGAGACTTCCGCACCAAACACTTTGATGCCATCAATTCCTGAAGGCATCGACCAGGCCCTAAATAGATTCTAAATGCTAAAATTGAATTTTTCTAAATGCTAAATTGAATTTTTGTGTAGTAGGGAGACAATCACTGTGCTATCCCTCGTCATTCTTTCTAGAAGTGTGGTACCTGCTACACTTTTGCAAGGAATACTTGCGAAATTTTTATGCTGTAGCTGATGACAATAGACTTTGGCCTGCAGCTTTTATAATGGTTTGGTGCACTCATCGCCCCCTACGTTATGCGATTTGCATTGCGTGACCCCTATTTCTTCTTTGGCTTTTCTGAAAGAGCTTTATTACTCCAAAAAACATGATTCTTTTCCCTACATCAAGCCTGCCTAATGCCAGTTTGCTAAACAGTTTCAAGCAAGTCAAACGTAGAGTAAAATCAAAGCCTCATTTACACAAAACATTCCTTTGAAGCAGTCGTGATAAAGATACTCTTCATAATAAAACAACGTACATGAGTACTTCGGTCAAGTTTTCAAAGAGCTTAAGGCAGCCCCGCCGCGGTGGTCTAGTGGCTAAGGTACTCGGCTGCTGACCCGCAGGTCGCGCGTTCAAATCCCGGCTGCGGCGGCTGCATTTCCGATGGAGGCGGAAATGTTGTAGTCCCAAGTACTCAGATTTGGGTGCACATTAAGGAACCCCAGGTGGTCCAAATTTCCGCAGCCCTCCACTACGGCATCTCTCGTAATCATAGGGTGGTTTTCGGACGTTAAGCATCACAAACCGAAGAGCTTAAGGCAAATGAATACTTAAAATACAGCTCGAAGAAACGAGCAAATCTACTGAGACCCAGAACAATAAAAGAAATAAATGACAACTAAAAATATTGAAAATCAACTTCCAAACAAAGCACACAAACTCCTACAAAGACAATCAGAAAAGATGCAATAAATTTACACGGTTGCAACAGCCGAAATTTGATTTCAAGCAATTTTCGGAGCATCAAATTGTTACTTTGGGAGCACTAAAATCCAAGTTTGTAACAAGTTACGACTTAAAGTTCACCTTGCGTTCACAAAGGCCCAAATCGGCCCGCAATAATTAAGAAATAGCATCGCAGCCTGTGGTTTACAAGTGGGCCCACGTATAAACGCGTGAAATAAATCGCCACGCCAGTTAAACGCTTAACTGCGCAGTGAAGCGCTTTATCTCTTTTCCGTATTGTTTGCGCCAAATACGCTCTCTTATATTGCTACGTGTCAACCAACCACAAGTTCTACAGAAGCGTCACAACAGAGCCTTCGATCGAAAGCAATGTTTGCAACCACGAAACGACGACAAAGTACTCACGAACGCTGAAGCATACTTCATCCTGAGTTGCAGTGAAAGGCGCCAAAACACACACGAAAACTTTTAGACTCAGGGAAAGGTCGCGATCTCTCTAAAAGCGCGCGAAGCCAGAGAACACCGACACAGAACACCTACCAGTGGCACCGACCACTTGGTTAAAGTGTATTAGAAGTGATGAGTGGCGTGACCGCGACTCGCCGCCTAATTCCTTCCGCGTTTCCGACAGTGACGGCGCTGCAGTCGATTAGTATTGAAAGAGCCGCGCACCCGTTGAGGAACTGCTATGCGCTTCGGCTTCTCTGTAGAACGTTCTCGAGGGAGATTCTTTCGTACCTGCCCATCATTCATGTCTAGCACATGATGTCCTCGCCCTTGATGTATGACACGCCAACCTACTTAATTTGAGCTCCATAAAAGCCCTCGTGAAAAATTGAAAATAATTCAGAAAGATTGTGTCTTATACTGATTTCTTCTCTCTTATGCCTTTCTTCGTTGGTAAGGCGTTTCCAATATTCAGAATAACTAAGCCAATTTATTGCAAGATCGCTGTGCTCAGAAAGCTGCGAGAACAAAAAACAAATACTGTGTCACACGCATGAAGAACCAGAAACACATAAGTAAGGAGGGGAAAGGAAGATAATCTCAACCACCTACACCACGATGAAATGTTTTCGTAATTTAACTTTTCACAGTATACTAAAATATTTACCTGCATTCTCAGCGACCACCAAGTGCCAAAGTTAGGCGTTCTGCTGCACATCCCAACACCTAAAAAAATAAATAAATAAATCTGCCATGGGTAGCTCTGCGCCAATAGTTTACTGTTGGCGAATCCGAATATAGCATATCTCTAGAAATGCGCACTGTAGATTTAACCTTTTCGACAGTATGAGGTCTCAAAACCAGTTCAAGTCTAACGTAGTCGGACGAGAATTTTGCCGCCTAAAAATAGTAGCTGTGATAAAGGGCACTGCATGTATTTATAGACATGCAGTGCCCTGTTTGAGCCAGTTTGAAGTGTTTTGTTTGTTGTAGGCACGCTTGGCATGGTCAAAATACTGGCACTTGCATAGGCTTTGATTATAGTGGTTAAATATTATTTTATCAGGTGATTAAAAAAAGACAAATTTTTGATGCGCTTTTTAGGTAGCCCTATTTGTTTATTTTAAAATTTTGCTTTTTATTTCCTTCATTTTCTGTTTTTGGCATCTTTGTTAGACCAGCCCACTGTTTATTTTTTTAGCCTCATTGCTTAGACTGCACCTATATACTGAATTGAGTTTTATAACTAGTATATTTTGTGATAGGAACATGAATTTGCCTATTTTGTGACTTTAAGTTCATTGCAGTTGGAAAACTAAGCAGAGCTGTAAAATAAAAAATACACATTTTAATTATATGTAATAGAAGGAAAATGTATGCCAGTGGTGGAAGTGCTGCTCAAATTTCTCCCAACTGTTTCAAAAAAAAATGCTGCTCTAAAGTGCAGTATTTGGTAGTAACTGCTCCAAACTTGCTCCGAAATGGTGTCGGCAAACTAAAAAGAATGAAGTTGAACCATGGGACTATCCAGTGAGCCTAAGCGAAACCCAAAGCTATCTGCGTACATTATTAACCTAGTATGGTACCCAGTGGCGTAAATAAAAAAAAATCGTAAGAGGTGACACATAACAGGCCATGGTGGCCAATTCCTAATTTTATTATTGGTGGAATGTTGTTTACATAAGAATTGAACCATGCTTTCAAATAGAATTGTGAAAACAGGCACAGGGTCCGAGCTCGAGCAATTGCATTGTTCTATGCAGTCTCTTTTTTTCACCTTTTTGCGATTGCGATAGTTCAAACAACTGAAGGGCATTCAACACAGGTGCGCAGTAACAGATAAAGAGCATTTTAAAATGTTGATTGCGCTATACTTAACTATTAGCTCAATTATATCATGTGGTCAAGTTAAACTTCAAGAGGAACAGTTGCAAGAGCTGTCCTCCCCAACAGGAACAAAAGAAAATTCCGGACTCGTTTGACCCTCCCTTGCCCCCATGATTTACAGCAATGACGCTACTATACGGCTTGTATACAAGCTGAGTACAAGGATACGGCATTTTTAATCATAAATATAAATATTTCTTAGGTGCTTAAGCGATGTTTTAGACTGCAGTTGTTAAGAACATCCGTCTCCTCCGAAAATGCCACTAGCAACCTTAAGCTGTAGCAGTTCTTGCTGCTCTGAAGCCATTTAAGCCTTTTGCAAGGCACCAATTTTTCTGCTCCGGAATCTTCTCCCAAAATTAAAATATCGCTTCCATCTCTGGTGTGCCTTAGATGAAATTGGCTCAATTTCGTTTGGTTACTGAGGTCAGAGTTGAACTGTGCCGTGATATTACTACTGAAAGAGGCCCTGCGACATTTTTTCAGCATAGTCAGAAATAGTTGGAAACTGATAGGCAAAGCTCCTGAGAACATGAGATAATAGCGCAGAATCCGGTATGGAATCAAAATTCTCAAAGTCATTCAGAAATTGCTCTATTGTCTCCTGGCAAATGTTGCCGTAAACTGGAGTAAACAAAAATTGAAGGAAAATCCACGCCCATTAGCCGATTTAGGCACCGTGAGCTGCATATTTACGAAGGTCACCACAGCATGGCGCAATGAGCTCGCATTTGTTGAAAATGGCACTGAAACTAAATCATGAGTATGAATGAAAAAAAAATAGTGCATAAGTTATTATGGGCACTCATGGAGGCACTTGTCCTTTTCTCATTCTCCCCCATCCATCATTTTCAAACTCACTTACTCGTACTAAATGCAAGGTAAAGTGCTTAAAGCATGTGGAAAATTTTTTTAATCATTTTTGTACTCAATTCATTCTTAAAATTTTGTGGAAGTCAATTTGTGAAGCAATAAACTGCTTGAATTAAAGCATTTGTTGATAAATCGCAAAAGTGTGGCAGCACCGCTTTGATGTATGGCCTGACAATCTAGTATTCAGGAGTTATTGAATGTGAAGTCATCCTTGATTGCTTCTTATCTAGTATTGTACAAAACCTGGTAAGCTTTATTCTATGTAGATTTTGCTACATTTTAATTCTTTGCCATGACACACTTGTCTGGACTGGACAAGTTTATTGGTTGTTGTGCTGTGCTCTCTGTCTGAAAAGTGCTCTCAAGACTTATTCAGCGAAGAAGTGGTTTATTACTAATATTATAGTATCTATTCAATAATTTCATGAGCATTTTAATGTTACGGACATTGCAGCTATATATTCATAAGGGTGAATGTAAAAATGCTTGTGTGCTTCAATTTTTATGTGTGCTTTGCAAAGATTTCGAGATGTAAAAAGGTGCCTTCAAATCAAGATGTTCTTGTTGTTTGTAATTATGAGTGAAGTAATTTTATCTTTATTAGGTTTCTTTAGTAAACTAAAGAAATAAAGCCATTTTCATGCCCGTGCAATCTAAGTAAACCGCAGGGATGGCAAAAGGTAAACAGATTGAGGTCCTTCATCTTCTCCTTTCTTGTTTTTTTTCCTTTATTCATTTCTACACCTCCATTTTTCTTCGTTGTCTCTTTCCCTATCTCCTCCTATGTTGCCCTCTTGTTCCTCCTCTTATTCCACACATCACTTTCTGTCCTGCTCAGTCTCCTTTCCCATCTCTCACTATGCTATGCTGTACATGGTTATGTTACTATCCTTTCCCTCTCCTATCCTGTTGTTAAACCTCATTATGTGTGGTTGGGCTATGCTCGAAGATGCTTGGCACATACTTGCTTTCTGTGGAGCTGGTCACAAAAACTGGCACAGCGAAACCACTAAAGAGCTGTACTGCTGAAAGCGATTCGAAATTTATCTGCATTGATTTTTTTTGCTTGCAGCACCGGGGTAGTTTACACATCCAGGAAGTACGCACAGTGAGAAGAAGCGGCATGCACGCCGCCATTGCTGACACTCTTGTAACTACGAGACGGATATAGTGTCTCATATGAAACCCCACATCAGCGTTCACACAGGCGAGGGGCCGTTTCAGTGTCACTTGTGTCCACAGAGCTTTCTTATCAAATCCAATTTGGTACGTCCCCTGCGTGCCCACAAAGACGAGAGGCCACATAAGTGCCACCTGTGTTCTGGAGGTTCTCTCGAAAGTCTATATTGAGAAAGCATCTGCTCTCGCACACAGGTGACCGACCATTCAAGTTCCCGTTATGTCTTCAAACGTTTGTGTCGAAAAGCAATATCAGCAGGTGCTTGCGCAGGCACAAACGCAAGTTACCAGTTCAGTAAGAGTTTTTTTAGCTCCGTTTTTCAAAGGTGTGATCGTCTGAGTCTGACTTGGTTTTTGAAAAATTCTTACAGTGCTAAAGATTTTATGAAAACTCTCGGCAGAACTCTATAAGTGATATCACAGGACTTAATCCTGACTTTGGCAGTCATATTTCGTGGGTTAGCAAAATTTAGCATTGTCTGTATACTTAGAGTCAGGTGGTATTTAAAAACCCTAGATGGTAATATTTAAAGCTGAATGCTTCATTAAGGTTGCCTTGTAGTCCTAAGATTGTTCCAGTTCGTAAAATCTCAACAGTTAATGAATGTAGTTATGAAAACAATCTACACTCAGAACCATAAATGCAGACACCTGCATCTTTATGTCACTGGAATTGTTTTCTCGCTTCTAGACTCGTCTTTGTAAAATAATTTTTTAGTCAGATGCAGGTCTTGTGTGTGCCCATTTCTTTCATATCACTTTCTTGTTTCGATATATTTTTGGCCAAAGAACACATGATTGCACTTGTTCACCCAACATTTTGCTGGATTCTTAATTGAACAAAAGTAATATTCTCTTCAGACTAGCACTACACTTTACTATTGAGGAAAGATCCTAGTTAAGATTTGGAGTTATCGTAATGAGAACCACGTTGTGCCATGTTTGTGTGAAAACTTTTTTATTTTCTGCACGTGTTTAGGAACACTCGCACCAGTTCTTGTGTGGCCTAGTTTTTGATAGTACTCTTGTGTTGACTTGTATTAGACTTTGTTTTGCCTTCAACAAGACGTGGAGCTTTATAATGTGGTTCCTGGGATCGATATCAATGTCCTTTTTTATATTTTATGCACATCTGTTGGACAGTCTTTATTACCTGCAAAGAAATCTCTGCATTGAAATGTATTGGAGGGCTCCCTTTTAAATTTGCTGTGTTATTACGAGATCTGAATATCTTTATGGTGTTTGTGTTTTTTTAAAAATGATAGTCTTACTTGGGGACCCTCGACGCAAAGATTTTACATTGTCTGTCTGGCTGTACGTTTGTCTGTTTGTCCACTCTTAACGGCATCAGGTACTTGAAACAGTCCATCCCATCCGCAGCGCCCACCAATGTTGCTCAAGATTCAGTGCTCATACTTGTGCAATTGTCAATTAAAAAGCAATTATTGTGCATGTCAGGGGCACCATACCAACACGTATATATTCTGAATGTGCATCTTTTTCTAGAAATGACATACATAAGTAATTTTAAGGACCGTAGCGCTTATCACGCTGGGCTGACCATGCAACGGTTGCACGAAAAAGCGAGTGTTTCCAACGCTTCGCTAAGATGAGACGGTGGTGGCACCTTCCCATCACCTTGCGGTCTACACCTTATCATCTCTAAGACGGGCGCGCACACCCATCCCAGAGCCACGCACTTGGTTTTCCCAAAAAACTGCCAAATGGCGCTCATGTCTCACGTGTGCCATGACTTCATGCGCTCGTTCGCTTTCGCTGCACGCTCGAAGCACACTAACGAGTGCCTACGGATTATCGTTAATAAATTTTCTTGCACAGAACATCAAATAAAATGTTATGTTCACTCTCTCAAGACGCAAGACTATGGTCTTTTGACGACATTTGCTGATTAACATGCAGATATGGGGCTAATTTTTATAGTTTGTATTTTTGAGTTGTTTAATCAATATACATCGCAGTATCTTTCAGCATGAGTGATTGTTTGTTGTGATAATTTGCCTAAACACATTGTTGCATAATAATTGTGTATATATTATCACTGCCCTGAATAAAATAGTGAGTATCTAGATGTCATATATTTAAAATTGTTGATATTTTGTGCATCAGATGGGAATTTGTGAACCCGTTTGAATTTTATTGCATTCAGTAGTCCAAGTCAAGGTGTGTGGTGGCTCTTGTGCACTCATTTACTGATGTAATTGAATACAACAGCTATGACAAGCTTTATTCATAACTGTGAGAATGACGTCTTCTCGTGGTTCTTACATTGGTATGGCTATATTTTTTACAAAACTGTCGATTTGCCATGCATTGCAAGCTGTAGCTTGCTTTACACTTGGTGCTAGGCTTATGATTCTGCCTTTAGGCTTTTGTAGGGCAGTGGTAAAAATGTGTGTTACTTTTTCATTGTGCTCAAAAGACCCGTAGTTAAAAATTGCCCAAATTGGTACAACTCTTACAGGTCGTTCTCTCTACCGAGGTATAGGAGGTGTCTTTTTTGGAACGTTTTACTTGGCTACGGGCGTTTTACTTTTACTTGGCTATTGGGCAAAAAGCAAATTGAATAGGTGTCAAGGTTTCACTGCTGGCTATTCGTAGCAGTGGCCTGAATGAGCACCTCGAAAACATCGCTTCAAACCTTCTTCAATGTTCTCTTTTTGGTGAGTTTACATAACAGAACCTAGCAATCCACCTGCACCAACAATTCATTCTGCCCATTATTCAGTTTTTTTCGACGAGCCAATTTCGGGCTTGTTTCGGATTATGATGTGTGGCAGTTTCAGGGCTGTAGCTAACCTTAAAACTCTCTGGGAAGACACCGAAACAGACTAGCAGCCATTCTTACTCCGCCGATGCTCTGCCACAGCTTGCAGCAGCTGCTATAAGCTGCGAATTTTTACAAGGTAATTCTGGTTCTGCACAGGAATCTAGGTTCTGGATTAAATTTTTTACTCCTCGTGCCTCTGTCGAAAGGTTGAAGTGTAACTTCTGTGTTCATGAGAGAATGTGTATATTAAAGATAATATCAATAGAAAAACTAGTACTTTTGTGTCAGCTAATTATAATTTCGCAATACTGATAATGCCTACCTTGCCATAGAAAGATGTTCGATATGGAGGCAAGCGGGCAAAAATAAATTATGGGTTGTGACGTCTTGATTTTCACAATATCTGCTTTGTAATACGTAATTATAATCGATGTAAATAATGCACGTTTTCCTCAAACTTGACCATAGACCTAATGTGCCTAGTAGGAAACAATTTTGTTCTTAGAGGCCCACAAAATGTTCTTTTTCTTTGTTCCAGCAGACTTGTATGCCTCTTAGGGTATTTTGAAGCTTATTCATTTTCCAAGAAAGAGCTTGGCGGGCTTCATATACCGACACTTGCATATACTTTGATTACTGGCATTGCGTAATATTAATGAGAGGGATTGAAAATACTTACCGAGTAAGATTTTTTCATACTGCTACTCATTTACTTATGTTTTTTCATGTTTTCTCTGCTTCTTGTTGATTTTTTTGCGGGCTTTATCAAAGGGATCCTCCATTTTAATCATCATCGCTTACACAGCTGTAGTGAATTGAAGGCATTTTTATTGTGGTGGAGACAATGAGTGTCTATTGTGAGACAATCAGTGGCTATTGAGAGAATATACTCTAAGACTGTAGGGTTGTCAATTTCACTGCTAGGCATTGATTAACCCATGAGCAAGTATTGCGAATGAGTTCTGCGGAAACTTGCAAGGTGATGGAAAGTCTAAGAAAGGGGAAGAAGACAACCTACTGTTTTTAGCAGAAGCCACAAGAAAATTCGTATGGATTTCATTGTGGATTCGTGCTACAAACAGCTCGTTGTCTTCTTTCCCTTTCTCAACCCTTCCGTCACCTTGCGAGATTCGGCGGAAGTCATATGAGATACTTGTGTCCATGTAGTTAGAGTTGTCGATGAATTCGCCTTCACGTTGTCAATTACTAGCTTCCTGTTTAGCTCAATATGGTTAGTGAGAGCCTCGAAAACGCGTTAGTCCTTGGTTTGAACCTGAACCAGGTCAAATTTTACGGCAACAAAGAGGCTTTCTTTCCGAGCAATTCGTAGGGATTTTTTTCCTTTTGGTTTGGCACTACAAACGGGTCGTTGTCTTTTTTCCCTTTCCTAACTTTTGTACGTGGTAATAGTTGGGCGCACGTTTCTTGAGCATCGTCTCGACCTTGTACTAGATTGTCTTAACAAAGCATGTTGTGTGTTGACCTAAAATAATGCCATAATGGAGAGCGTCAAACACTCGGTCTTGGCCACTTAACAGACAAAGAGGAGGTACGACCTGATCCAGTGAAGACGGCTGCAGTGGAAGTCTTAATCCAGCCTCAATCAGTAAAAGATGCTCTTACTTCAGACTAGACAAAGAGAAGATACGACCTGTTCCAGTGAAGATGGCTGCAGTGGAAATCTTAAACTAGCCTCGATAAAAAAAAGATGCTCTTACTTCAGACTACCAGACTATGCTCTTACTTTCGTCGCTCCCTTCTTGCATTTGATTATATCGCTCACCCACTGACGTTCATGCCTAAAGAAGGAATACGGTTCCAATGGACCCCGGAATGTCTGTCCATTTTTCGAGAACTCAAGTTTCGATTGACGTCCCATCTGATTCTCCGACATTACGACCATATGGCTTCCCCAGAAGTGTAAACGGATGCTAGCGGTGTTGGTGCTGTTTTGGTTCAATGCGTCGATCCCAAAGAACATGTGAGTTTTAACAAGTCTGAGCGTAGCTACACTGTTACAGAAAAGGAATGTTTTGCACTGGTTTTCGCAGCACAATGCATCAGGCCATACCTCCAAGGATGCTCCTTCACTATCATGACAGACGACCATTCCCTGTACTGGCTCATCAATCTACGCAATCCACCTGGTCGACTTGCCTGTTGGGCACTTTCGTTACAAGAGTATGACTTTGCGGTTGCATGTGAAAGTAGTCGCTGGCATGCTGATGTAGATTGCCCTTGTTGGCTGCCGCTTCCCATGAGGGAGTGTGATGCGGAAAACTTCGATGAAAACATCACATCATTGGAGCCAGGATTTTTTGACCAGAATGCATTTAGCACAGAGCAGCAGATGGACGATGCTTTGCAGGAACGTCTTGCTAGCGGGCGAAATTCATCGGCCACTCGTTTTTGCATTCGTGACGGGCCACTGTGCAAGAAGAACTATTATACTACAGGTTCGAGATACCTTCTGGTAGTGCCGAAGAGTCCCGCGTTTCGAATTTGCAAGCTATGCATGACGATCCAACATCCGGCCATCTAGGAACAACTAGGACTCTACCAGCTTTAGGAAAGGTTTTTCTGGCCTAACGCGTCAGAATACACAACAATACGTGTCTAACTTCAATGAGTGTCAACATTGCAAGCGTCCTACCCCTTCTGGCAGACTACATCCTGTGCCGCCTCCAAGAACTTCCTTTCAACAAGTTGGAATTGACCTTCTTGGCCCCTTATCATGGTCATCAAACGAAATTGGAATGATTATCGTGTGCAGCGATAGTCTGACTTTATACTGTGAGATGGCTGCTATACCGTTGGCTATTACTCGGGGTGTGTGCTTCTTCATGCTACGCTCTGTGATTCTCCGACAAGGACCTCCTAAAGCTATCTTTTGGGGCTGTCGACAACAGTTCATGGCAGACGTGGACGAAGAGATGCTTTGTCTATTTTCTTCATGTTTTCGACACCCTACGCCCTATCAAACGAACGGTCTTGCTGAATGCAAAAACGCCGCTCTCTCGCACGTGCTATCCCTGTTTGACACATCAGACCACTAAAATTGAGATTATGTTTTGCCTTTAATTACTCTCATCACACCGCACTGTATGCAACTGGTGGCTACAGTCCCTTCTTTCTTCGTTTTGCTAGACTGCCACGCTATACACTCGACATGTTTTTCTTACTTCTAGGTTGCGATCACCTCTGCATTTTAAAAACTGTGTGCCGTGCAAAAGAGGCCTGACAACTTTCCCATTTGTACACTCTTGCTTCGAAAGAACGTTTGAAAGTACGGTTCGACCGACGGCGCTGACATGTCACATATGAATACAGTGGCTTGGTGCGGCTTTGAACTCCAGTAGGAGAACGTGAACTATGTCTAAATTTGCTGGCTCGCTATGTTGGACCATATGTCAACATTTATGCTCTCAGATATGTATTTTGAACAGGGCCACTACAATCCTTCCAAATATGTACTACATTGAAATAAACAGTTTGAAAGAATGAGGTGTTATTGTACCTATAGTTTGGTCTGATCAAAAATTTGAAGTTGTTAAAGGTGTAATGCCATTTCATGATGTTTATATTTTGTAAAAAAACGATAGAAAATTACCTGCCTTGTCTTTTTTGTGAAGCTCTAGGGTCATCCAGCCACCAGGTAACTAAGGACGGTGAGAAGACACACCGTGGATCAGCCGCCACTGCCACTGTGACTATGAGTCTGACCATTCGTTCCATCTGAAAGTGCACATGAGGGTTCACACAGGAGAGCGGCCATTTCAGCGCCATCTGTATCAATGGAACTTCTTCTCTCAGAGAGGCAATTTGGTGGTTCACATACGTGCACACGAGGCTGAGCGGCCACATAAATGCCCTTTATGTCTTCAGGCGTTTGTGTCGAAAAGGAACCTTAACAGGCACTTGTGCAAACACATGCAATTGACGTTGTATACATTGATCACTTCGCATGCTTCGAAATTGTAACAATTGTTGTATTCTTTCGTCAGAGTTTATATAGTGCATTTTTCAGTTGACACAGTTTGCTTCTGGGTGCATGAAGCTCCTTGAGATTTTACAATACCGATTAATTGAAACTTGCTGGCTTTCTGATCTCACCGTTGATTCTTCACTGTGCTTTTATTGCCTTTCATACACCGGTACTGCTAGCAGTATTGCTTGGTGCACGTTACTGAAATTCTTTAACACTTTTCGAGCTATTAGCTTCTCATTAATGAAGTGTGGACTGAACGAAAGACCACGTCTCTCGGAGTCACCATAAAATGCAAGGAAAACAACAAATTTCTCGGCCAAGAATTCAACGCTATGAAGTGATTACATACAACAAACACCACCCAGTCACCGTGGTTGAAGTTAATGGGCCATCTTTACTTATGGCGGATGTCTTGGCACAATTATGTGGTGTGAGCAGATAAAAGTCTGGGACTATTGTTGTTTTCATTATTAGCACTTCACTACTACAGTGGCTAATTAAATTGCCATGCACCTCTGTTGTGTTTAAAAGCAATCACTTTCATGTTAAGCTCACGAATTTGCTTTCTCCGGGACTGCATTTGTGTGTCTTCTCACTTTTTTGTAGTATAATATTTGTTCCATGTGCTTTCCACTCTTGTTGCATACATAGTGCATGTGTGTTTCCTTACAGCAGTCAATCATTTAGCAATTTTGTTCCAAGTATGTCAACTCGTTCGCATTGTTTTTCTTTTTTACAATCCGACAAAAGCTATGGGAGTTTTCGTGTGCCGATTTCTGACTGACATTTGATGCAATCATTATGTGACAATATAGTCATTATTTTATTTATGCCAGAGTTACTATGATCAGCGAGCTTTTCTTATTGCGCATTAAAACATTTAACGTCTTACCAGTACTCCCATTGGTGGTGTTCATTTGAAGCTTGGCAGACTTTTCCTTGCCTCTATCTGCCGAAGCTTAGTAAGAGTTGGAAATATTTTTATAATGATAAACCGAGAGAAATTTTTTCCAGAAAACAGATTTATAGTGATTTCATGTGCTAAGCAATCAGATGTGCCACATTGAAACTGAGCAGTTATAGAACAAGTGGAAATGTAGGATTTTTGTCCAACCGGCCATTTACTTCTGAAAGATGTGTCTCGGTGACAAAGTCTGGAGTAAATTGAACTAGTCAGCATTGTTATAGTGCCAGGAAAGTTCAGTAAATATATTGGTTTTGGAAAAAGCGATAACTTATAGCTTTAGAATATATATCCCTAGTGGATAACGAGTAAAGATACCGTACTGTAATTGTGGAGTCTAAGCCCAGCTATTGTTTATTTCTAAGTCATCAAGGTCTTCTTCCAGAGCCCATGATGTCGCTGTAAAATTGCATATGAAATATGAAAAAGTACCCGAATGGTGCCCCTGGAGCATCTCACAGACCATCCATGTTATCTTTTTTTCAAGGTTTGTGCAGTGAAACTTCCATGCAGATTCGAATGTGTTTTCAGCGAACTGCTCTTACAAGTCATGAAATGTTTAACTGTATGTGTAAAACATAGTGATTTCCAAGTTTTTTTACGCATTAGTTGGTTAGAAAACAGTTTGCAATGGATACAGAATTTATTCGTAAAAACATTGCGTGCTCAAACTTCACAGGTGGATTCCCGAAGTGCTTTTGAAAATACAATATTTTGACAACTGAAAAATGTTGCCTTATTTCATTGTCTCTAACTATATTGCTTTTTTTATTTTTCTGTTCCTGTCACAGAATGTAAAGCAATCTGAAGGAACTGTTAGATGAACAACACTGCATTTCAAATTTTGTATTAATTGCTGTATTTTATAGGTTTTACATAATACCACCATTGCATTTGTTATTGTGATTGTGTCATTTTATTCATTTTCTGGTGACTTGTTTTTTTCAGTTGCATGTGCATTTTTTATGAAGTATCGTGTGATCGATTTTTTTTATTAGGCTTACTTATCTGTACATTTCATAAGATCTACTAGATCTATGGATGTGTTCACCTATTGATGTGTGTGCGAGTTCGATGTATTTTGATTGTTGTAGGCATGCTTAGCGTAGTCTAAATGCAGGCACTTGCAAGGGCTTCGACTACTCTAGTTAAGTATTATCTATCCGGTCAATGAAGAACGGCAAATTTACGATAAATTTTGTATAGAAAATTTTATGCGTTTATTTTTTTAATTTTGTATTTAATAGGCTTCATTGCGTGTTTTCGGCATCTTTATTACATAGACCCACTGTTTTATTTTTTTCAGCCTCATTGCTTAGACTGCACTTACAGATTTAACTTTTTTATTGTATGTGTTGTGATACGAACATGTATTTAGGTGTTTTGGTACTTTCAGTTCATTGCAGTTGAGAATCCAAGTAAAAATGTGGCATGGAGTATATACACATAAACAAAATGTAATAGAAGGAGAATGTATGCCCTAGTTATGAAATTTGCTCGACACCGTTTGGTTACTGAGGTAGAGTTGAAAGGTGCCGTAATGTTATTACTGAAAAAGGCCCCGCGACCCTTCATTAGCAAGGTGAGAAAAGGCTGGGTTTTGATAGGCAAAGCCACTGAGAAGATGAGATTCAGAAATTATTGCGTAGCATGCGATAGAATTTACAGCTCTCAAAGTCATCCAAAGATCGCTCTCTTGTTGCTTAACGAATGATGCCGTAAACTGGAATGAACAAGCAATGAACAAACTGGAATGAACAAGAACTCCGCACGCTGCATATTTACGGAGGTCACCACAGGATAACAAAATGAGCTCACGTTTGCCTGGAATAGCACTGAAACTGAATCACGAGTTTGAAGGAAAAAAGAAAGTAAAAGTACTCAAAGTCATGAAGGGCGCTGATGGAGGCATTTGCTATCTTGTCATCTCCTACTGCATCATTTTTAAGCCCACTCGCTGGTACTAAATGCAATAGAAAGTGCTTAAAGCATGCGGCAAACTCCTGTAATCATGTTTGTACTCGACGCATTCTTAAAATTTATGACAATCCATTCGGGTTGGAACAAACTACTTGAATTAAGGCATTTGTTGGTTACTTGCAAAACAGTTACAGGGCCCCAATAAGTTATGGGCTGACAGTATAGTATTTAAATGTCTTTGATGGTAAAGCCACCCTTAATATATTCTCGCCCAATATTGTATAAAACCTGGTAAG
This sequence comes from Rhipicephalus annulatus, assembly GCA_013436015.1. NCBI lineage: Eukaryota > Metazoa > Arthropoda > Arachnida > Ixodida > Ixodidae > Rhipicephalus > Rhipicephalus annulatus. The sequence goes on along the minus strand of WOVY01009740.1, from coordinate 1,315,137 downwards.
CTTTAATCTCTGTGGATATTGCTGCATTTCCATTCTTTGCAATGATATACTTGTGCACTGGACAAATTTTATTGGTTCTTGTGCTGTGCTCTCTATCTGAAAAGTGCCATGAAGACCTAATGAATGAAGTAGTGGTTTATTAATAATATGATAACATCTATTCAATAATTTTGTGAGCATTTTGACGTTGTGGACATCGCAGCTACATCGTCATAAGAATGAAAACAAAAGTATTTGAGCACTTTGATTTTATGCGTGCTTAGTAAAGAACTCGAGTGGTAAAAAAAGCGTCCTAACCAAGACGTTCTTGTGGTTTGTAGTAATGAGTGAAGTAATTTTATCTTCATTAGGTTTCTTTGGAAAAGAAATTAAAACTATTTCCACACCTGTGCAATCTGAGGAAACAGTGGAGATAGCAAAAGGTAAACACAGATTGAGATCTTTTTCCTTCTCCTTTCTTGTTTCTTTCTTCCTTTATCTTTTTCTTCACCTCCATTTTTCTTCCTTGTCTCTTTTCCTATCTCCTTCTATGTCGCCCTCTTTTTTCTCCTCTTAACCCTCGCATCACTTGTGTCTTGCTCAGTTCCCTTTACCATTTCTGGCTATTCTGTACATGGTGATGCATAATATCATTTGCTTTTCCCATTTTTTTGTTGAACTTAACTATGTGTGGTTGTGCTATCTTCGGAGATGTTTGGCACATACTGGCTTTCTGTGCAGCTAGTCGCATAAACTGGTGCAGCGAAACACTGAAAGAGATGTGCTGTTTAAAAAGATGTAAAATTTACCTGCCCTATTACTATTTTTTTTTTGCAGCACTGGGGTGGTCCACACATCCAGCAAGTGAAGACGGTGAGAAGTCGCAACATAAACGCCGCCACCGCTGTAACTTGTGTAACTACGAGACTGATAAAGTGTCTCGTATCAAAAAGCCCGTCAGGGTTCACACAGGTGAGCGGCCGTTTCAGCGTCACTTGTGTCCTCAGAGGTTTTCGATCAAATTCAATTTAGTAGTTCACCTGCGCACCCACACAGGCGAGCGACCACACAAGTGCCACCTGTGCTCCCAGAGCTTACAAAGGCGAGCGGATAAAGCCCCCCACAATGCACCGCGGCTCAGCGCTCTTGGAGGCTATGCATTTCCGCCAGCCTGGTAGGTGTTCTGTGGCCTAACTGTGTCATCGCGCTGTCGCTCCCCGCACTTTCGCGTAGTGTTGCCGGAGGCTGCTGCTGCAGCTAGCGTGGGGTCGCGCTCGCGGGAAGGAAGCCCTGCCAAGGCATATGGCCCTGCAATCGGATGCTCGCGAAGTAATCGTGTGCGGCTCGTCTGACCGAACGCGCTGCGCTAAGTTAGATACTCGTGAATAAAGCGTGTGCCCCCACCTCTCACTGCCGAAAAGCTGCGCCATACAGGACGCAATGAAGCCGAGTCGCCACTACGCCTGCCTGCTGCCAAATGCTCGAAAGGAAGCCCTGCACCGAGTAGGATACTCGCGGAAGAAGCGTGTGCGCCCACCTCCCACTGAACGAACGCCCTACGCCGAGTTGAAGAAAGCGTGTGCCCCACCTTTCACTGCCGAGTCGCAAGGCCGCGCCGTTCAAGGTGCATTGAAGCCAAGTCGACAGACTACGCCTGATACACCTAGGCGTGCTGCGAAAAACGCCACACCGGAGATTACTGCACTCCACTTGGTGAGTTTTTGTTCATTCTCAGCATGCGGTTATTGAAAGCGCGTTTCTGATACTGTTGTTAAAAATAAGGCTACGTACTGTCCTCGGGCAACAAGGACAGAAATTTAGTGGTGATACATGCGTGCGATCGTAAAATCCTTGAAAGCCTGCGCGAAAACTTTGTCGTGCGTCGCTACCACTCTGTCGAAGCTGAAAGGAAAGCATGCAGCCTCAAGACATTGTCTTTAGTCGAAATAATTTAAGACAGGGGATATAAACTTATTTAAGAGCTCTTCGCAGTTGTTTTTCTTTTCATGGCTTCACTGCAATACGGCCCCGTGTTAAGCGAAAGGAATGTTAGACCCGCAGTTATGCTCGCCCGTTTGTGGTTTCGCTTTTTTTCGCCCCCTCTGTATTATGTGATCTGAAAATAAAATGCCGCCCTTCTTTATGAAACTGTCCAGTGCACTCCATGCGGCTCTACTCTGCATGATGTCTCCTTTCAGAGGCTTCTTCAATAAAAGAATGTATTAGGGCGAAGCTTACAAAAATCACAGCTGCCAGCTGTTGTAACCACTACACCCATGCAAAAATAAATATGCAATACATGAGATAACAATTTATTAACATGAAAACTGTCCCATGAGAGAACACTGAAGGTATTTACAGGAGAATGGCACAACAAAGATAACACTTTATGCGCCAAGCATAGACGTACGTGAATGTATACATTGGGGAGTTGATGTATGAACAGACATGGTAATAACTTTGAAAAGCAAAATGAACTCTGCTTGCAGTGCAAGCTGAAGGAAAAATGAAAAGGGAGACCGGAAAGAGCGTACTCTTTCCTGTCCCCCTTCTCGTTTTTCCTTCAGCTTGCACTGCAAGTAGAGTTATCAAATATGAAACCAACTAGTCTGCAAAGAAGTATTGATTCAAAAAGCACGAAGTCTTTGTTAGAATTTTAGTGAAAGTGGCATGCCAGGCACGTATAATTAATGGACACTGTCGACACGATGCTGTCATGCCAATATGTGTAAAGTACACAGATGCAGCATGGTGCATACACAGGCAATATCAATTTGACTTTATGTTGACAAGAAAGCACTATACTGCACTTAGGCTCAGCCATCTTGAGACTAGAGTAGGGCGCTGCTGTTTTGAGCTAAAATTGAAAATGCAAGTGGCTTATTGGTACTAAAAATGTGGGCTGGGTAGTTGGCCGTCATATAATAGTGCACTGGATGATGTGGTGTTCACAGAAGGGCACACTATTGCTGACAACACAGTTAGTTTGCCGGGTAAACGCATAAGTGTGCATTGCAGAGAACTTGGTGGTGACAAGTGGTCTTCTGGTACCGTTTTATACATTGAGTGGTGTGGGCCGACAGCACTGAGGACCAACCAACTGCATCTAGTGGCGACCTGCAGGTTGTTTTATTGAAATCCCGGCCGCGGTGCCAGTCTCGATGCAGCACATTGGAATGAAAGAAAAAGGATGAGTGCGCTATACAATGAGACGGCGTGTCATAACACACAATAGCTCAATCGGCCGCTATCAAGCAAGGTATAAAATTAGAAGAAACAGCAAACAACAAAATGAAGAGGTTGAAATAAAAGAAACCATGCTAAGTTGTAAATACACTGTAATGTTGCTAATTGGACGAGTCAGAACACGAAAAGTACGGTTAAAGTCTAGAAACGCGCACGACTACACTTTCTGGAAGTTGATAGCAGTTTTTTGAGGTGCCTTCTGGAAAAACCTCATAGGGTACTTCAGTGATTCGCTGTAAAACCTTGTAAGGCCCGAAAGAGAATCATAGCCCAAAAACCTTCTCCAAAAATATGTATGTGCCCCAACGGGTGTTTCATAAGTGATGTTGTTACTGGTAGATGACAGAAAACAGGTATATTTACATTATTTACAGTCACAGTAATGCGGGTAAAAAACAACTAAGATAGCTAGAGCAGGCACCACCTTGTCCTTCACTTTTTCGTCCTCTCTATGTGAGCGGCACATAACGTTACACTCCGGCGGTGAAGGCACCGACTCGGTGCAGTCAGAGAAAGACTGTACTAGTGGTGGTTATAACACATGTGCGTTGCGGCAGCCCGGTCTATGACATAGCTTCAGACGTACAACGTAAACGATGTTGGTACGGGGTTGAGTCGAGGAGGACAAAGACAATTCAGTTTCTTATCTCACGTCGGTCACTTTGGGGTGCACAGGGTACGGTTCGGAGGGCGGGAACAGTAGGTTTGTGAAAAGCCCAATACAGCGTGCTGGAGACCACAGCACAGGAATCCTGGAGAAAAGTGGGTGTTTGTATGACTGCTATCGTAACAAAATTGTTGGCCCGTTTGCGAGTCAGTTAGCCGAACGCACACAAGTTGACGTGTATGGTCGGCATGGGCTTCAGCTTATTGAGCCTATTCAGTGGGTGGGCATGTTGAAGGAGGCATCATTGGTGTCCATAGGCAACATTGGATTTCAGACAAATAAAATAAAGGCGAACAGCCAGCTGCCTCGTGTTACGACGTATATGTTGCACAAGACTAAGACATCTTGTGTGTAAACCATGTATAGCTCCGTTGAGGTTTGGGCACGGCACGAGAGTTCTTTACGTTGGCGTGCAACGGGCTTTCCGAAAAGGTGTTTCATTTTTTTGTTTACATACGTCTTTTTTGTTACGTACGTTTACATTCTCCTCATGTGTGTCGAACCACACACCGGCCCTACCCCTGTCGTTTGCAAGCATCAAAGTCGAATCCCAGCGATTGGTCTTCCTGCTGCACTCTTAGTTGGCCAGCCACTTCTCCACGTGACCGTTATGAGAAGGGACCTGGGTCTCGGAGGTGGGTCACGACGTGACTGGGTGCATTCGGCAGTGCGAGGGCTGGATCAGCGGAATTGTCTGCCGGCATGATGGACTGTCCAAGAATACGCCCGCTGCGAAGTTCCCATATGTGCTCCTTATGTGCCCAGCACCTTCACCAAAGATCATACGGAGAGATGACAGAAAACGAATGTATTTACAATATTCACAGTAACAGTACTGCGGGCAAAAACAACCACGATGGCCAGGACAGGCACCACCTAGTCTTCTCACTTCTTCGTTTTCTAGGTAAGCGGTACATAACAATACTGTCAGTGTCGTGGTTTTAGGACATTAATCCTCCCGCCCCTCAAAAAAAAACACAATTGAAGACCTCATAACTCGTGAAGGTAAGGCGAAAAAAAAAGTCACTCATGGTGGAATAGCACAATGTTACTGCAAAACATTGATGAGTATCTGATTGTGACTTGTAAGGGCCACACCTTGTGGATCCAAGGGACTAGTGAGATTAGTGGGCACCATTCTTTAACAACAGCTTTGACAAGGCTGTATGCATGATACTGAGGTAGTAGTGCCGAGCCAAATGCATATGTCTGTTGCTAAGGTGACCAATTGCAAGGTTGTGATATTACAGCTAATGCGAGGAGTTGTTCTCGCTTTGGTTCAATGAAAGATGAAGCATCAAGTGCAGCGGTGGCGGTGAGCTGCTCCTTCGCTTAGATTTAGGTGCACTCTTAAGAATCCCACATGGCCTAATTTGATCCGAAGTCACCCACTGTGGGCCCCCTCGCGGTGGTCTAATGGCTAAAATATTAAGCTGCTGACCCGCAGGCCGTGGGATTGAATCCCGGCTGTGGTGACTACATTTCCGATGGAGGTGGAAATGGTGTAGGCCAGTGTGCCCAGATTTGGGAGCCCGTTAAAGAACCCCAGGTGGTCAAAATTTCCGGAGTCATCCACTACGGTGACTCTCATAATCATATGGTGGTTTTGGGACGTTAAACCCCACATATCATCAGTCGCCCACTGCGGTGTGCTTCACAATCATATCATCGTTTCGGCACATAAAACGCTAGAAATTATGTTTGAAACTAAGTTGGCTCTGTGCCTAGAACTGTCGTGTGCCCAGTTGGTGGGAGGCAGCTGCCATTCAGTGCAGCCTTGCACCAGGCACATTTTTTCTCTATGTTGTGGCTCAAAAAATGGGGCCTCTTCTTTGCTTTCTTGGCAGCTGGCTCAACTGCTAGGCCCCCTATAGGGACCCCCTTGGACCCCCCTGTAAGCCCAGGCCTATGCCTAGCAGTGCTGGTTGGTTGCACCCTTGTGTGACGGGCCCGGCGACGTCTTGCTGCAGCGGTAGCCTAGAGTGCCAGCATCAGTCCTGTCCCATCGCTGCTGTTCTGAACACGAGCAAACTCCTCTCCAAGGCCCTTCACCATATCAAGTTAAGCTGGATTGTGTGCATTCATAGAATGCACGCGCCGCAACTGGACCTCCAGGAACTCATATGCATGTTCTTGGGCCTGCACCAAAAGTGGTGAAAGAAATATATTCTGTTTGAGTTTAATGTTATGCCATTCGGCTTGTGTAATGCCCCCGCCACATTTGAAAGATATATGGACACCGTTTTACGGGGCCTCAATTGGGAAATTTGCCTGTGTTATCTGGACGATGTGGTGATTTTTGGCCGAACATTTGAAGAACATAATCATCGCCTTGACCTCGTTCTAACCTGTCTCGAGGAAGCTGCGCTTACACTGAACTCAAAAAAATGTCGCTTTGGAAAACGTGAAACCTTCGTTCTGGGACACCTGGTGGATAAAAGTGGCGTGAGACCGGACCCGCAGAAAGTCGCTGCTGTCAGCAACTTCAAGCAGCCGCAGTCCCCCAGGGAGTTGCGTAGCTTCCTGGGTCTGTGTTCTTATTTTCGTCGATTTGTTCCGAATTTTGCTGATAAAGCACAACCACTGACTGACTTGCTGCAAAAGGATGTCCCTTTCCACTGGACTCCAGATTGCGAAGCAGCCTTTAAGCAGCTTCGGTTCATACTGACTTCAGGACCGGTACTACGCCATTTCGATCCTTCTGCTGAAACGGAAATTCACACAGATGCCAGTGGAATCGGCCTTGGTGCAGTGCTCGTTCAGCGCCATGACAATGCTGAACACGTGGTCGCTTACGCGAGTCGTTCGTTGAGCAAGGCAGAACGAAATTACACAGTCACAGAACAGGAGTGCCTCGCAGTTGTTTTCGCCGTGCACAAGTTTCGCCCATACATCTACGGCCGTCGCTTCTCGGTAATCACCGACCATCATTCTCTATGCTGGTTGGTAGGCCTCCGAGACCCATCTGGACGACTGGCGCGATGGGCTTTGCGCTTACAGGAGTTCGACTTCACACTACGCTACAAGAGCGGTAACCGGCACTCAGACGCCGACTGCCTATCGCGCCTTCCTCTAACGACGACGGAGTACGACGTTGACAACTTCGACCAGTTTATTGGCGCTATTGCCTCTGAGTTCCCTGATCTCGCAACTTTCCGGACAGCCGAACAAGAGGACCGCTTCTTAGATTCTCTGTTCGCCTCCGCAAATGAACACGCAAACCCAAGCCCTTTTGTGGTTCATGACGGCGTCCTTTACAAGAAAATTATTCCGGACAAGGCGCCCGTCTGCTTCTAGTTGTTCCACGAACTTTACGGGCTGACGTCTTTCGGTCCTTACACGACGACGCAACCTGCGGCCACATGGGCTTCGCCAGAGCGCTTCGACGAATCCAGGAAAGGTTCTTTTGGCCCAAGATGTGACACGACACGGAAAAATATGTTGCTGGATGCGAACAATGCCAACGACACAAACATCCGACGGCTACGCCGCCAGGACTTCTCCATCCTGTTCCATTTTCTAACTCTCCCTTCGAGACTGTTGGTGTCGATCTGCTCGGTCCATTTCCACGATCGAGCAGTAACAATCGATGGGTCGTCGTCTGTGTTGACCACCTAACGCGCTACGCAGAAACTGCTGCAATACCTGCTGCAACGGCCATGCACGTGTCGCAGTTTATGCTTCGCTGTATAATTCTCCGCCATGGTCCTCCACGCGTTGTCATTAGCGACCACGGCCGTCAGTTCGTTGCCGACGTCGTTGAAAAGATCCTGCGTCTGTCTGCCTGCAATTTCCGCCATGCCACACCTTATCACCCGCAGACCAATGGTCTCGTAGAGCGCACGAACCGGACTCTCACGAACATGCTGTCTATTTATGTCGATTCTAAGCACAAAAACTGGGACGAAGTGCTACCTTACATCACGTACGCGTACAATACCGCGAAGCATTAGACTACAGGTTACTCTCCATTTTACCTGCTGTACGCTCGCTCCCCATGATTTTGTCTCGACACTATACTACCTTTTACACTAGACGTGGAAACCTCGACAACCGAGACGCTCTGCCACGCAGAAGAAGCCCGTCGCATCGCACGCCTCCGAACCTTGGCATCCCAGCAGCGTTCTAAGAAACGTTACGACGCCTGCCATCGCTCCGTATCTTATAGTAAGGGCGATCTTGTGTGGTTATGGACACCAGTTCGCAAACGTGGTTTGTGCCAAAAGTTCTTGGCTCACTATTCCGGTCCATTCGTCATTCTTGACCGCCTCAGCGACGTCACTTACGTAAACTCGAGCGTCACAAGCAATGGTCGCCGCTCTAGCAAAACACAACTGACACACGTTGCGCGCCTTAAACCGTGCCACCGCCAACCATCTGAGTGACTCGCCCAGAGGGCTTCGTCTGCGAACCGGGAAGTGAAACGCGCTAGCGAAGATTCGACGAAGAGGAGGAAGAGACTCGACTGGCTCGCGAGCGACGCTGTGGATCCTTGGCTTAGCTACACCTCTGCATTACCCATATTGTAAATAAACTCGTTCCATCGTCACAATATTTCACGTGTACAGCACATCAACAAGAACTGCACATTTATTTTGCTCCTCTCTAACTGCAGACAACTGCTCGGGAAGAAAATTCAAGCTGAGCAGTCAGTTTAAGTTAAGTTTTTACTGTCACCTGTTTTGACTATTCTGCTAGTGGAAGTGCTGCTAATACCAACAATTAGTGACCTGTAGTCCCAAACATGGAACAATAACACACCGGTAGTGTTGAAATCTTGAAATCGCCCTCAAAATGATGACATCCACCGATATGAAAGTGTAAATTGGTGAGTGCGGTGGAGCACAATAATAAGCTTACAGGAATAAAAGCAGCCTTCACTACTGTTCAGTAGCATTCCCTATGTTTAATTTAAAAGTATTTCAGGGCCCTTTCAAGGGGCTTGTCCTACCTGGGCAAGTTGGGCCGCATCAGGCACCGACGGTACAGGTGTGACGTGTGTGGCCTCTTGCGCGCTGGTGCCTTGCATTGGTTGAGTTCGTCTGGCTCCTCCTGCTAGGCACTGGTACCTTCCGTGGTTCTGGCACTACTGCTGGGCACCTCCTCTTGGAAGGGTTCGAAAAATAACCTGGGGGGACACTTTTCGCCCAGGGCCAGCTGTCCCAGTTGGTAGTGGTCGTCAGTACTCAGTGCCGGAGCATTTGAAAACAGTCCTCCGTACTTTTTCTGCACCAAAGCCTGGTGCCTACAATATGCACCTTGCTTACCAAAAAGACACGTGCATAATCCTATGTCTGCATAGACTTCATAACTGGAGCTGGGGTGGGTGGCACTAGGCACAATTTACTGTCCCTGGCATACCATTCGGATGGCCTCGGCTGCGTCTTTTGGCATTCTCGACAGCAGCCGCTTGTACAGCAGTCGATGGGCTGAAACATGGCTGTAGGCGTGGCGGAGGATATGGCTTTCAAAGTATTTCTCCCACACCAGAGCCACCGAGTCTACGAGTGCGACTGCGTTAAAAGCTTCGACTCTGTTCAGTACAATGTCTTTGTGCATGCGTATGGTTGCCTCCGCAAAATTGTTGGTGTTGTGGCCCCTTGTCAACACGACCAAATGGTAGAGCTGCACCCCCTCTTCTTGTCGGCGCAAGAATGTCAGAACTCTAGACGTGAAGGCCTCGTGTTGTAGGGCCATCAGTTCGGCAGTGGCAGCTTCAAGTTTTTCTGCTGTGTCTGCATACATGACGTGTAGATAGCAGGAAATTTTTCAATGAGGTGCTCGTAATTGCATATTTACACTTTTTTATACTGCACCATAATGCAGATTTATTAGCCTGCTTTAGTGTCTGCATTGAAGTCACTTTGTGATCTGCACATGCTTGCCCCAGTTCAAAGGGCCAGTAAACAACCCCCAAGGACCAAAAATAAAAAAATATGTGACTTTTGATCCGTCAACATGCTGCCTCAAGGATTTCGCGAATGCTTTATTAAGGAATTCACAAGGGTTAGAACATTGGTTTCAGCTAGTTTCAAATTTTCGCGCGGTCTCGCCACCCTTCTCTTTCAAAAGGAGCAAAAAGCTTAGCCTGCCGTCGTGACTGGTTTAACCCAATCGATGAGCTGCGGGCTTCGTCAAGTCGCCGATCGGCGAATTTGTGTCACTGCGCATGAAAGGAGGATTGGTCAGGTGTAGGAAAGGAGCGCGGGAATTGTTTTTCGAAATGGAGACTGTGCACGGTTCACAGCGCTGTAATCTGGAAATTGATTGTCGCGGTCTGCTCTACGAATTGCCAAGCGGTGTTCCACAAACGTTGATGCTGCTGACATTTTCTGTACGCTTGTGCGAATAGGGAATTTTAAGTTCGAAGTGAATTCGAAGCGAATAGTGATTTTAGTCGAATAATTCCTAATTGAATTGTAATAGTATATATATTGAATATTATAAATAAAAAGGAGCATATTTGTCATGGCCAAACAAACTTGCACAGATCTTCAAAAATTGAAACAGGGCCTATGCAAAGGCCATTTTTTTCATGAAAGAAAGTGGCAACAGCTTTGAATTGTACAGCAATCGACTTTTGGTACAGTCCAAGTAATAGCCAGTAAAATATGCTGCGTTTTAATTTTTTTTACTGGGAGCATATAAGTCTGTGTAACCAGCTTTTCAACTGAAAACAAAAAAAGCAGAATCGATGTCAGGGCAATTCTTTATTAAAACCTTGAAGCGGGGCTTTGCTGCAGTGCGAATTTCTCTTAACTATGTGTTTTGACTGCTTAGCACCAATTCACTGCAGCGAAACCACTTTTACATGTGGTCTAATATGCTTGGGTAAATGCTTTCATGGTTTAGCATCTCTCCACTGCCGTGAAACCACCTTTACAGAGTGTTACAGGTGGACTAATATGAACCTGTTTGCTCGTTTCGAATAATTCAAAATTTTCAACAATTTAACTTCAATTCAAAGCAAATTTGATTACTGCATTAATTGTTTGAATATTCGAAGCATTTGAATATTTGTACAAGCCTAATTTTATGGCATTTAAAATCATTTAAACCCACCAGACGTTTACTGGTGTACTATTTAAATGTGATTAAAATGGACACAAATGCCGCCTGCGTTGTCATCTGCAGATTAGGGCATCTTGTGCGCCATACACTCCAAAATATATCACGAGGAAGTGAAGGTAATTCATGATCTAGCCTTGCATGACAGCTGTGCTTTTATACACCTATGCTGCAATGCCAGCGCCATCATGTTGGAAACACGAAACGAAGGCCGAATAGCAGACCATTGTGAATTTGTTCACTAAGTGCAGATGCAACAAATGCACCTCGTATCTTAAAGCTCGAGTTACAACTACATTGCAAAAAAAACTTGCCAGCTGGAAGGCAGGCATGAATCGTCTCCTCTGGTCTTTGTCGACAGAGTTGTGAGATGTCGTCAGGCAGCGCCACTCCGCTTGTGCCGCATGAAAATGGCAAAAAAGCTGCCTTGCTGACTGCCATGTCTGCTGCAAGGCGGCCTTCTCAACACTCGAATTGTCACTCATGAGTACCTGTGGGGCCTGGCAGACAATGCAATAAAGTTGAAATCTGTTCATAGTTATAAAGGAATAGAAAAGTCGTGGATGTTGTGAGAACATTTTTCGTGGGTGAATCTAATAATATAAATAGCCTTGGCTAATAATTTTCTATTGAATTTGAGTTCGCTATTTGCTTTTTAATAAATTAAAGGGAGCAGTAACATATATGGTATGTTTCAAGGTTAAAGACAAGAGTAAGTTTGTATCTGTTACCAGTATTTTAAAAAGAGGAGAGAGTGTGGGCAATAGGTCGCCGAACTCACTCATTGGCCAACTCACACGGACTCACTCAGACTCACATTATGAGTCTGAGTCTGGATAAGCAATATTTTTGTGAGTCGAAGTCAGAGAAAGTTTGTTTGAAGAAAATTTTAGTGAGTGTGAGTCCGAGCGGGTTGGGCTAAGCAAAATTTTGGAGAGTCTGCGTCCGAGTGAGTCTAAAGCGCAAAATATATTTCTTGATTGAGTTCCACTTTCTTTTGCCGATTTGAAGTTCCACCTAGACATTTTCAGCATTACTCAGCCTTACGTAGATTCACATTTATTGTCACATCTATTCACAGGTATTCCAAAGCAGTGTTGTTCATACACCGTTTCAATAATAATATTTACATGTGTGAATTATACAAGGGGGCGCCTTGAGAGTCCCGAACTAAGTCTTCCAGGGAATTTCTTGACTATTATACCTTATCATCTCCTCCAAGAAAAATGACTTTACTGTTTTAGAAGCACAGTGCACCAAGCCGGCACTGTCAGTGTGGGAGGGGCGGGAAAATCGTGAGCCAGCGCTGTACCTCTTCTGCACCTTTAGAAATGAATGGCAGGGTTCAGAGGTCGTCAATGCTGCACCTCTGAAACGAATGGCAAGGCGCAGAACATTGTGAACTGGTTCACGCGTGGTACAGGCAAATTCAAATTGAACAGACTGATATATTTCATGAATGAGCGTGAGTGAGTTCCACAAGTTTTGACGACCTATGGTGTGGGCACATAATTTAGCTGGAAAAATGCTCATCTTGCCTGAGTACGATGCGCAGGACAGGCACACTTCACCCACAATGATGGTGTCACATGGGAAAGGTTAGAATTCATACCCAAATGTATGATGATGATGAGAGCATGTAGGTGATTTCTATAAACGCCCACAAGGACCACAAATGCCCTTTCCTGTAGCTTAGTCTGTGCAGTAATATTTACTTTTTTTGTCACAAATAATTTCTGTCCTGGTACAACTTTTTTTGATCCAGCTTAATGGGGCTATTTGCTATTGTGCCATTACTTACACTATGCGAATTCAGAAATGTCTTCAAAAGTAGTTACAGAAGTTCCATAGGAAACTACAGGTTTTCCCGCTCACTTTGATCCAAGTGGCAGCTTAGATAATTTGCACGTCGTTGAAATACTCTGAGCGCCAACCTGTTTAATACATGTGCCAAACATTTTATCTAAGCCCCAACATATTTAATCCAACGCCAACTCAATCAGGCCGCGTGCCAGTGATTTTAATTCAAGTGCCACTGTGTTTAATTTAATCGCCAATGGCTTCAATTCAGGTGCCAGTCAGTTTAATCCATGCACAAAAAGCACAATACGGGGCGTAAAAATGGCAGTGCATTTGAAATGCAGTTTCTACAATATGAAATTCTATAGTCGGAAATTAGAATAAATCATTATTATTTGTATTCGCTGCTAGTATTCGTGGAAACAAAAATTCAGAAGTTCGCTTGAGCCATGTTTGGAGTGCTTATACTGTGCTATTTACAAGTTTGTAGATGAGTGCTTGGCTCGGGTGGAGTCATTTTAATAGCAACGAAAGAAAAAAGCAAGAATATATTGTGTTCGTCAACGCGTCTCATAATTAGATTTGTATAGCATTACATGTCTGGGCCAGGTCATGTAATGCGGCAGACATATTATTGTTATTGGAGTGCCGGGATACCTAACAAGATATGAAGAACTTGACTGTGGGCAGTGATGAGTCAGAAAGAGGTACATGCTCAATACATTAGGGGGCCATCACAGGGCAGAGCAAATTAGAAATCATTTAGGAGGCTTTCGTCCTGCAGGGCACAAAAGACGTAAACTCGTGACCCTGATGTGGAAAACGGAAGTCATATTTTATAATCATATTAGTTGTTATCTTTTTATTCAAACAAAATTATGTGTATTCGATGAACGCGTGTTTCAAGCAAACACCCTTCAGGAATACCAGCGTCGTCTTTTACATGAAAACAGGAGTATCTCCTTTGATGCTTTTATAAAAAACTTAATTCCACATGAACCGAAACAAATACAACTTGAATTTTTAATGGTTGTTTCTGAATTCAAAAACGAATGAATATCAAATAAAATCAAGGTTTATTTATTTACCTGACAAAAACTGGAGGGTCGCCAAGGCTAAAAGCCGCGAGAAGGGCTTGACAAAGGCCCTGGTGACCATCTGTCTATCACCGTTATCAACGGGCTGAGTGGACGACTGCGAATGCCTCAGTGAATAAGTAGCCGAAAGTCTGCTCAGCAGACGACACGAATCTATGCATATGCGATGGTGTACATGGTTAGCCAGAATAATGCAGTATCGACGAACCATAGACTAACATAGACTTTATGAGCAAATACTTTTAGTACCCATAAATGCAATTAACACACACTGTTCTTTTTTATTTTGAAGCTATGACACCAAAATGTTAGGAGGAAATAGCAATGCGCACTTCATTTCATAAGCGCAAGCATGTATAGGCGAAGGAAAAGTTCTTCCTGTGACTCCATGTTTACGTTATTCTCACATTTATACTGTATAAAGCGGCAAATTTGTGTTTCTAGAGCAATAATTAAAATGACTGGCACTTTAATTAGTCATTGGCAATTGGATTAAACTCACGGGCATGCGGCCTCATTGAGTTGGCGCTTAGATTGAATGTTTGGCACATGGAATAAATAGCTCGGCGCTCAAGTTATTTCAATGGCGTGCAGATTATTAAGGCTGGCACTTGGATTAAAGTGGGTGGGAAAACCTGTAGTTCGGTTATTGAATTTTATTCAAGCCACGCAGTGAGCACTGGCCTCTACATTTTCTTCACTAGTTGCTCTTGTAAGTTTTTGTTATTAACGCTATTGTAGAGCATTGGTATGGCATTAATACATAGCAATTCACTGCGCACAAAATTTCAAATTTTGTGCCTACTTCCTTACTTACTGGTTGGCCTCCAAAGCACAGAGGATGGGCTTCCTTGAGGAGCTTGAAAGCAGCCAGGTAGCCATCGGTGCTCTGCTCCTTGTGAATTAGTACTGTGTGTGGGACAGCACCAGCCTTGGTCGCAGTCAGCACCACTGTTGCTGTGCATTTAGTGGTGTCGCATGAGGCAGGCGAATCGACAAAGACGATCTCCCTTGCCAGCTCGAGGTTACGAGCTCGTCGCATGATGGGGGTAACCACGACCACTGCCCAGCAGGCACTGCTGCCACCACGGGTCACACTTATGTGAGTGCCTGGAAAGTTATGTGCAATGGCAGGTGGTCATTTAAGAACAATCTTCAGGCGCATGACTTTTACTTGCCATTTTGCTCTCTGTACAGTGCAAAGTGTTCCTGCAAAATAATTGTTAGTTCTAGCTTCACCTTGCCTTTTATAAACGTCCTGCAGGCTTTTTTCAAGCAATCATAACGTTACCTCATTGTCGGAGTTTGTTGCCTCACAAATCAGTTGAAGCAAAAATATTTGGGCTCCCTGAAGTACGAGTGGAGTTCAGGTTTACTGCAAGCTTTTTGTACTTCATTTATTGATTCTCCACGAGCACACTGTCAGCTACACAGCGATTAATGACAAAGGGGAAGAAGCTACATCAGCGAGCATTGTTACATATTAGTATCATATAGAGCAGGAAGATGAGCAAAATCAAGAGGGCATGGACCCGTGCAGGTGCCCGCATACCCTTATAAATGCGGAGCATTTCTTTGCGTACTGCATGCACTTTCTGTATCTTATCTATATATATATTTATCTATCTATCTAAGCCCTGCAGCGGTGGTCTAGTGGCAAAGGTACTCGGCTGCTGTCCCACAGGGTGCGGGATCGAATCCTGGTTGCGGTGGTGGCATCTATCTATCTATCTATCTATCTATCTATCTATCTATCTATTATCTATCTATCTATCTATCTATCTATCTAGCCGCTTACATCTGGCTGCTCTCGTGATAATCTCCTTAACTTGGTGGAAACCTGAATTAGTATGAGAGAGTTTGATGATTATGACCCGCTGGTCAAAACACAAATAACATTACATACATTGTTAAACACTTCTTGTTAAACAGTTAAACAGTGGCACCTACCTGCGGGTGGGTATGTGCCACAGCTATTTGACACTTGGTATCTACCCAAAAACACCGAGAACGCACTTGGGCCATTGTAACGCGTGAACGTTAGAGGGACCCTGAAACACCTTTTTAAGTAAGACGGTAAGTTGGGCCACTTGGTTAGGATCCATCGTGAACTTTCTTACAGCGCAACACCAGAAAAAAATACAGGACAGGGAAGGAGTAGAACAAAAAGAAAACACGGTGCCGTCTTTTCTTTCTGTCTCACTCCTTCCCTGTACTGTATTTTTTCTGGTGTTGCGCTGTAAAAAAGTTCACGATGGAACCTTTTTAAGTAACCATGAAATGGATTCACTAAAAGAGCTCATTGCTTCACGAATTCAACGCTGCAAAAATTTTAAGAATACGTCAAGTATGAGCGGACTCGCAAAGATTTGTCATGCTGCAATCGCATTTGCTCTGCTCTCATCCCAGCGAAAGCTCTGGGAGCTAAGCATGGCATGGGCAAAAAAAAAACGTCACACGTGCCTTTTGTCATTGAAGACTTTTTCTTTGTTTTTTTCGCTTTGAATGCGTGGCCTTTTCTATGTGGTCGCGAGCGCACGTGAGGACAAGTTGCGGCCTCTCGCGGCGATCCCTGTAAGGACCGAGTGCGCCATGTTAAAATCGGCGAATGGCTGATAGATGGCCTTTGAATTATTTTTCAGCTTCCTCCGTCATTTGTTGAAACGAGAGAAAGCAATTTTTAGCTGACTTTGATCATTTATTTATTGCGAATTCCAAGCCGCGTGCTGCACTATAATATTTGGCTCGCATGTTCTCAAGAGCCTCTTCTACCAATTGGCAACATTTTCTGGCCATGCTCAAAAAGTGTTGCAGGGCCTCTTCAAGACAAATCTGTCAGCGGCAGCGTTGACTCGACAAACGCAAAGAAAAATGTCAGGGTGCCAGCAGGGCCCCGCCGTGGTGGTCTAGTGGCTAAGGTACTCGGCTGCTGACTTGCACGTTGCGGAATCGAATTCTGGCTGCGGCGGCTGCATTTTCGGTGCAGGCAAAAATGTTGTAGGCTCGTGTGCTCAGACTAGGGTGCACGTTAAAGAACCGCAGGTGGTCGAAATTTCCGGAGCCCTCCACTTCAGCGTGTCTCATATACATATGGTGGTTTTGGGACGTTAATCTCCACATATTAATCTATCAGGGTGCCAGCAGGAGTCGAACCCAAGCATAATGCGAGGCAATCAAGAATTCTGCCACAGAGCCATGCTAGATCTCGGAACTATTTTTCAAATAGACCGTAATGTTCGTAAAACGTCAATTGTGGTGGCAGTGCTGGCTATGCAATCTCATAAAGATTACATATTTACTCCTATGCTACAACATTTATGTTGTGTAAACGTTCATTGTAGTTAGGTGCCATGCGCGGAAGTGGATTTAGGTACCAGTTTCCAGGGCTACCATCCTTGCCAGCACAAACCCTTCATATCAGCTTATCGCTTCTGGTGTTGCTAATACTCATGTTACTCATGGCACCATTGTGCAGGTGCAAACAACTGGTTATAAAAACATCTGCAACTGTTCAGTATGCATCTGTTCCTGCAACATTTGTACATATGTTTAGCATCATTTCATAACATGTCGGTGAAGAAAAAAAATTACAACACGGCCACCTTCCCTCCGCATGCTTCACATAATGTTAATTGCCAAAGTACATGAGATCTGCTGAATTTTTTTGTTAGTTTCGCATCTGTCAAATAAGGTGTTCAATGTTTTGGCTCTACTTCTCAGTCTTCAACGGTATGGCGCCAGGACCAGGATACGATATGTTCAAGACACCTGACCATCTTCCTGAACAGTAAAAGCGATCGGTGCCACCAAGCGAGGTGGAATGTGCCGCTAGTCGGAATGTGCCGCCATGCGAACGAACAAGAAGGAAGTGAAGCAAGCTGTTCAAAGAAACATATCAAGCCGTTCATCCAGTGATCAACATATGTCATAACTCAGTGTTCGTGCGGCTGTGTGACTGTGGCACAGACTGGGCGGTGCATCAGTTATAGGCCTTGCAAACATGTCAATTCATGTAAAGATTGGTGTTTTTAGTAATTTAGCCACACATTGTGCTAGACATGGGTACAGCATTCCTCCGTCTGTCGGATGTTACAGTCTTAAAATGCTGTTGTCAAAGGCTCGCATGGGAGATATTTGAGGCTTTTGCCATCCACCAAAGCGGCCATAGATGTGTGAGCACTCTGCTACTTGTTCTGTTTGAAAAAAAATCAATTTGATGTGTCACACAAGACTGAAGCTTCATAATCTAACCTTTTTTTTGTATCTACGTATCCCTGATTTTATCGAATAAAATTTCAGTTGGCAGTCAGCGGAAATATTTGTTTCGCCTTCCTTTGTCCCGTTCTTGCGCTTTATGCTTTTCTTTTTTTGTTTTCTCCCAAGTTTAAATGGCCTCTCTAGATTGACCTGTGTGGCTGACACTCTGTACAGCTCTGGTTGTTTCTGCTTTTATGCTTTCTGAAATTTCAACACTTCCTTTAATGACATTTACAACCAATCCTTTCAGCTAACAGCCAAGAAGGACAAAATGTTTTTACAAAAATAAATACTTACAATGAAACATAGGCCGGCCAGTATTAGGCATCTCATCTCTTTTTTTCATGTTTTATATTTCACAATTTGTTTCCATGGGCTGACTTGCGAGCTTCATTAATGCTGGTTCCCTGTGAATTGAGGCTCATGCAACGTGTCAGTTGTTCTAGATTGCCAATTTATGCCTTGAAACAAAAACCTTTTAAAAAAGTGTCAGTGTCACTTTCAAAGAAAATAAATAATGTTTTCGTTATTTCTTTTATTTGGCCATGTATATGTTCTTCTTTCCCCTTTCTTTCTCTTAATTTTGGTTTTCCTATCAATCAGATCTGGTTTTCTGGTTTTGCCACTTGCAACTCCGACCTCCTGTGCACCTCTTGGGCTTTAAGCTTGCCATACTCAAGGTTATTCCAAGTATTTGATGTTTCTGATTTCACAGGAACATAAATTCATCAAAAAGTTGTGGGTTTCAAAGTAACAAGTACATAATTTCTTACTTCCAAAGCAAATAATGGTAAATGTATGCTCTGACTGGCAGGTGCAACGTACAACCAAGCCACTGTCATGAATCACAAGTAGATGAGGCTTTGTGCTGAATGTGTGTGTATTTTGCCATAGCTACAACTTGGCCATTCACACTTTGAAAATGAGTGCTTATCAATAATGTTTTACGTAGAGGATAGATTCTCCCACAAATTTAGACATACCTTGAGCTGCATACAAAGAAGCCTTTTCCTCCAGTTTCAGCACAGGGTCGATGTGAGTTCCACCAAAACAGGCCTCCCTCCAAACGCTGTGCCTGTGGTAGACTGTTCTTTGAGGCGCATTTAAAGCCGCATTAGCCAGCTTTGCAGGGCCATCATCTTCCATAGAGAGCTTGCTCTCATGCAGTCTTCTTGCTTCACTAGGGGTCATTCCTTCGCTGAAGTAACGCAGGAATGTTTGCCTTGTTGACCTGGTGCCCCAAAGTAGCCGCAGAGCGTCCGCTGAGTCGGTACTGTGGCTGTGCCTGTCGTCGATTTGTGTCACTGCAGAAAGAGGCACCTCTCTCTGCAGATACTTGTCCCTGTGTTTGGTGTTAAACGTGACCAGTTTTATTTTTACGTCTACTTTGGTTATGGACTTGGCATTTCGTGGGCGACTCTTCTTGTTTTTGGTGTGATGCTGGCAGCGCCAAATTTTGTGAAAAGCCATCCTGCATGACACACTTGGGTGCAAATTGGAATAAGCTCTTTCATAATGCACTGCTTTGTAAAATATAAATATCTAAGTAAGAATAACTAGAAATACAAAACTCTTTTCACAGTTGCACTGCTGTAATAGCTATTCTTTTATCACATTTGCAGCTGGCTGCTCGTATGTTGTATTCTGTGCAATGGCATGGCACCGTACGATTGTATGAGCACCATATGAGTGGTTGTCGCACATTTAACTGGGGCACCCCAGAGGTGCTTCAGCCGCCATGTCATCATGAAGATGATGGTAGTGTTGAGCAATCATTTGTCTCGGTGCACGCCAGGAGGCACTGTTAGTAGCCCCATCAGTGCAGGCGTAATTGGCAACTGGGGTGACCTTAGAACATTTCCAGACTAGAGGGAATATGTGCACAAGCTTACCATGGCTGTGCACCCACAAGGCTACATTTACAACAGTGGTCTCCCCAGACATTAGAGAGACGTTAAGGGTAAATATCAAGTTGGCGGAAATTGCTGAAGTAGCGGTCCACAAACGTCGTAGTGCTACTTCGATGCCAAGGAAATACTGACTTTGAAATAAGATCATGTTTGAGTGATACGCACGGTGTTATTGCGCTTCAAATTGCCTTCCTGAAAAAATGGGGCTCCTGACATAGTTGCCTTGCCCAACATTGCCTGACTTTACTGCACGGCCGCCGATGCTAGTACCCGCTAAGCAAGAGTAGCTGGAGCCACAGAAGCAGCAATAGCCATTCAAGCTTACCGCGATAAGTGTTGTTTGTGAACCTTGCAATGAGACATTGGCTTGCGACGCTGGTGCACAGGCATGCCACTCAGCCACTTCAAGCATAGGGTTTGTTTTGCAGCACTCGGTAAAAAGTCGCATTAGTTACTTTGCTGCAGTTTAAGTGGCATATACTGTTTGGGCTTCAGGCCACCGGCATGTGCATTTTTTTCTTTTGTTGAACTTTCCGTCGCAGCAACTTTTTTGATTTGATCTGCAGTGGCGGTCGGGCTTGGCAAAAATGGTCATTTTACGCTTTCTCGTGCAAACACACATAGACAACCGGAGAAAAAACCTGATCGCAGCATCACAGCTGTTCAAGTCTCTCTTAGACCGCCTCGCTTGCCTCCGTGCACCGCCTTGGCAGCGCGCTCCTGGGTGGCCGGTGCTATGAGGGTGAGGCTTTCATAAACAAAAAGAAGCATACTGTCCCCAACTTGCATGGGCATGCGTTCCGGCATTGATTTTATTGGTTGAAGGAGCACGCAGCTATATTTTTATGTTAATAAACCAGCAATGAGCTAGGGAAACTTCATAGCCTTGGTCTCAGCTCAATCTTTACTATGATGAGGTGAACTTATGCAAGGCTGCCTTTACACGTAACGAGGCAAGTTTATGAAACATACCCTTGCCTTTTCTCATACTGAAACTTTTTTTCCTAATTAAAGAGGCCCTTGTAGTGTTACGAAAGGTTTGTGAATACGGGTCTAGTCTGGCAAGAGGCTACCAGTCTCTTTAGAGGGGCACAGCACATTTTGCGCTTTAATTATGCATGAGTACATGTGCTATACAATTACGAGTACCTGTGTAATTGCTTATATCTTAGAAAAATTTTTAGGGGCATTTATCTAGCATCTTTCAGAAGTCCAGTGGTTAACTGAAACACTTCAAATAAGAAGGCCTTGTGGCACATGAAAAAATAAATATTTTGACTTTACAGTAGCGTTGCGTAGTCTGAATGAGGAGCAGAACTGAGTGGTCTTTTTTGTTTTTCATTATTTCTTTCTACCTTATTTTTCTTTCTATTACTTTCTTTTCCTTTTCTTTGTGCTTCTTTCTCTTTGTTTCTTTTTATTTCTCTCTTTCTCCTGTGTTGCTGTCAGTTCTTCCTGTCTCTTTTGGTCTGTTGCTCTCTTTCTAACTTTTTACGTCTTTATTTCGTTTAGTTCTTTTTATTTTCCTGTTTCAATTTATGGCTGGCTGCCTTTTTCTTCCCCTGTCTCGTGATTCACAATCTCCACTTCACTAAGCAGAGTTTTCATTTTAATGCTCACACCTGCTGTATTTGGTAGTGGGGCTTGCCCGAATCCTGTAGCGCATACTTACCTGCGGTTTTCTGCAAACACAAAGTTTTTACAGCTGGCCCAAAAGCCAACTCTGCAGATTTTTCAACCATATCAAGGTAATGGTGTTTGTACGTTTCTGAGACAATAGCTGAAATTCTCAGAAAATTGGAAAAAGCTTTTAATAAGCAAAAAGGCGCAATACTGAAACCCAACCAAGCGCACTGTCTACGCATGACACACTATTTGGTAAGAACCGGTAGTGGCATATTGATCGCGCTGGCGCAGAGTATGAAAACTGTGAAAGCCAGGCCAGCAAAGTGCCAGCCAAACACCACAGAGGAACGAAGGAAGCTTTTTCGTACCAAACACTGCCGCTGGATTTTCCCAGCACTCGTACCTCACGTTCATTCTGAATTTGGGTGGCTTGAAGCTGCTTTGTCATGAAACGAAAATCGGCAAATGTTTAGCAGTTACGCTTCAACACCTTAATCGTTTAAGCTTACCATTTCACATCGGGTCACGAAATGAAAAACTGTTTGTTCTTTCCTTCGAAACAATACTATAACACAGGAATAAACAAAGACACAAGTTTGTCCCCCACCCGCAAGCAAATACGTGCTCTACAAGCAGGAAGAGTAGGCAAATAAGTGTTCTAGTCATGATTCTCATGGTCACCAAACGATCGTACTGCTAGAGTCTCCTCTAGTTTACTTTAGGACACTCCGACTTCAGTCGATATGCCAAACGTGATGTTACATGGACCTTGTTGCCAATAATTATGGCAAGTCAGTTGATCATTTTGAGGCAAGCCTAAAATGTATTTGCAAACAATCAGTGCATCTCTCAATCCTGTCATTTGGCATAAATGACAAAAATCTGCGAAGGAACGTACCCGCCGAATTCTATTGAGATCCATTGATGTCAAAAAATCATCGGAGTTGATCTTTAAGTAGCTGAGCTGTTAAAACATCCTCCATTTTCATTTTGTTGCATAATTTGTGCCTATTTATGAATCTCCCAAAAACACGGTGGCTTTCAGATTACTGCCCAAACATGAAGCGACGGCTTCTATGATCAGCTCAGTACAGTATGTTATGGTCACTTTCAGTGATGTGATAAAGGAAGCAGTCTCAGTGTAGCTTTTTTTTTCTGGGAATGCTAAGCTACTTACAGTGCGAGCAAGCGACGGCCGCGGTAACATTGCCCATCACGGGGTGTCAAATCAGCCAGTGGCCGTCCATTTTGAGTTTATGACACGATTAGGTTGATGGCATCTTTGGGGGGAGAGGAGAGCGAACGATTTAAAGGTGTTTAGGAATTGTAAATTCTGTTTCACGTGCTGTGCTATGTTTGGCTCATATGCCCTGAGGAGCCTAGACTGCCGATTGGCAGCACAATTGAATATGATGCGCAAGTAGGCACGTAGAAGACATGGGACAGAGCGCGTTTGTTCGCCATGGTGAAAAATGGTCGAGCACTCGTGTTTCAATCGCCTACCACTTTTTTTTTTCGCCGAAAGACCGCGAAAACGACATCTTGGCGCACGCTCAGCGTTAATTGTGCCTCCTTTGTCGAAATGCTTCAATATGTAGCAGTTTTCACATCTCGGCGCTATTGCCGCAGCAACCTCATCACCCCAAATGGAGCTGCCGCCATGACATCAATAAAATCGCCTTGTATCGCGGCGTGGATTTTCGAAACTATGATTTCAGCTGTAAGCCCTGTGTAAATTATCGCTCAAACGGCTGTAGTGCAGTAAATGGCGTCGACAAGACAACCCACCTTTCTCCAACACTCTGGACGCGCCAGAAAATCCAAGAAGTGTTGGTCCGTACGCTGTACGCTTCCACCCATTCATTGACGGCGTCTTTGTCGGCCAAGTTCGCTCGGAACACGGACTCGTGTTCAGTAGACTGCTGGTCATCTCTTACGACCTCAAGTAGCGGACGCATCTTCTCTATTGTGCCTCGACAATGTGCAACAACGCGATCAGCACTCGTAAAAACTTGACGGTCACAACCACAGTGGTAGGACGAACTTCGTGGAGCGATCGCCTTCGTAGACTGGGTCAGCTGTCTCACGTCACCGCCGATCCAGCATGTATACTGTGGCCAGTGATGTTTCGTTCTACGTCGAAAAATTTCAATTCATAGACATGAAAATTCCCTATTTCGGGAATGTTTCCCTGCTAACGTTGACGAAAGTACCAGCATAATTCCCTGCATAACAGTACTAATTTCCGCCCTGATCTACGCAAACACTATATTTTCACGTCTATGACGTACTGGCCACTTTTGAAACCATGACTAGCCCATCCGCTGCCACACAACAAAGCCATGGCATATTCATTCATATAGTGATAGTACACTGCACATTGCGGGCTTCGAGTCCAACACCAATAATGAACTAAAAATCGCTTCGCATATATCAAATCTCAAAGGTTCTGCTAGCGTGGTGCATGCACCAGAACCGATTGCAGCAGATGAAGGCTCACTGTGACCGCTAATTATTGGTCGTCATGTGAGAATTTAACCATTCCTGAAATACCCTGCAATATCGCGAAGATTCTTTTTGGCTCAAAATGACAGGCGAAACTTCCCCGATAAAGCAAAAATTTCCTGCACCGGACATCACTGAGTGGCTCTGCTTTTGAGACATACTTCACCGTGTGTAAGCGCTTTGAAAGGTGGTTTCACTGCCGAATAGGTTCTTTGTGCGTGGAAACCGACCACTTTGGGGTATTCACACTGCCGTGAAGCGACCTTTCAAGACTGAGTTAGGTTATAGTGCCTGCAACCTTGTTAATTTTAAACAGCGAAGTTCATTGGACATTTGCATTTATAGTGGGATAATATCATATCAACCATCTATATTAATACACTTGTGGGCTCTTATCGCAAAAAGAGCAAAAATCTATTGAGAAAACTGAGTTCATGTGTGTTACCAAAAAAAAAATCAAGCAATGCTTTACACCGCACAGCACGAGCAATGAGGTGGCACCTCGCTTCCAATTTTCTTTGTCTGTTTGAATAGAACCATCATATGCATCATTTATAAATTTGTTGCACTGTTCTTGGGTCATCTCTATTTTCAAAATGTATATTCTGAATTCTCTTTGTTTTGGAAATTTAGGGTATAAAGTGTTTTTATTTCGTAACTTGATAAGACAGATGTTTGGGCTAATTGGTGATAGGGAATCAACATATTTGTACAGCGCAAGACTACGAGTAGTTACGACGTAACTACAGAAGAAGAGACAAGGACGGAAAGAGCGCTGACTTCAACTGAAATTTTATTAATGAAAATGCTGGAAATATATACTCATGACGGAACACCACTGCGCAATGTATTGCATCACAGCAAGACAATCATCATCTCATTATATGGTTACAACGCCACAGATCAGCACAAGTTCACAATCAATTGTGTCAAAGCCAGAAACTCGCTTTCTTTTTTAGTCAGAGCAAGCGAAGGCAGGCTGATACATTGATCACCCAGCATTCGCATTTAATTGGCCTCCATTATTAGCTGCTGACGGTGTTTGGCTACAACAGTGCACTTTTTGAAGTGTTGGAGGGCCCTATTAAGTTTAAAAGCTTGTTATATGGGCCAAGTAGGAAACCTTTAAACACAAATATTTCACTGTGTACAATTTGCAATGTAGTCATATTTAAATCATAGATTTAATAGAAACTTGCTTCCACTTTGCTTTAACCCAAGAAAGCGTAATTCAGAAAAACTTGTGGAGCTTGCTCAGACTCGGACTCAATAAACATTTTTGGTAGCCGTACTCACTATCACGAAAATTTGTTCAACCGGACCCGCTCGGACTCACTGTCTTTTTTGAGCACAATGCCATGGCGTTTTAACACTGAAATTTCACGTAATCGATGCTCTTCTTGGCAGCTTTTCATATGGTGCCTTCGAATACGAGTTACGAGTGCTCGTAAACCAGTAAGGTCATTTTTATTGAAAGAGATGACAGCGCAATATATATTTCTCACCAACTTCCTTTAGTTGTCAATGGTAAGGGAAAGGTCAAGGCCTTCCACCATGTAATTCATGCCACTGATCAATAAATATTCAAATGGTATATAAAAGACACGGCTTTGAAATATGTGAGCATTAACGCGAGTATGAACGCTGATCTAGCTAAAGCAGATAGTAATGCTGAAGACGAGTAGATATGACCATAGCTTGGCAAACAAAAATCGCACTCAGATTCCCTCAGGAAATGTATCTTGCACTTTGGACTAGCTCAGACTCAGAATCGCCAAAATTTTCCAGAGACGGACTCATTTGGACGCACACTCACAGAAATGTTAAACTGGACTCTCTCAATCTGAGACTCGCTCCTCGATCCGAGTTAGAGTGAGTAGACTCTGAAGTGAGTTCACTGATATCTCGAAGAAAGAGACGTTCCTGGTATGAGAGCAGAAAAAGACACTGTTAAGAGGTGACGAAATTACAGGAGCACTTGTGATATTCGTACAAGCCTAGTTCTTATTCGTAAAATTCTTAAGGTTATTGGATTATGATAAAAATGCTTGATTTTAAATTATTCAACCAAATTACTACTTTTTCAACTTCACATAACTATTTGCCTATCACTAAACCTTGCAGCTCTTGCTTCTTCTGGCTGTTTCGGACAGGTGCGTGGAAGAAGTTGTGGCCGAAAATCACATGCATGTTTTCTGACAGGGCGAACTGTTGTAGGCCTATATTTTTCAATCAAATGTTGAATGGTAGAACTGAAGATTACCAAGCATATACAAGCTATCTTGTCAGGTTTCATGCATATTCGGAATTCGCTGTGAGGAGGGCTCGACATTTGTAATCAATTTGCAGCATTTCTAGTGCAATGAAGCTGTAATGTTCTCGTACAATTTTTTAAAGGAACTGTCTACTGCACAGAATTTTTTGCTCATTGTGGTGAAAACGAGAAGATTGTTAATCTCATCAGCACCAATGAGCATGTTTTTGTACCTTATAAAGGGAGTAATTTTGATGTTGAAAGTCTACGAAGCAACTGCTGGCACCACCCAGCAGCGATGGGGTTCTTTTTTTCCGCACAGAAACGCTCGCAAGTAGGCTGATTTTGCTTAAAAACAAACATGTTTAACTTGAAATTGCATTTCGTTCACTTGAGACAACTTTAGACTGCTCAAGAGAGTATTTTGCTTGTTTTTTTATTACGCGTTCAAAGAGGTACCGTGGCACAGCGGGCAAGACGGTCGCGTGCTTGCCTACGGCAGAGAAAAGCGAGTGCTGTGTCTGGCACCGCTCTCAAAATAAAAAAAATGTCTTCGGCAAGTATTAGCACAACTGACTTCATTAAATTTTCAAACTTTGCCCGTGGGTCCAATGTCATCTAGTAATGTTTCACGACTCTTTGTGCCGAAAGTGCACAACAGTACTTACCGAAGTTCTACATTGGAGAACATTTTGCCATCACGTTTCGCTTAATCGTGTTGCCCATGCTGGCTCTCATCCCATATGCAACGCAGAACACCTAAGCACAACTGCAAGACAGCAGGGACCTTCTGCTGTTTTGTGAAGGAGATTTCATGTTTGTTTTAGTTGAATGCACACTTGGCAGGAGTAAACCCACTACAGTTCGTTTCACAATGCTGGCATACCAGTGTTGCTGGAACAAGCTCTTCCCTTCAACTGTGGTGTTTTTTGAGGCTAACTAAACAAAGCTGGAGAATTTTCGGTAATACATTATCTGACAATTTCCATGCTTTATACAACCAATTCTGTGTATGTAGTATTATTCGTGAAGGCCTTGCAAAAACTGCACACGGCTTCAGTTTCAGACTTTCACACCATTGTGATCACGTCCACCAGCTATCGTTCTGGGCGATCATCACTCCGATGGAGGAAGACTGAATGAACAATAAAAAAATTTTTTCTCAGGATTTCTACACACTTGCCAGAGAAGCCGTTGGAACGTTGGACACTTCAGACGTATGCATTTTATTGCGGTACAAAAACAGCAAAGCAGTGGAGGACTATCATAGTCACTTGAAAGTGAAAGACTTACTTGGGGTGCTGCCTTGCATTCTGGCCTTCAGAGCTTGCATTTGAATGACTGAATTAGTTACGAGCCCAGACTCGCAGAGTACACTGCACTTGTTTGCGCTTGTTTCATCATGAACCTTTACCAACACGCCCAACTGGCAGTCATTCTACATACTTATGAGCACTGAATAAAGCTAGAATAGATTTATCGTCATTGTGCCCTACCCACCAGAAGCTTCAGATGGTCTCGTATAGCTTCTCAATGCCCATGGGGTGTGTGAAAAATCATGCAAACAGACACTTTTTATTTCGCTTGTGTGTTTATTTGCTTATTTGTAAATAATAAAATCAGCAATGTTCTTTTTAATGAGTTTGGTACAGGATGGACATAATAGTAACACACTGTTATTACAAAATAATTGAACTCTCTCTTTTTTTCTTGCAAATGGTGCTTTCATTCTTTATTGAGCATCCTTTGCTGCTTCTCAGCGCACAAGCTCCGCCATCCATTGCCACGCACCTCCACAAGGCAGTCCTACATGCCCATGAAGCATAAAAAAATGTGAGTCATTTTAACTCATTAGTGTTTGCCCACAGTTGACATGCATCTCCATGTGCAGTACCCTATAAGTGTGCTGCTTGTCGAAAATATATCTAGTAAGCTTAGTGATCAAAATCCGTCATCCACAATGCACTTTTCATAGTGTTATATGCATTATGTCTTGGGGTCCTCTTTATTGTGCTGCTTGTGTGCTTCTCTGTGTGTTTAATTTCCTGCCTTCTTTTGAATTGTACTATAGTTCTTATGCATCTAGACTTGCTGACTGTTTCCATTTCCTCATATTTCCTTGCAAAGTTTTGAGAAACTAGAATAAAAATTGACTTGAAAACAGGTCGCAGAACTCGGAACTTAAAAAAACTTTGGTATCTTGCCTACTTGCAGGCTGGCCACCAAAAAAAAAGTGTGAACCTCGGTGCTAAGGGCTTGAATGCCACTGGGTTGTAGTGCCACCAACAGCGAGGAGATTGCGTCGTGATGGAAAAAGAGGATGCGCGTGATCACGTGCGATGCAGCAGCAATACTGGCGTGAGGGGGACAGAAAATAAAGAAAACATTGGTTGTGTGAAAACCTCGAGTCTTTTTCTCACATGTGCTGCACAAGGTATACTAACGTTCTCCTCATTGTGGACATGTACTGTGATAAGGACAGCAGCTGCCTTTGTGTAGTATTTCTGAATGCTTTGTTGTTGTTACTAACACAAAGCTGTCACATAATTTGACCTTTTACTTCACTAAAATTTAAATGAACTGTAACTATTACAAGAGCAAGCCTGAAAATGTTGATACTTTATGTTACTTTGCCTGAAAAATGTTAGTTTTTGAAGCATGAAGTTGGTTTTGTTTAATCCCCAACAAGCGAACTCCAATTCTCCGACTAAATTGCCATAAAAAGGACTAAAGCATTGCCTTTCAGTGCTTGCAAGGAATGCTGCGTGAATGTCAACCGTTTCACACGCTATGTACACAATTGTGTACACCACTTCATTTTTCTATTTGTATTTGTAGGGGCTAAGAAACATCAAAATGTATTGACTTTCTAATCTCTCCATTTAACTTCGTTTTGCAGCATACAGTTGCATATATATTTTTTATTTTATTTACTCTCAAAATCTTTGCGGTATTAATAGAGGGTACTGGTTACAATTTAGACAAGGAAAATGCAGCATGAAAAGTTATTAAACAAAGAATAAACTCATCATTACACAATGTTAGCTGTGTAAGGACAACAAACACAATACATAATTCAGCCTGTAAATACAGAGTATTAGTTAGTCTATTTTGGATAATTACAGAATACTGAGTAAAGTTTATTGGAAAGCAATTACTAATAGTGACATGTCTTCAGGTAGTTGGTTTCAATGTACCAATGTACAAGATGAAAACACTGGGAGTTGAATAATGCCATGCCAACCTTATGACGAGGTCACTGCAATGGGATATGTACTGAGGATTCAGGATTAGTTGGTCATGCAGCGTGGTATGACAGAATAATTCGTGAAATGAAGCCAAATGGGATATTTTCCAAGGGGGTGCAAAAGAAGCAAGGCTTCGGCTGGATTTCATTGAAGTTATAGGCCACACGGAGCTAAAAGAACGAACATTACACGCATTCGTGTGTCGCGTATCATAACGTTGCACGTGCCCCCACAGCTTCACCGCATTGCACATGCATGCGGCACTGAAGCGCCAAAAAAGAAACCACCTGAAATTTTTTCTGCAGGACGCACCAGAAAAAAATTTGTTTTTGTCCGAACCTTACTTGCGCTGATAGGTATCATTTAAGCATCGGCGTTCTTTTGCCTTAATGATGGCGTATTACCTTGTCCGTGTAATAAGCCAAGGAGGCGTTGAATATACGAAAGGGCGAGGCTGGAAGCTTTACTTGTTTTAAGCCGCACAATGGCGTTTGGAAGGTCTTCGTGTTGCATGGCATGTTCCCTATACACAATGCGTAGCTTAGAAGTCATTGCCGAGCATCAGCTAAAGCTAATTAATGCTGAAGTGACGACCGGGACGTAGCGGAGTGTGATTTTTCCGAAACCCCCTTTCTGACCAGCGAGGAGGCAAGGCTTGGAACAAGTACGTCATCGCGTCGTTTTGTGTTGAGTGCATACGAATTAGTAAACATCCAAACTTACATCGTTGATAACCGGGCGGCAAAACATTGGGCAGAGCGAGGAGTGAAGCGCAGCGGCGATACAAGGCGCGCACACTGCTTGAAACATGAACGATTACGAGATGTCAATCGAAGAGGGTTTTCCTTTTCTTGATCATTTCGTTCCACTGCCCACTTGCGTCTTGAACGAGTCGACTTTCGGTTGCGAGAGGCGACAGGTGAGCGCACACGATTTCTTCGCGAGTATCCAACTCAATTCGGCGCAGGTCCAAAAGCCTGGGCAGGGCTTTCCTTTGACAATGACCGCGTCTGCTGCCACCGGGTGGCACGAACCTTTTGAGGGCCAAAACGTTTGGTTCACCTCACTTCCGTGGGTTCACTCAATTGTCGCTTAAAACCAGCTTGACTTGGCTTAAAATGTATGAATAGACGGCGACAGAATCGCCGTGTTGGACATTATTTTTGGACGTTTAGGTGGTGGGAACGAAAGCTCTAAAGTTCCTCACTAACTTGTTAGAATGTTTACCGTGCGGTGGTTATTTATCTGTTGTTAAGCTTGGCCTGGAAATTCGTCTGGGCAGACGCCATTGTGCGTAAGGCGGTCGACTGAGAAGGCTCTCAATCCCTTCGGCGCCCAGTCTGACAGACGCTTTGAGAAATTATCCAGACCATGCGGCAAGCAAAGGCAAGTTCCCGTCTTTCAAATGCGGACCCTTTTGTCGTCTCTTCGAGCAGAAGTGGTGACTGAGGCCCTCGGTGGCTCATCGGGCGACGGGCAAGCTGGCGTGACCAGCGACAGAGCTGACGGCGGAGCGGCGCTCTTTTAATCCTCAGTCAAGAAGCCGACCGGCCGACTGCCTATGCCCACCAGGCATTGTCCCTGCTGGCCGGAGGAGGAGATGTCGTGTCGCCACGACGCCACGAGGAAAAAGGACAACAGGGACGGCGTCTTCCTGGAAGAGACCGCGGTGGCCACCTCAGATCGCCCCGCTAATTGGGCGAGCTGTGCGGCGGACCCTTTGAAGTATGCTGCTAGGATCGTGGGAACTCTCGACTAGCGGCACACACACGACGAGAAAGAGCCCTGCTGGCGCCACCTTGCAGTGCAGTGTTCACAACTCAAAATTGGACGTTCACGTGGACCGTGCATGCTCGTCCCCCTCACCTGTTGTGTGTGTGTGATTGGTGTTCCACTCAGAGAGGAGGAGCCCGACAGTGCTTAAAACGACGCCGCAGAGTGCTGGACGTCGCTATGAACCATGTAACGGTTCAACCACCATGCTCGTGGTTTGTGAAACCACTAACCTGTCCTTGCTGTAAATATGTGTAAATAGTGCCATAAACCTGTTTTGTTTTGGTATCCTTTAGCTACTTCCTCTTTCTTCGACCTGCACAACTGGTGGCAGCAGTGGGATGCCATCGTCAACTTCCTCCTTTCGACCCCAACAACTGGTTGGCAGCGGTGAGATGAACTTCACGACGTGGTGCTGTGCTGTGGTGAGTGCTTGGTCTTTGCTTTGACTTTCTAGGCTTCAATTGTGTGAGTATTAGAATCTGGATTATGTGTGAATTAGGGGGATAACCTTTTGTGAGTTTTGAGTTGTAGGGATACCTAATTATGTGTGAAATGCAGGACCAAAATACAACGGCATTCATGGCGTGGAAGGCAATGCTAAGAGATAAACTTTTGGCTGTGAGTAAGCATCTAGGCATTGAAGTAGAGCAAGGAATGGGCAGAACAGCGATTGTGAGGCTGATTTCGCAAAAAGCCAGTGAGAAGGATAATAAAAACGCGGTAGAGGTTGTAGAAAAACAGAAAAAAAGCGAAGAAAAGGAAATGAGGGATAGAAAAGAGCGCAATCGAGCACGCAACTTGGTGATCGAACAATTGTAACAGAAAATTGAGGCAACGAGACTGAAAATTCAGCCATGCGTAAGTGTAGCTCAAGAGAAGTGCAATGTTCAAACGAGTGAGGTACAGTTTAGAGCCGTAGAGAAGGCTAGCACATGTCAACATAGCAGCAGATTCAAAGGCGAATCGAGTTTGAGTGGTGCGGGTGATGCTGCGCTGAGTAGAGAGGCCGAGAAGGCCAGAGCGAGTGCGACGAGGTGCTGTGCCAGTTAACTGTTAGCGAAACCGCTAGAATAGCTGTAGACAATCTGGCACAGACCTCAACTGTGTTTGTCGCGACGGTGGATCTTGCAAATAAGGTCGAAGTAGGCAAGAATACCGGAGAAAGCTCAGGAGAAGCAGCGAAAGTAGAGAATGGTATCAGTGCCGTTGCAGACAGCTCTCAGGAATGCGAGCAAGATTTTTCGAAGGGAAGCAGATGCATTGTTCCTTATTGTGTTTACCAGTCCGCCGGCTCAGGGGTAAGAATAAAAATGATTTGGTCGAAAATCATTTAGACCGCGCGACTGAGACAGCTGACGAAAGCTGTGAGAGGGTTTACGAGGGTGAGATTTGATCTGAAGACTCGGAAACCAGACGCAAAAAGCGGCACAGACGCAAAAGACGTCGGAAGGCCGCGAGAGAGACAGAAGGTACTACGCGTGTAAAAGAAGGCACAAAACCTGTCAGCGTAGCAAATAAGAGCTTTGCAGCAGCGTCAAAACTGCGTTGCATGTGTTCGAGCCGCCGGACGAAAAGTAAAAAGAAGGCGGATTCGCAAATGGCATCTCGTGTAAAGCGCCAGTCTTGCGATTCCGTCCACAACAAGTTTCATGGTATGCCCTTGAGCTGTAATAACGTCGATGACTCAACCCGCTACAAATTTCAAAGCAGTGCGGGATAAGTCAGTCGCAAACGTCGCCATAAAAGAGGGAAGCGTACGCGAGCGATAAAGCGAAGGCATGGAAGAGGTAGCAATCAGCCGGACAAACGACGGAAGAGTAGATCATCGGCTAGTTCAACAACAAGCTCTTTGTGTCGTGCAGTAAGGCACAAGCGGCGAAATCGTGGCCTACAGCGTGCATCCTCACGACGGATTGTGCGGTGGGGATTTCGGGCTTTGCGTGGGCGAGAGTGTCGAACATGTGCTAGAAGAAGGGCCACAATAGTTAAGCACCGCGCGGGAGCCAGCCCAACGAGGGCATGGCCACTCTTTCCCATGCATTGCTGGGGTCTCCTCTGCCAGACTGACAAGGGCAGGCTGAAATCGCGAATGAGGCGTGACAGCGCTGTTCAGCTTGTAGGACATGCACGTTGTGGGGTGGGGCGTTCTGAAAATCCGCCAGGACCGCGACCGCCGCGTGTGCGATTGAGGTGAGGGACGGCTGTAAGCTGGAGAAAGTGACACAGGAATTTACGGGGAAGCATCTTTGTTTTCTTATTTTTTGTTTTTGAAGTAATATTCCCTTGTCATCTCCCCGGCTAGTTTGTTTAGTTGGTTTTTCACTTCAATATTTTTGTGAACTTTGTAGGAGCTTCGACTGAAGTTTTTAAGTGTTATGCGGAAGCAGTGACCCGCACCAGTCAGCCGACTGCGTCAAATTGGCTTTCTTGGATATAAGAGCACGTTAGTCGCGAATGAAGAATTGTACGCCCCGCAGGTTTTTAAAGCGTGGTAGCGTTGTTGAGCGAAACCGAAGATTGTATGCTACGTACCTTTTGTTGTGTAGCGCAAGGTTTTCTACCCTCCTTAGAGAGTGAATGAGCATTGTTATAGAATGTTTTTGAAGAACACGAGAAGCGATTTTCGAACTGCTCATGCATAAAAACACTTGCTACAGGCTTTTTTAGCGCAAACTTTACGCAAGTTTTTAAGTGCTCTTTACGTGTACGGCATCTGGCGTTCATTTTTTTGCATGTGGTTCTTTGTGAACATTTACGTTAAGATGCGTGTTTGGCAATGCCTTGGTTGAGGGATTTACCTTAGTTAGGTGTAAGTTAGTATGCTAACGCTCTTTGGATGAGAGTATGATGTCGTGCTAGAGCGCACAGCAAAGTCATGTGCATTCTTTAAAAACATGGATTGACTTGAAACTACATTCAACAAATGAGCGTGTTAGTACACGAGTTGCATTTCCCATTGTTATTTTAGAATGTGCCCAGGGATCAGGTGAATTATTTAGCTGAGCGTTATGTTATATACCAAATGTTGAGATTAGGTAGCGTTTTAAGGATTTACACAGTTCGATTTATTGAGAGTGAAGAACGCGCCCAGATAACTTGTGTATAGGGTCTGGCAGCATTCGTGTTAAACTTCGGTTGTTTCATGAAGTTAAATGTTAGTTACAACTCAGTAGTGCGGATGGTAGGAGAAAGCTAGTTGTGAAAGAGTGTGATTCTCGTTATATGGGGCCAAATTTTATTTGCCTTTGTGTACTTTTCTCGCACGGCAATTTGTTCCATCTTTGGTAAGCATCTCCACGTCCATGATTGTTGTAACTTTGGCGGCACAAAATTGCCTCAAACTTTCAGAGTGTAATTGGTTTCCGTTTCTTGAGAAGCCCGGAGGGTCCTAAGCGAGTCCAATGCGCTTGGCTGCAGCATGGTATTGTGTTGTGTGGTTAGCCTTGCTGTTGTCGATCATTGTGAGCTGGTTTGGGAGTTGGTTTCGAGTTCGCAGCTGGAGGAAGAAAGCCAGGCCATTGTCCTCGTCACCAACAATTCTCTTCGTGCCCAGCGGTTGGGAGCGCTGACCAGCCGAGATTTTGCGGGCGGCGGAGGAGCTGTTAAGTTTGGCCTGGAAATTCGTCTGGGCAGACGCCATTGTGCGTAAACCGGTCCACTGGGAAGGTTCTCAATCCCTTCGGCGCCCAGTCTGACAGATGCTGTCGAAGATTTGAGCATTTATCCAGACCATGCGGCAAGCAAAGGCGAGTTCCCGTCTTTCAAATGCGGACCCTTTTGCCGTCTCTTCGAGCAGGAGCGGTGACTGATGCCCTCGGCGACTCATCGGGCGACGGGGAAGCTGGCGTGACCGTCGCCAGAGCTGACGGCGGAGCGGCGCTCTTTTAATCCTCAGTCAAGTAGCCGACCGGCCGGCTGCCTATGCCTGCCAGGCAATGTCGCTGCTGGCCGGAGGAGGAGACGTCGTGTCGCCGCGACGCCACGACAAAAGAGGACAACAGGCACGGCGTCTTCCTGGAAGAGACCGCGGCGGCCACCGTAGATTGCCCCGCTAATTGGGCGAGCTGTGCGGCGGACCCTTTGAAGTATGCTGCTACGATCGTGAGAACTCTCGACTAGCGGCACACACACGACGAGGAAGAGCCCTGCTGGCGCCACCTCAGTGCAGTGTTCACAACTCAAAATTGGACGTTCACGTGGACCGTGCATGCTCGTCCCCCTCACCTGTTGTGTGTGTGTGATTGGTCTTCCATTCAGAGAGGAGGAGCCCGACAGGGCTTAAAACGACGCCACAGGGTGCTGGACGTCGCTCTGAACCATGTAACGGTTCAACCACCACGCTCGTGGTTTTTGAAACCACTAACCTTTCCTTGCTGTAAATATGTGTAAATAGTGCCATAAACCTGTTTTGTTTTCGTATCCTTCAGCTACTTCCTCTTTCTTCAACCTGAACCACTGGTGGCAGCCGTGGGATGTCATCATCAACTTTCTCCTTCCGACCCCAACACCGTGGTCTTTGCTTGAGCGGTAGTTGTATGCATTCGCGAGAACCGCCTCTGCGCATGAATACGTAAGGTCCCTCCAATTTATTGAGGGACTTTAAGAATACGTGGTCTCGTTCTGTAATACTGTCTGCAATGTGGTAACAACTTGCCCGATCAGGAATACCGTGTGTTATGCTATTTGTGAATGTATGCCGTACGTGTATGTCTGGTAAGTGCGTGTGTAGCGTAAGGATCGATGTGTCGCTTGGGTGAAATGTATGCTTGCGCTAAAGCTTTCATTGAAGCTTTTTCTTGCGTAACTGCGTGAGACAGTTACGAAATGCACAAGTTGGAAGCGATGGAATATTACAAGGCGTTCACACGACGTTATTTTCCAAGTGGCTTAAATATGCTGTCGCCAATTACGATAATCGGTTTTCTAAGCTATGTATGTTCATGTGGGTGTATACAAAGAAAAAAAGAAATAAAATTGAAGATATGCTGGGAGCACTATAAATATTCGGTCAAAATTGCCACCTTAAGAGTCTTCTTAAAATCAAATAGTGCCGCAAATCAGTCGTGCCTTGCGGTGAAGTGCATGCCGTGTATTGCGGTAAAGCATACATATTGCGCGCGCTCGTGTGTGAATTGGAAATGTAGCACTGATATTGAGCCTCGCGTGTGCACCTAAATTGTACACGCGCTATCCTCTGCCTCATCAGTGACGATGCGGCAGTCAGTATTGTCATCATCTTCAGCTTGTGTAACAAGCCCAGAACAATTTACCTAGTAAAATTTATTTTGTGTCAGGCAATTCGCAAGGCATTCAGATTGTATTTCATTGCAGGATTAATTCAAGATTGTTGAATGGCACGTTCAAATAAACGAAACATGCATATGAGAGGCTTCAGTCGTACTTCAAAATTTGTGCCATGCCTCAAATTGAAAATGAATATAAAGGAAATATATACTAAGGCTGGGTGTAAATTACCATTCACAATTCAATTACCATTCATATTTTAGAAACTTAGAAAATTTGTAGCTCATGTTTTTCTATCGAGTAAGCACGAAAATAACCATTGAAGAATGGTCTACAATTATTCACACAGTTTGCAAGAAATAAATCTTTGAAACCTATGTTGTGCCAGAACTAAGTGCAAGGTGGATCGAGGAAACTGGTTATGACCCGACATAATAACGCATGTTCGAACGTCTTACATGGGCTGCTTGTTGGCAAAATGGGGTGGTAATTAGGTAAGTGCCTGCAGGGATCTGCACCAAGAGATGAAACCTGCTACATCTTTTTCAAAAATTTCATTATTTGTGTCAAGCATGCGTGCACTCTTCGTTGTTGTACTCTCTCAGAGAGCAAGTATATGGCATACGCTTGAAATCCATACGTTACCCCTGCGATTTGGAGATGTCATCACAGTGGACATGAAAGTGCAATGTAGTTGAAAACGTTG
Organism: Rhipicephalus annulatus; assembly: GCA_013436015.1. Lineage (NCBI taxonomy): Eukaryota > Metazoa > Arthropoda > Arachnida > Ixodida > Ixodidae > Rhipicephalus > Rhipicephalus annulatus. The sequence goes on along the minus strand of WOVY01009740.1, from coordinate 1,277,754 downwards.
CTGGGCACCAACTTTCTTAACAATTTGAACCCGCTTATAATACAAAAGTTACCACGTGACTTCAGCCAAATAGTTTCTATCTGTTGTGGTTACTGTCAGATAAAAGTAATAATGAGCTAGTTGTGCTTGGACAACAGTCTTGCTTTACTGTATTGAAATACAGTAATTTAGTACCTTCATATAGAACTGACCACTTAGTTATTTTTTTTATTTATGGTCCTATTTGTTACAGTTTACTTTTAAAATATTTCATACAAGGTGGTTAAGTTTTAAGTCCATACAGTGGGCAAATTTTATCAGCAGTACCGCATGCTGTACAATCACTGTTACTTCTCCTAGAAAGCATGGTGTTCCACTATTCCGGTATGTCTCGGCTTGGCTTCTCGACCTCGACGACTGTACATGTCAAACAGTTTGCCAAGTCTAACTACTTACTCTCCCATAACTCTAAATTTTGTCGAGCCATAATAAATAATGGGCAGTAAGGACCAGTTACAAAACCCTTTTTTTATGAAGTGCTCATTAATCAGGAACCTAACAATTCTGTACATAAAAGATGACAGCAACCACCTCTCCCCACATTGAACGATTAGGTTGTACTACATAAAAGCATTAATATAATCAGACTCTTTTTTTGGAAAGTAAATACAATGCATAAATAGCCTTACCAGTCCGTGCTTCAATATTGTAGCTATACTATCACTGAAAACCAGAGTCATTTACAAATGCCATGTGAATTCCCGGAAAGCGCTAGGTAGCTTGATATAAATTGGGGATGCCTGCAAAAAAGCAAAAAGCCTACGTTTATGTTGAGCAGAAGTCCAAGTGAACATGCATGCATATGTTCATGAACTAGTTCCCTGTAACATGTGGTGCAACAGCTCTAGCTTAAAAGCTTCAGGCGGCTTTTCTGCTGCTCCAAAAAGATTTTAGTTGCACCACAAGCTCCGGATACGCCTTTCATGAGTCACGTCACTGTGCCTGTTGAGACTTTAAAAAAACAGGTTTGAAGGGGATGCTAAATTTTTTTTGGAAAGGGTGAGTAGCAGAGAGCATTTGTTTATTAAAGTCTTCAATTTTATTATGTTAGCTTAGAGGTTTGCAGGTATGTTAAATGAGCATAGTCACTTGAGTAACACCTCATAGGTCAATAATTTTTGGGTTGACAGCAAGGTATGCATGAGACAGGATCATGCGAATTGCAGAAGTAGAAGTAATGAAGTTGTCGAGAAGACTTTGTTAACAGTACATATACAGGCTTCACGCAGAATTTTCTTTCTAGCAGGGTGAATTTACTTTTGCTGATGCTTCCGATGGCATCATTGCACTTCATAAGCACTGGTTTTACGGACTGCACGTGATGATCTTGTTTTTTCAAGGTTAATGTACTGATTAAAAAGTATAAGATCAAGAAACTTACATGCTGTCTTAAGGCATAATCAGGCTCACCATAGAGGTAAGTGGTGACATTTTAGTGAGTTATAGGAGGGAGATCTGTGTACATAATATCATAGTAATTTTGCAATACTGTAGCTTTATTTGTGTGACGAGTGAAGCTTCTTTTCCTGTTAAAAATTTCTGCCAAGCAAACAAGTTCCAACAGTAGGATTTGCCCTCGGGTAAAGCAGGTGGTAAGAGTGAGCTTATGCAGAAGCCCTTGAAGAGTACCCACTGAAGGAATTAGTACTTATAGGGCGAAAATTCCAGTGCACCAAGAAGAGCAAGGGAGGACGGTGCAGGTTAACATTTCAGGAGGGTATCTTCTGGACATCATCCTTCTCTAGCCACAAGCTTGTACGGCCAATGTTTAGCAGACTCCTACTAACATAAACGAGGTATAAATGTTGCTTCTCTATTGCAAGATGACACACCATATACCTTTTGAGAGTCTCCTCACCACAAGCCCTTACATTAGCCTAAAAATATTTTTTTTTCTACGGTGCCCTTTTTTTGTCCTAAACAGTTGTCTCAGGCAACAATATGCACATTATGATTGTCTAGCTGGTGACCACAGAGACTGCTCCAGCCATCACGATGTATACTGCACTGAAAATATAAGACACTACAAAATCAGTCTGGTGTGCATGCATACGACCTTGAACATGCAAGCAGTGACCACTTCTCTTGTGTTCTCTGCACTGGCGTATGCTTGTTGCACACCTGTTCAAGATTGTGACAGTGAAATTAGTGCTGGCAATGCGTTCTCAGAGGTAAGGCTGTGTACACCCTTAGGAACACCATGGTGGAGCGTGCAGAGGTACATATCAAATGTAGTAATAAACTGGCAACACCATGGAGATATAAACACACTTGCATTCATTTATTACAATTTTATAGAGGCAGACATCACACAGCTAAGCCTAGTTGTGATCTCTTTTCGGTAATGTCTACATAGTTTTCCCGTTGGTCACAGCACAGAAAGAAAAATTTTTCTGTGGGAGCACCATATGTTAAGCTTGCATGACTCCAATGAAGCACTGTGCGAACAGATATATTGAAAATATCAATACTTCGGGTCCTATAAATGGTGAACTGGTTGTCACATTCAGCCAGTGATCCTGCAGGAGCTTTAGCATATACTCTAAGGTCATTTTGCATCAACAATGCCACATACAATAGTTTAACAATGGTTGTTAATGGGCAAGATGATGCATAGCTTCAGGGAGGTAATTAAGCTAAGGGCGAAAATTGTACATGCCTAAGCACCACTGGAAAAATGAAAAAGCACAGAAAAAGAGCGCCAGTCGCAGCTGAACTACAGAAAATATTTACACTGCACCACACATTCGCGTCGTCTAGAATTTTCCCTAATAATGTTATACGAACCTGCCCAGCAACAAGTACTTCTAAGGTAATAAAGTGCAGAATGACACTTGCATAAGACAGGAAACACAGGACGCGAGTTAACTGCCATCTATCTTTGTTTGTGCAGGGTGTCTACCAGCCTGGGAAAGTGGAAAATTGGGGCCTTGCTGAAAAACTGGAGGAACTTTGGTAAAACCTGGCTAATTCATGGAAACTGGCGGCAGTCTGTGCCACCATCACAAAAATAAGCATTGCCTTTGATCAGTACTCAAAAAGTCACTCCTTGACTGCAACTACAGTGAACAGCTAGAAGAGGCCTAAAAAAGGCAATGCATAACTGTTTCTTCTTAGTGTACAAACAAAAGGATACACCGACCAAAATAACACAAAGTTTACTGATGTTTGGGCACCTGATATTGTTCTGAATGACAGCCATAAGAAAGGTACATCGTATTTGGGTATGACTAGGTGCGTGATGTAAGCACCAAAAGTATGTGGTCAGCATTCCATAAATCTTATTGAGGATATGTGCAGCTGTGTGAATGTGCAGGGATTCCAGGTGCTGGCATGATGCAAGCTTGATTTCTTCGACCAATACACGGGTTCTTGACCAGTCAATTTCAAAGCCTGTATATTCCACATGTACAGCGAGGGCATTCAAGGCCACCCATAATTTGGTGACTTCATTTTGAACTGTTGTGTTGTTTAACTCTTTCATGGAAATCACAGGTCTCATAGACTGACATGTTGTCACACTCATGGCAGACTACAGTGTAAGGAAGGCTACAGAAATTTCCGCTCGGCAGCTTATTCTTCCCATTGACTAAAGCATTCCTTAGCTTCCATGTTGGTACATGCACTGTTTTGATGTATGTTCCTTCTACATATCACATACCATATCTGACTTTCCAAGCACAGCATTTGTCACATCGGTAAATTTGTGCATATTTGTTGTGGCCACTAATTCGGCTTGGCTTGAAGGCCTTTTAGTTAGGTGCTTATGTTAGAACTGCCATCACAAGAGGTTTGCTGGGCTATGTCTTGCGTTGTATAATATTACTGCTATTATTATTATTATTGGCGATGCAGCTGCAAACGTCCTCCGCCATGCACTTATTGCAGATATTTCAAGAGTAGCACACTCTCTTCTCATTTCATTTCCTTGAGATGGTGTTATTAAATCCATGACTATCTTTTATCGTTATGTTCATAGAAGATTATGTAAATGAAGGAGGCATGAAGGTAACCAAAACACGCAACGTAGCTTCACAAAAAAAGCCTACTGGCTTTTTCAGCTTGCCTTTGTTGTACATAGCCTGGTCAATCCTCACAACGGTGTTCACGCTGTCTGAGACGCATCTGGAAGCTAAGTTGCATGTTTTGATTGCTGACAAGGAAGGCTTCTTTTCAACTCTAGATGCCTCTATGTATAATGATAAGGTAGCCATTGGTTTGGAAAAAAGCTGAACAAATCTTTTTCTGAGCAACTGCAGCCAATCAATTTATGTGAATGGACATGCATCTTCACTTTCACATGCAAAGTCTGGTGATCCCCAGGGATCAATCATGGGACCAGTTTTGTTTCTCATTTACATCAACGACATAGGACATGGTTTGTCATCTATTATCAAATTATTTACATACGACTACATCATTTATAGAAAAATTGACAGCATCCAAGCTAACGAGTCATTATAGTTGAACCCTAATAAACTCGAATTTCGGTGTCACCATGGCAAGTTAACACTTCCAAAACGAAGTTCATGACGTTTACAAGAGCACATAAAACGGAAATGAGTCAATTTGAAATTCAAGCTCTCCCCATTAAAAAAAATATCCCTATTTAAATATCTTGGAATTCATTTATCTTATGACCTGCCCGAGAATAAGCGCATCGATATCGTAACTAGTGAGGTGTCAAAAGCACTTGGATTTATTAAAAGCAACTTTTACTTGGTGAACTATACCTCTAAAATGCTAGCATACACTACGCTTGTTCGTTCAAAGATAGAGTATGCATCCATCATCTAGAACCAACATCAATCATATCTCAACGATTAACTAGAATCAATACAAAATGAAGCAGCAGGATTTATCACCAAGTAGTATTCTCGCAACTGCAGCACTACAGATATTACACACTCTGTACAGATATTACACACTCTGTATTACACACACATTGTACAGCACATTCAGAATCAGGCCATTCGCATTATTACCAACAGTTCATTTTATTCTAATGCTACCCCGCTCCTTCAGGCTAACTGTATTCTTACTGTGTCTGGCTTATTTAATTTTCACTTAATCATATTGTTATATAAACAACTTAACAAACAACTTGTGTTTAATTTAATCGATGCTAGTTTACTCACTAACACCAATGGCACTAGATTCGCCCACAGTCACAACTTCCTTTTACTTAAATGTAACACCAAATATGGCAAAATGACGTCCGCCTTCGCGGTCATTAAATTGTGGAATAACCTGCCCTATACACTAAAATCATCATCATCTTTTCATTCATTCAAACGTGAACTTAAAAACTTCATCTTGCATAACTAGGTTGACAACGATGATTACTCAACGATTCTTATGTATCCGGGCATGAAATTGGAAAGTCTTTGCAAATTTAGGTTATTGCTTTATGGCGTGAATATGTTTTACTTGTTTAACTTATTACTTTTGTTCTTGTGTCGCATTCTGACTGTCTTTTTTGTTTACTTCATGTTATTTTATGTAAGTTCACTGTTTACGTTTCACTTGTGTTGCGTATTTTACGTGCTGTTATAATTAATAATTTTATTGTTGTTGTTAACTGAGGGTCCCACTGCAGTCGCTTGACTTTGGCACCTTCGTCTGCATTCTACATTCTACGAATTTTGTATTTTGGATGAATGAATTAACTGAAACTTAAACTGAAACTCACTTTCATTACCCCTTTTTGAGAAACGCAGACTGTCGTCACTGTTGTTGCATTTTCATACATTTTATCATAGTAAATGTGCCTTCATGAAGCTTGTACAAACACACCTCACATTATTTTGAAACATATTGATCACCAATTCAAAATACACCCTTTTTGGCACACACAATTATGTATCAACACTCACCATTACGTTGAAGCACACATCACTGGAACACACTGCCGGGCGACATCGCTGGATTCATTGATCATGCCGCCTTTGTAAACCAATCCAATATTTTCTTGGACATATGACTTACCTATCTATGTGAGTTTGAAAGTGCATGTATGTGCTTATTTTTACTCTTCTTTCATTGTAAATATACTTTCTCTTTAAAGATGATAGTCTTGTTTTGGGATACTCTAACGCAAAAATTTTGGTCTGTCTGTCAGTAGAAAGGCTCAAGTACGACCACATCCGCAGCATCCACCAGTATTGCTCAAGTTTCTGCGTTCATACTTGTACGATTATCAATAAAAAGCAAATATTGAGCATATTTGAGGCACAATATCAACACGTCGATATTGTGCACTGTGTTTATTTGTACTAGAAAAGGTATAAAGAAGTAATTTTAAGCACTGCAGCTGACAACGCGACGCCTCGCACGAAAAGGCGAGTCTTCTACGCTTTGCTAAGACGATACTATGCTGCTACCTATCTTGAAATCTGCAAAATATGGCCTCCAAGATGGCACGCATGCTGCGTGTTCGCTATAACAAAGGCCATCCTTTCGTTTTCTGAAATTACTGCCAGATGGCGCTCACGTCTCACGCAACACCTCCAGGATCCCATTCACTAGTTTTCTCGTGCAAAACATCAAATAAACACTTCTGTCTATTCACTCTTTTCAGGCGAAACACAGTACTCTTTCGACGACATTTTTAGTCTAATATGCAGAAAGGAGGCAATTCTTTTAATGGCAATTTTCTATATATATCATTTTTTGCACTATAGCTGTGTCTCTCTTATTGAGTTTTCATTCCTGCCACATTTTTTTTCCTTTTGCGTCATTGTCTATAGAACTGTATTTTACTTTGTTTACCACTTTATTTTATAATGGCAATGTTCTGATTTGCAAATTTATTGTATAACTAAAACCCCCTGTGTAATGCCTGAATGGGCCTTTAGGCTATAATTATAAAAAAAGTGTTGATACAAAAAGCGGGTGACTGAACGAATAAGTTCATGCCCTGTTGCTAACGCTTAATCAGGAACGCGTAGCGGCAAGTGTGAAAAAGCAAGAAGGCAAAAACTATCAGTTTTTATTTCAGTGAACATTCATGTTGGCACTAAGAGCCGTTGTTTCAGAAAAAGACACTTGGTAAATAAATGTTTCAGAGTATATTCAAAGAAATTTAGAGTGTTTGAAGACTTGTGATTTGCTAAGAATTTCTAACTCAGAATCTATCATTTTATCACCCAAGTGAACAACCTTCTTTGTGCCGTAATGCATTCAGTATAGACGTAAAAGATTTATATTATTGTTTGCCCCAATGTGAAGATTTGAAGTGTATAAAGCAGTGCATGAGAGAAGATAATGATGAGTTGTTGTTTCAGTGCCAGTGTGGCATCTCTATTGCGTCATTTTTAGAGCTCATGCAGGCCACCTAAATTCTACCATTGTGTCTTGGAAGGGAAATAATTTTGTCAGAAAATCTGGTATCTGCATTGAATCATGAATATACCTGTAATTAGTTATATTTTTCTTGGGTTTGTAGACGGGCACCTGCAAAAGCATTGGAATTGGTTATAATCACACGCTGTTTGATATGTTCATGACTTCTTAGTTCTACTGGACATTAACAATTGCTCTGTACTGGTTGCTAATATAAAGAAAGATGTTAAGTAAACGAAATGTCAGCGTTTCACTTGGGAGTTTCAAAAAATTAATGAGCTACAGTTTCTCGATTTAAGACAGGCTTTCGTCAAAGATCACATATATAGCAATACCAACCTAGATTCATAAAGCCAATTCTGAATTTTAATTCTGGCCGCTCAAAACCATACAGGGAGCCATTGCGTCAACTGTGCTGGGTGCCGCTCTTCAGAAGTTACGCGAGCACCTTATGGCGCATGCATTTGATACACAAGTTGCTCGCCTTGCAAATTCTGGCTTTCCGGGTGACGTGATTTGCTCCTTGTCGGAAAAACTTATTTCAAAGGTCGAGAAGTTTTATCATTGTGATTCTAGTGCACCAGAAATTAGCGAGAAAAAGAAGCAGGCAGTTATCTCATACATACACGGTATAGCACAATGTTTGAAAAAAGTTGGTGCTCAATATTTCATGAACATGTCATTCTCAGCACGTAATAAAGTGTATATTGTGTGTACTTTGGTGGATAGAGCATTGTGTCAGCAGCCAGGGAAAGGGAACAAATGTGTCTCCAGTCATGTCCACAGATATGCTCCTTGCACTGCTGGCGTGGTTTCTGGGATTTCACTGTCTTGCAGCTGCGAATATTTAGGTGAAATGGGGCGTTACATAAACCGGCGCTTAAGAGAGCATGAGCTAATGCTATCAGATGCTAAAATCACGTCTAATTTGGCAGCTCGTTGTACGACATGTGGATGTGTGCTCAGGGCTGGGCAGAGATGCCCGAAAAAGTATTCTGGAATACAGATATCGAATTGCGTAGTTTGGAAGCATAACATACAGATAGTGAGATAAATTTGTAATGCATGTGACAGGATGTTTCAGAGATACGTTTGCAAAAAGACAAAAAAGTATTCCACAATACATATACTAAAACACTTTTCTTTATGTCGGGGATAGTTATACTCCATACAAACATTTGTTATGTGCATCATAATATTTAAAATGTGCAGCACATTGAAACTTGCAAAAGAAATTGATTTATTATATTTTCGCCATTTCCTGAGTGTCATTAAGGCATTACAAAGGATGCTTACACTGCAGATCATTGTTAATAACCACATACTTACAGATATCAGTTGCAATAAAAAACCATGCCATATGAGAGCATGTCACACGCATTGTACACTCAAATCCGGAACTCAACAGCAACAGTATTAGTTATGCTAGGAGGAGCATAGTTCAAGCGAAGTGCTGGAACCATAAACAAACGAACTTCCAGTTGAAGGTTTAGTGTTTTCTAGAAACATCTTAGAAAAGGCAGAAAGAATTAAGAACGGACAAAACAAGGAATGCGAAAGGAAACTCAAAAAGACCTTTTTCGAATCGCTGTTTGGCCATGCTGGCGTTTTTCAGAAATGCTCTGCAGAAAGAAGTATCGTAGATGGCACATGGCACCAAATTCTTCGGGTGGTTTGTGGCTTCCCGAATAAGTTCCAGTTTTTCAAATGGGCGCTGCAAAAGAAAAGTGAAAAAAAAACGAGAACAAACACTACTCGTTCAATTGGCATGAGGAAATACATTTAAAAATGGCGCCCATTGTGCAGTATACAATACTCCTCACAATGAAAATAGCTGCGCTGGAATTCAATATAGCAGTATAACATAGTTGTCATGCTGAAGCAGGCCATCATTCAAACACATTCCAGTTCTACCTGAAGGAGCACAATGGGATGCGGGTAGCAAAGCAACTAGCTCGCTTTCAAGAAGGTAGGAGTCAGTTTCGCCCTCGGCAGAAATGTAGAAATGGTGGGTGCATATCTTGCCGCGGACTGCCAAGGTCACAGCAGAAATTTTTCTCCCCATTGTCAACACGCCTCAGCTCATTTACGAAAAAAAAAGCAACGGGATACCCGTGTCCTGGATAGTATCGCGATACCTGCGATACACCTAAAAGTATTTCACTACTGAGATACAAATACATTTTTGAAAAGTGCCTCGATACAGCAATACAGACACTCAAAAGTATCTCTTAAATGCTATTGCGATACTACCCAGCCCTGTATTTGCAGAAAACAAATATCAAATATTGACATGTTGATTAGCGCATGTGTGAAGTAGCCGAAGCATTTATCATTAGATCTAACAACAGTGCATAATTATTTCATGTAACATTCGTCTAGATGAAGAACATAAGGTCTTAGAGAAGACATGAATCATTCTGTGTTGTAACACATGTGTACATGTGCACAGTTTTGATCTGTCAATATTTTCTATATATGTTCTTTCCTTTTCCAAAGAAATTTCAGTTGTGAAATCAGCGCTGTGACCCTCTCTGACTGCTTCTAACCCGTTCTTTTGTAAAATATTCTACGGTGAATACTCACCAATTTGCCTAACTCACGATTCTGAAACTTTTATTTACCTACAGAATCGGGGAAGCTGTTGTGGTCTGACAGATTTCTTTTTTCCTCCCCATATTCAAACATCAGTGCTTAAAACGCTACCCCAGCTTTATTGCAGGTGTTTGAGTACTTTCATTGTGCTCCACGTGTCAGAACCCAGAGAAATAAAACACCAACAAGCATGTGTGCATTGTGTGAAAAAAAGAGGGTGAAAGAAAGAATAAAGTAAATTTTGCTGTACGGTTTCGTTGTTGCGACATTGTTGTTAGTCGTTGTCAAGACAAGGTTGCATAAAATATGTAAGTACTCCGTTTGCTGAAAAGTATATTTTAGACATGTACAAATGAAACGGGGATGCAAATCATTAGTAAATACAGCAGTCTAGGTTAAGGTGATCTATATGGTAATCAAGGTAATTCTTAATGACCTGCAGTCTATAGCCACTATAATGAACTAGAATGTGCTCCAGTAAGCAAACTGGCCGGGCTGCCGCATCCTTGTTTTATATGAATGCCGCGAGATAGCCCCACCTTTACGTTTCCTAGCAGCATTGGCTGCACTGTTGGACTATCTCAGGCTCCTTTAAACTTGCAGCTGCAGTTGATTTTATTTGTGTGGTTGTGTTCTGGTTGTTCCAAAAACCAAACAGCCAACTTCCTCAGTGCCTGGGTCACAAGTTTCGTTCTGACCAGATACACACATTTTTTCATATTTACCACATACACTCACAACATTATGAGTGTGTGTGCAAAATGTGTTCATTTGTTTTATATGAGTGCCTCATATTTTATTTTTTACTGCTAAAGTGATCTTTTCACCACACATTTTTTCAAGCAGACATTATGGTCACGGAGTTTGCTTTTAATCTATGTAAAAAACCTGGAAAAATCACTACATTTGAAAAAAATAAATTGATAAACACCCTGTTGTGGCTTTGCTAGCAAGTATGTTAGGAAACAGACGCTTGTACAGTATGGAAGTGTGCAATGTCACAGTCATGTACTGTCAAGAAATGTGACATACCTACGCTTGAAATACTTTCCTGCCCTTCCAACTTTCAACAGATGTGTCAATGACACATCACTTCTTTCTTATCATGAAATGCTTTCAAGAGTCCAAATCTATCAAGACCCTTCCTGTGATCTTTTTCAGGTATTTAATCTGAACTGACATGCCCTAATGCTTGCATACTTGCACAACAATCTGTCAAATTTGTCCATACACTCTTAACAGCCTGTAAATTTACTCCTAACAGCACCCCCTCCACTATTCCAGTATAGGCCAAAAGGGTGATTACTTACAATACCATGCTTGTGGAACATTACTATCTATGACTCTTACATTTGTTTGGTGAAAAAAATTAGGGGACCCTCAAGGTTTGAGTAGAACACAACAGTGATATCCTATCCCTAGTGCATACTCCAACCACCTAGTGCATACTTTTTGCAGGGTAACATTACTTGAAAAGTTTATACTGCAGATTATTGCTACGTAATCAATGTTTAAAGTGGCTTGTGCTAGTAAGGGTTTCGCATATAGTTGCAGTCTGCGTAATGGATTTCTAAATGGTGGCTAAGCGAGCTTGTTAATACGTACACATAGTTACTTAGAAGAGCGCAGAGATGGGACACAGGATAGACCACGCAATACAGGTACTGGGTAGTATGCTTTAAACCACTAGCAACTATGTGCATGAAATGTTTTTGAACTTGATATGCACCCAGTACATGGTCCTAAGAGAATACTCCAGTAGCATTTGTGCCTTTTGTTATTCGTGGCTGGCTTTAAACAACGAAGTCATTATGATAATCACATGTTCTGATGGCCAGTGGCAATGCACATTTGTACCATGAAATACTGCGATATTACATGTTGTATTGTGAAGCGTGTATACAAGACACGTGCATTTGTAAAGCATGAAATCTATTTTTGAGCAGGCACGTGGCTTTGTGGTAGAACGCCTGCTTGCCACACAAGCAGCTTGGCTTCTATTCTCACTCATACCTAGAAGGTTTTATTTGTTATTCTTTTTATTTCCATGATTTTATATCATGGACCAGATGTAAAGTGAGCATGGAAAATTTCACGCACAAAAAATGCCAACACTGCAGCTGTACAGGTGGAATCACACTTATCCAGAGCAGCAGAGCGCATGGCTCTTGTTAGCGATGGCTTCTATGTCACCTTAGCTACATGCTTCTGTTCACGCTTAAATTATTGCGCAAAGGCCTAGCACGCCGTATGCCATGTTAGATATTCGTACGGCGTCTGCATTAACATATTTCTGCAGAAAACAGCAACTGGAGCGGCCGGCTGGGTGTTTTAGACAAGTGTGATTCGATCTGTAGAAATATTGAGTGATTTAACACTCCAAATTGAATTTTGTTGTGTTTGATTCAACAGTCACGATTTGCAAAACTGTATATGTTTTAGAAGTTTACTAGTGTTTTAAAATGTTAAGTACACCAAAATAAAAGAAAAACTTGTGCAACAGTATGATACACAGCATCCGTCTTGACACGTTAAAAGAAAAGACTTCAGAAGTGGTGTAGCGCAGCTGGCTACTCAGCTCCAGGAATGTGCTTGTACCAATGAATACTTACCCTTTCTTAACGGTTCTGTGGATTTCGAGGGTCTGATTATTTCCTACGGCCAACCAATTTTTTTAATGTACATTTCTTTTGTGTCACTGGAAAGCTCGTAATTCAGAGTGTCTAATCACGCATTGGGAACACAAAAAAGGCAATGAAACAGTTTTCACCAAACGTTGTTGCTGATCGAGTCTTATATGCAACACATGTTGAAAACAGTGGCCTACAGCTGTTCACTGCATTGGTACCAAATTCCGCCATGACAGAGTGCATGAGCGAAGTGCTGGAGAGATGGTATGTGCATGCACTGCGGTTCAATGCAAGTTTTTGTTGCTGTTGAGGAAGCTCCACTGCTGAGCATCAGTTTCTTGACCTTTTGATGGTTAATAGGATGAATACATCCCACTTTTTCCTCAGTAAAACTTTCTCTGCCACTCTACGTTGCCATCAGCACAATGCCTTTCAGCTGGTGTTCTGGTGTACCAGAAACATTAAGGGAACTGAGAAACTATGTATTGCACCTTTACAATGCTTGGTATCAGTGATACGTTGAGCTTAAAATCTCTTATTTTGTTAATATTTTTTTTCAGCCGGTGTCATATTGTGTACCAGGTAGCTAAACTTTCAAATTTATGGTATTCTTCTGTTCAGATTTTTTAGAGAATTTTAGCATGCGACTATAGATTTTCTTTATAAAATGCAAAAATTATATCTGCATAAAAACATTGTGGATGTGCACTCGAATGAAAAATGAAGCAGTTCCTTGCATAGCCTAACAACATAGCATACACGCATAACTGCTTTTTCATGTTTCATTGATGTCACAAAACAGCACATTCTTTGATACTTTTTATCATTATGAGGAGAGGCAATGAGACCAAAAGCTGTGGCTAAGACACTGGTGCTAAAGTTTTAGGCCAAAGAAAAAATATGGCAAAATTGCTGCTTTATACAACCAGGGAGCCAAAGAGAACACGAATATTCAAGATCATCAAATCATGCAAGATATATGAGAAAAGCAAATATGTCACACCTGAAAAGAGTTCACGAATATACTGCAGCATTTGTAAACGCACTTACAGCATTCAGTGCATTGACACCATGTCGAAGTGGCTTGCCATGATTCATTACCACAATTTTAATAATTTCCGAAATTGCAGGCTTAACTGAGAAGTTCGCCCTTATCCATTGCAGATACAAGACAAGACATGCATAGAAACAGCTTTGCGCAGCTCGAGGCCAGAATTTCTCAATAAGTGTTCAAATACACCTGAAAATTGCTTTCTTTTCACTCCACAAATTGCGCTACAAGCTCAAAAATTACCCATCGCAGCCATTGTATCAGCAATTGGCTGATTCGAGCATGGCACGTTGGACGTTAATGGGGCCAGGCTCACTTGGACTATGATCGAGTCGTGAGTTCAAGTGAGTACAGCTGAGTAATATTACATGAGTTTAAGTTAAAGTGAGTGTGGCTAAGGAAAATTTTAATGAGCTTGAATCCGAGTGAGGAAAATATTTGCGAGTCTGAGATGGTGAGCCCTAAGCTCAACGTGTATTTCTTGGGTGAGCCTTAGTGAGCACCACATTTCATTTCTGACATATGTTCCTATATACCCGTCTATCAGCATAACTTTCGACGTCATATTTGCTTACATTGCTAATCAAGTCTGTTCAAGCATACGTCAACACACAACCGTTCAATTGGGTATTGAACAGAGGTGCAAGTTAGGAGATAAGGGGGTCGCGAAGACCTGCCTTCACAAACTCGCTCATCGGACATTCATGGCAAAAATTTCTGGTGTGACCTGCATATTTCATAAAATATTCTTATTAGATTGCGACCAGTGACAGCTGTTCGCTCATTAAATAGGTCTCACTCAGACACTGGTCAAATCGTGAGTCTGAGCGTGCCGAACTGAGTAGTATGTTGGTAAGTTTGAGCCTGAGTGAGAGTGGTTGGCAAACAGTTTAGCGAGTCCCAATTAGTTCTGTTGAGCTAAATTTTAGTGAATTTGAGTCGGAGTGAGTTTCCATGGTGAAACGTATTTCTTGAGTGAGTTTAAATAGGTTCCACTTTTTCTACTCGCCTATGGCTGCTGCTCTCAAACATCAACACTACATCCTTGGGCAGCATTGAAGCAGCTGCAGCCATTCAGCCATCATGCCTGCGATGCAGGATCGTTTTACTGAGGCAGGGTCTCGTTTCAGGAAAGTATGAGCCAGTTTTTCACACACAAACGTCAAACATATAAAACTAAAGTAATTTTAAATAAAAGCAAAACAACCGCACAGAAACTGCACCCATTACCAAACTATTAAGACAAGCAAAGCTTTGTAATAAATGAAGTTCTGCTGAACATTTGAAACAAAAACAGTCACTAGTAGTTCCAATGCTGGTGTCATCCACAGTGGCAGACTCACTCTTTGCAGGTGTATTTGTTGGCTGAAGCAGATGAGAAGTCCAATTCACCCATAAGTCATGGACAGAAGCGCTTCAGTCACAGTGTGAAAATAATCTCTAAATGTGAGCAAAGAGATCTGAACATCTGATAGATAGAGCTGCAAGAGACAGGATGCCCCTTGCAGCTTCTGTTTCTTCTTTCTTTGTCTAGTTGTAGTGCTGTTTATAGCAAGTTCACGACGTATTACCGAGCCTGCATTAACACTTTATATCAGACAGATCTACACATGCATGCACCATGGTGGCTGGTCACTGCACCATCGTGGCTGGTGACCAGAAGCAGGAACCCGCTCGCCAACCTAGACGGCTGAGTCAGCCTCTCAAAGGCAGGTCAGGACCAGGACATGATGGCTGGCAGCAGGTCCTTGTTATGGTCTCGTGAATGGTAACCAACATGAGCACTGCACTGATGTTACACGCACAACATAATGTCTAAGTATATGCACTGACTTAAATTTGGGTGTTGTGTAAAAACCACTGGCCGCTAACAGCAGCAACAATATGGTTGTCACTAATATAAGCCTGTTGGTCCGCGGGCATAACTGCTTGTACCATGATACGAAGCAGCTTTGTGCAACTTCACATCATGGAACGTTTCTCTATCCGCCACTCGAGAACGCGCTCTGTAGAGGTCAGGCTCCACCCAGAGACTTAGACAGTATGAAACTAATACAGTCCATGCGGAACTGCTGCCTCCAACTGCATCCAGCCTAATGGAATCAAACTTTGCCATAGCAAACATTTAGACTTTTACGAGAAATGATGCTGTTTTCTAGGGAATGTTCAGAATATGAACTATTTGTTAATGCATTAAGAATATCTTACATTGTAATACAATTACATAAAATTTATTTACAGTTGAAAAAGTAAATTTTCACCAGCTGCCCGCATGAGCTTTAATTTTGCCGAAGTATGTGTTTCCACATAGCACAGCTTAGAAAATGAAGTCAGGCATTCAATCACAAAGTAACCAATTTTCTTCATCTGAAAGGCACGCTAAAGGCAAAAAATTTCTCCCGTTCGAATGATGAGTGAAAGTTTAAGAATGCCTAAATTTCAGTACCATCTACAGGGCTTAGTTCACCAAGAAAGAAGTAAATGTATGATACGGCTCGAGTCACCCATACAATATTTTGCGAACTCTGTAACTCTATAAAATGACATAGTTGAGTCCCAGAAAAAGTAATTACTGAAACTGTCCACAGTAGAAAAGACGATTTCAGCGCATTAAAATCTGGTATGAAATGCTTATTTTTTATATGTAAGGTTTGACATCTCAAAACCAGCATTTGATTATGAGAGACGCTGTAGTGGAGAGCTCTGGAAATTTCTACCACCTGGAGTTCTTTAACGTGCGCCCAAATCTGGTACGAAATACTGCTTGGTTCTTTCTATTTCATTCTTTGAACTAAGAGCCGGCGACAAGACTCATGGCTAGCTTCAATCATCCCCCAAAAACGGGGGGGGGGCAGTGAAAATTCTCTCAAATTGCCTACCTGTGCCACAGAAGCTTCTTCGAAGCTACTGACTGGGTTCTGCTCATAATAGCAAAACTTCCCTTCTACCACGCCTGATACTACTGTATTTCACGCCACCTGAGGAACAAAATGTCAAGAAGACCTACTTGGAAAGATGTTTAAATACCAGTTGTAGCATGCTGATCACTTATTATATAACTTTTTTTTAAACGAGGCATTTTCTTAGCACGGAACAAACCGTGCACCACAAACAGTGCACCAACATCATGCCTTTAGGGCCCCTTTAAAAGGTTTCATACATTTATATACTTAAACATCTAAAAAGATTGCAACATGCTAGGATGCTCATGGTCCCTAAAATATACCGCAAAAATAATAACTTTCTGGCCTGCGTTGATTACACAGTTCATTTTATTGATTAATAGGCATCAAAATTTACTAACTTTTCCTCAAACCACTTTGTTTTTAAAAGCAAGGTGCATATAGTATAATGGTTTGCATTAATTTCTGGATAAATAACGCCTGCAGAAAGTTATCGCACTGGATAACATGGACCAAAGAATGTCATTTTAAAATTCTTTGTGGGGCAGAAGAACTAAGAATGCTAATGATGATGACCAATATATTAATAATTTAGAGTTGGATTCTTTAGAAAGATCTCAAATCAGCAGCTATAGAACTATATGGCTTCAGTTTAGGGCTGATTTTTATTGGTTTAAACATGTAATATTACTTTAGAACAAAAAAACAACTTGATTTTGGTTTTACCCTGGGCACTTGCATTGTAGCAATAGGGAAATGCACCATCTAATTGTCTACAAGACATGATAATAAATGCCTGCGCATTAAGGTCTTATCAAAAGCAACGGTGCACGGGTCGACGCCAGATGCAATGGTGAATGCATTAGCAATGGCAAAAACGCCAGTCATAAAAGTTCTCTTGACGCTGTACTGCCTTAGCGTGAATGATGAGAGTGTTAGAAGCTAGACTGATTATGTTCATAACTTAAGTTGCTACACTTGGCATAATGTCCTGGTCTAACGAATCACACAGAAAAACACTGTTTGTAGGGACACAATAATTTGTCACTGTAATCCAATGCCCTGGAATATGCAGAATTTGAATAAAGTTGTCTCGCGTCTTACATTTCAAGCTCTCCCCAAGAAGAACATCCTGATAATTGCACAGACCAGGAAATTGCCGCGAAATAATAAATTGCGCTGCATTTACGATTGCATCTGACAGCCATCTCGTGCCTCGTAAGGCCACTAAATTAGAGGAACTTATTTTGTACGGTTTGCAATTATTGGGACCACAAATTGTGCCAGCTATTGGGTCATAATTTCTTCCAGTGTTCTACCTACTACTGTCACAGGTGCCTTCTTTTTAAATTGAGAGCTTTTCAAAACATGCAAACGTAGTCTTTTTTCTCCCCGCTTCGTATCATCTGCACATCTCTTACGTGGTTGGCCGCAAGTGTATTTAACTAGAGGTATGCTAAGCGCTGTCAGTTGCTATGCAAAATCACTATGCGAAGAGCTAGTGCCCGATGTCTTTGCTAGAACCTGACATACCTTATCATCATGCGAGGCTATTGTAAAGTTAATTTCATCTTTTGAATCAGATTTAACTTGACCAGATTGCACTTTCAGTTCCGATTTATCTTCTGTGGAGCCCTTCTTTATAGTGTCTTCATTTACAGACTTGGCCAATAGATAGTCGTTCAGGTCTACACTCCACGAATTACTTACTTCTTTTGACTTTTCTAAGCCTTTTCCTTCCCCACTAACTTGTTCATTACTTTGTGATATTTTAGGAAGTGGTGAATCATGTTTCTTATTTCTAGAGTAAGTAACAAGATTTTGGAAAAAAGTCCTCACACTCGCTCAATTTTTCACAAAGTTCAGTTGCTCTACATTGGGCTAGTACATTAGCAGCTTCCTTTGAAAGTTCCAACAGACGTGCATACGCATATTTATATCTGGCCTCTGAGTTATCAAGTTTTGGCTGTACCTTTTTTACCATGCTTGTGGTTAGAATGCTTAGTTTATTTGGTGACACTGTCTGGTCGGTCTGCATAAAATCAGATTTAAGCCGGCGCTTTGACGCACAACTTTCAACAAACAGTTCTATATTATTTTTCATCTAGCTGCAAGAATGTGCCTGCAGGGCCGCTGGTACTGCGCATTAAATGTGCATATGCATGTCCTCATATTATTAGTAACTTCATAAAGCTTACTGCCAACAAAAACGGTGCATTTGCCATCAAACACAGTCTAATGGATATTTCATAAACAGCCCATATTCTTTACATACCAATTTTCTAGCATATTCGGTGCATTTTGCTGACACCTCAATGCAAAACTTATCAGTCTTACTGGTGTCAATGCGAGTTCTCATTTTTTTATATTGCGTATGGCTGAGTGCTAAAGCATCACGGGTCACATACCTTATCAGAGCTTTCAGTGCTTCCACTAAGTGCATGTACGTGTTAGATAATTTTTTAACTTTTGATTGTGGCTTTCCATTCGATTGTTAGTATTATTTCCTAAACTACATGCATTTGCATGATAAGCATGAACCCACATGATCTTGCAGCTGTGCCAATTTCTATAAAAGTAGTGCAGAAGGGCTTTGTCATCTTCAAGTGCTTCTTCCGATTCCTGCCAGTGCTCTTGATATATATCTACGGTATGTGCAAAAACCAGTTTCGTAATTATATTTTTAACATACTTCTTATCTAGACTGTTTGACTTATGCTCCATCACTTTCGTGTGTAAGTACTTTAACACGTGCCAAGAACACAAAAAGATTCTACATTTGGGCAGAAGCTGTTCAATTATATTCATTTCTTTTAAATCTTTGTTCATTTCCACAATTTTGCACTTCTTCTCTACGACAGGATTCAAACAAAGAAATGTCTCTAGGAAAGACTTTATATTTCTGATGTCTCCCGCTGAACAAATGCATAACATACAGGCCTCCCATGGCTTATTCCATCTTCACACAGAATCGAATGCAAGATATACCCTTCTATATTAACTTTATACGTACCATCAAAGAACAACACTTCAAGGTATTTTTCTAGTAACTGGGCCATATGCTCTGATTGAAGCAGTATGTACAAGAGACGATTTTTTGTATTTTTTTCAATATGAACCTTCTACCCAGAGTTTTCCGAAAACAATTCGTTGATTTTTTCTAACAGAAGGGCTCCATGATGAGCATTGTCCTGAATTTTTTGAACTGTTCAATGCTTCATGTTTATAATATCACGAGAAGTAACCTGTTTTCCCGTTTTCCTCAGAATGGCATCCTTTAGTTCTTTAGGTTTTACATTACAAGTCACCAACTCCTGGAGTTGCTCTCTTTCAGAAGCACTTAATGCATGATTATTATTGTACCATACAAAAATCTTGGGACCTATTTTATGGTTGTGCAAATTCGCTAAATTTAAACTCCTTAATAGGGCTGTAGAGAAACACGCAGCGCAAGCTTAAGTTCAACGTTGCAACCTGTACCGGTGAAGCGTTGATTGGGTCGAATATTTTGTCCCCTCGGATTTGGATACCCTGCGTGGCAGCAGACAAATTTAACTCGAACATAAGGAAAGTCTGCTTTGTTTAAATCTTTCTCAGTACACAATGGGTTTTTATCTGATCTTTTAATATGCATCGGATGGAACCCTTCACATTTCCATCCTTCAAAGCTAGCTTTAAAATCCTTATAAGGGCTGAATGTGCTTCCTACAGAAAGATTTCCGCCACCTCTGCAAATATGACTGTGTGACAATTTTGCTGATGTTGCTTTCTGCTCCTGTTCAGGGTCTTCACCACGAGGTGAGGAAGTACTGGTGTCAGCCGCACTGCAGTCCTTGCGCAGAGCCACACCTTCTGACTGGGGGCTCACCGTGGATGTTACGCCGCAGGCGTCGGGTGGCCCACAGTCAGAAGGTGGGCTCTGCTCGAAAGCAGCAGAGCACAGTGGCACGGCAGTATGCCCAGTCTTCTTCACTTTGTGCTGCATCCACACACCACCGACAAGTGCAGGAGCGCGCACAGAGTGCCGTTTTACTTGAGCGAAAACAGTCACAGCTGAAGCCCTGGCGCATGCCACTGTAGTTATTGGCAGTAAAGGGTACCCATGAACAGTGTCTGTTTCTGCGACCTTAGGTGTCACTGACATCGCACTGTGACATTGTATGGTAGCAGAATCAGACTTCCGTGCAACGTCTGACCACATTTCCTTGCATGGCTGTTTTCTCGCACGACAGGCATGAGAACTTTGGGACATGATGTGACAACGAGCATGTACGCTAAATCTGAGTGTGCCATCAATTAAGTCGATCTGTGTATAAGAGCAAAAATTTAGCCAGGTAATGGTAAAAAAGTGACGCATAGGGAAAAAAACGAGGAGCCCTCAAAGATGAGGGCGAGAGAAGTTCAGTGTGCGTGCGCCTCCTTCTTTCTCTCTTTTCTTCTCTCTTTCTCTTTGAGAGCTCGCCTTTTTTTCTTGCTCTGTTCCCTGTTTTATCTTTCCTCATTGTTTTCTTTTCAGCCTTTGGATGCATCACTTTCTACAATCTTTCCTTTCCAGGTCAAAATACTCCTTGGTTTCAGTTCACTTTAACTGAAACCATGGCTGTATACAGCTGGGACTAAGTACAAGCCAACAGATTAGCAACATGTTCCAGTTGGTCCCAGCATGAACCACTCGAGACTTAAAATGAAACCAGCTGGCCTGAAAATGGAATCAGCTGGAATCATTTGTTATAATGAAACCAGGTGGTGTGAATTATTATTATTATTATTATTATTATTATTATTATTATTATTATTATCTTCCTTATGGCCATTCTCTTCATCCCAGAATAGCTGTAGTGCAAGGCAAATAAATGATAAGGGCTCACTGCCTTCATGATGTTTTTTTTTACATCTATTGCTGACAAGATTTACAGTTCATTGTATGCCAGTACAAGTTTTATTTCAAAAAGGCACAGGGTATTTCAAGCAGTGCAAACAACTCAAAAACAGTTTGCGTAAAGCACATGACATATCATGACATATGCACAACCAAATATGGCTGTGTGCTGCATTGAAGTTTAAAAGGGCTGGCACTCCCTTACCTCCTGTTGCCTAGCACCTCTTTGCCAGAGGAGGACATGGCACTGCAATTAATAGAAAGGCATAAAGCTGCTCTGAAAAGGTCTAACTGCTTTGCCTCATACTGCCATCACCTGATCTTTTGGAGATAAGGGAAGGTTGCATAAAAAATAGGTAGCCGTGCATCAGTCATTCCTTAATACGTACATCCTTCAAAAATCCAAAACATCCCCGGGATGTCCTGAAATGACGAAAATATTCTTGTCTTGTAGGGTGTGCCACAAGACTGGCTGATATATCTGAGTGCATTAAATGCAGTTAAAATATTTAGATCTCTGTAAGGACATTATAAATACTGCCTTGAACAGTGTAACAGTGAAATGCAGATTTAATGAGTCAACTGCAATTCAAGTGCAATGTTATCAATGCAATGATAATATTAATAATAGTAATAATAATAATAATAAATATATTACGAACATAATTATAATAGTACTGTTTGGTTTCCGCATACAAAGTAACTAATTGTGAGGATTCAAAGGGAGTGCACAGGAAGGCAATGAGATATATTTATAACAAATGCAATCTAATGAATTCTCCTACCGAGTTGCAAACGAAAGCTGGTCTATAAACACTACAATGTAGGGCGAAAATAGCAAGACTAAAGATTTTGTTTCAATTAATTCATAGTGACATAAACATCGACACAACAAAAGCATTTTTTCTGTCATTTTAAGTTAACACATTACAGGCACTCACAAACACTTAATATATACACTTTCAAATCAAGTTGCTATAAATATTCATACTTCCCCCAAATCATAAAAGAATGCAAACCAAATAAGTCCTTTTGGTACTGATGCCTCATCTTTCACTGTGTCCTTAGATATGGTACAAGCGTCACGCATAACCAGGAGAAGAGAAAATAAAGAAAAGAAGGCAGTATTTGCTGAACAGTGTAATAGACAGCGCTTTCATAAGAATTACATAGAAACCGCAGTTGGGTATAGATAACTAGATGGCGCTGTACCTCTACTTTCAGATTGGCTGCATGGGGGGGGGCTGTGCCTGTGTATGCATAGAACGAGCGGATCTCTCAGTCTCCTTTATAGTCACCATACGTAGTGGATCGTTGGTGGGGCATGAACGAAGCAGAGTGGCGGGCACGTTAAAGACGCGTGCGCTCGGCTCCTTTGGCACGCGTCTCATAAGTGTTACCCATGCATCATCTGCATTCTCGAACGCGATCGGACGCATAGACGCATGCACGGACAGACGCTTCACCCCACTGATCATCAATCACTCCATGAATATGCTGTAATTTTTTTTATTTTCTTTTTTTGGGATTTAAAAATTTATTACTATTTTTCGTCATTTTAACTTGCACATATGTTGTTATACCACTACTAATATTATATTCTAACAAAGCTTATTCAGCAGCTAAGTACGTCTGTATCGCCCTACAATTCATACAACACTAAGCAGTATAGATTTAAAACTACGCTTCAAAGTTAGACTCCACTTACTTACTCATAAATTGTGCCATTCTCTTGATGCAGTGATTCATAGACTGAATTATTTTAGAATTTTCTAACACATTTGACAAGGTCAGTCATAAACATTTACTTTAAAAGTAAGTCATCTGGACCTTGGCACTACCGAACAAAGTTTAGTACTTTGAATGCTTCGCATGAAATTAAGCTCACTTTGTGCTCAGCTAAGCCCAGCTTAATTCTCATTTTAACTGCCAATGCCCCTTCCTTGCTCTCATCTAAATTTCTTCATGATTTGCTGATAATAGTGTTGTCATTTGTGAAATTACTAACAGAAACTATTTTATCACATGTTATAGATATATTGCTAAAAATTAGGGTGGAATTAATCTGAAGCTCCCGCACTAACTCTTAAGTTAGTGCGGGATAAATGCCATATTATTTCGTCACGATCGTAAAAATGCACGTGGCGGAGGCGTACTCATCGCCACTAAAGAAGAACTATCATGCTCTCTAATCAACACATCTTCACAACTAGAATCATTATGGGTAATATGCCGTGGCCCTCCCGAAGCAATATTACTTGGCGTATGCTATAGGCCCCCTCGAACTGACCCAGACTTCCCCCGCAAACTTAACGAAATCTTATCCCAGCTAACTAATAAACACCCTAACACACGTGTTCTGCTTTATGGGGATTTTAACTTTCCCTCCAATAATTGGCTCATTCAGGTTTCACCAATCTCGGGAAATACTGAAGCAAGATAATTCGTCGAAGTTTGCCTCAACTTTAACTTCATTCAACAGGTAACCGAACCAACGCACGTCACTTGTGAATCCTCAAACATTTTAGACCTGGTACTAACAAATAGCCCCGAAAGCTTAAAATATATTGCATACTTACGTGAAATCAGCGATCACAAAGTCATTCATAACATATTTAACTTCACCCCAAAAATACGCCCCATTTTCCGCAAAACGATTCACTTGTATGATAAGGGTGATTATGAATTAATTATTCGTGACTTACGAGATTTTCTACCATACTTTGAACTCAATCTAGGTTCCTGTTCTCTCAATGACAGCTGGCTAATGCTTAAGGACAATATAACTGACTTGACTAATAAATTCATCCCCACAGTGAGCTTTACTGCCAATAAAAATAAACCATGGTTTTCGAAAAGGTTGAGAACACTTGAAAATTAAAAAAAGCGCCTCTTCCGAGCTGCGAAGTTTAATGGTAATGCGTGCGCATGGGGCAAGTACTATGCTGCGAAAGATGCTTATTATGCTGAAATTAGAAAAGCGCAACAGACATTTTATCACAATGATTTATCTAAAATTCTGAAATCTAACCCTAGAAAATTCTGGGAAGTCATAAAGCTGCAACTAACACGAGACATCATGCTTACAAACGACAAAAATTAAGACGTAAGCGACACTGTTTGTGCCAATATCATTGACACCGCGTTATCATCAGTGTTCACTAAAGAAGCCAACGTACCGTTTCCTACGCCACCTACTACGACAATACCAGTGATGGCCTGTGGTAAAAAACGCTGCCCTGGAGAGTGTACCTCATGCTTTTACGTAGAAAATCGGTGTGCGGGGCCGATTTAGTATTTAAAGGTGCGCGGGAATCATCATGATGGTGATAGCGGTAACTATAAGCTCGCCTATGCGCGTGCTCGTGCGCGTACTACGTGAAAAAGCTCCCGAGCCACGGGGACAGCTCGGCTAACCACAGAGAGCGGAGAGCAAGGACAAGTTCGGGCCACGTCCCGGCTGCTCGTTCTGACCCTCCGTGTCCGGGCCTCGTCCCGGCGTTGAAGTCCTCGGGTGCCTCCTGGACTGCGCATCGCCCCACCTAACCCCAGAGAGCAGAGAGCAAGGACAAGTTCGGGCCACGCCCCGGCTGCTCGTTCTGACCCTCCGTGCCCGGGCCTCGTCCCGGCGTTGAAGTCCTCGGGTGCGCTCTGGACTGGGCATCGCCCCACCTCGCTCCCACGTTGGTCTGAAGCGGCGTTCGTCACGGCCAGCTGCTGTTATGGTCTCGGAGCGAGACGCTGTCCCAGGTCTGTTCGCGGCAGTCGGCGACACGCTGTTCTCGGTCGTGTACAGGCAAGCCCAGCGGTTGACCACCGTACTGGGATGCCCCTGGCGGTTATCTTCTAGACCGGTCCCCGCCTCGGTACGAACTCCGCAAGCGCAAGGCACACCGCGTTCTGACTACCAGAGAGCTCAAGGTCAAGCGCAACGTTCACGCCCCAAGAGTAGAATGTGAGTGGACAAACAAGAACGTTAACTCCCTTCCGCGTAGGACCGTGAACTCGTGTATATATATGTGAGTTCATGTTGTGTGTACCCCCTTGTCCGTCTTCGTGTATATAAAAGTCTCTCGTTGTCATCGAACGTCCTCTGTCCTCATCTGGCTAACCTGCGCCGACAGTTGCCCACAAAATTTTGGCGAGCCTGCCAGGATAGATCGGCCTTACCTTCTTGCGGAGAGCCAGACGGGCGGGACGAACCGATGGATTTAGAGAAATTGCACGCGATCGGAACGGACATGGGTCTAACAGGATCGGCACTGCAGGAATGGGTTGACGTGGAGCGCGTTATCGAAAGGGACCTTCGTGCGCAAGTTCGCGACGAGCAGCGAGAAAAGATAGCGCTGGAGGAAAGACGGCTGCAAGCCGAGGAGCGCGTTTTGCTGTTGAAGCTAAAGTTGCAAGAGCAGAAGACTGGTTCGAACGCGGGAGAGATAGGGAGACCGCTAAGCGATGACGCAGCGTCCCCAGCTGTAATGGATAGCTGTGGCCCGCACAAGCTATTGCCACCGTTCAACGAGATGCGAGACGACCTCGACGCATATCTGCAGCGTTTTGAGCGCGTCGCGGTGTCTCAGGAGTGCCCTCGGAGCAAATGGGCCTTTTCGCTCAGCTTGTGCCTGACGGGAGAGGCGTTATCCGTGATTAGTCGACTCGACTCTGCTTCCGCCACCGACTATGATCAGGTGAAGGCAACATTGCTGTTACGATTCCGGTATACGGCTGAAGGATACCGCGAGAAATTTCGCAAGACGAGACCAGAGGACAAGGAGACGGGGCTCCAATATGCTTCTCGCATAGCAGGTCATTTCGACCGTTGGATGGAGCTGACAAATGTCGAGAAAACATATGACGCTCTTCGCGACGTAATGATTTCAGAACAGTTCATGAAGGGATGCTCACCCACCCTGAGGGTGTTTCTGAAGGAGAGGAACTGTAAGAAATTGCACTCTTTAGCGCAGAACGCAGACTGCTTTCTGGAAGCCCAAGATTTGTTCAATTTGGGCAAGGACAAGCTGTTTAAGGAGAGCTCAGCAGATGCTCGTAAAGCAGAAACTGCTAAGCGCCAGTTTAAGGGCCAAAGTCTCTGTTTCTTGTGCAATAAGACAGGGCACCGTGCATCTGAATGTTCGTCTCGGACAAGAAATAACTAGTCAGCAACAGGCTGGTCGAGTGGCAGAAACGGTTCGTCTGTGGAGACAACTCGAACCCAGGAAAAGCAGTTGGCGTCATGCGCGCTGTCACCCAAAGAAGGAGACAACGCTGAGACACCAGAGAAACCGGATGAAGGGTACGTCGTACTCCAGACTGGGGAGACTATCCCGGTCGTGAATATGACGTCGACGCATACCCCAACTGTGGCTGATGTCGGAACTCTGCCTGTAGTGAGAGGATTGCTTGAGGGCAAAACTGTATCTGTACTTCGAGATACGGGATGCAACACGGTAGTGGTACGAGAAGGGCTTGTCCTGGAAGACAAGTTTACGGGCACTACAAGTCCGGTTTTTCTGCTCGACAGAACAGTGCACAACTTGCCGGAGGCAATCGTTTCTATTGACACACCGTTCTTCACCGGTGTCGTGCGAGTTAAATGCATGAAGAACCCTCTATACGATGTCGTTCTAGACAACATCGAAGGTGCCCGATCTACAGAGCTAGAATATTCGCACAAGCCCCACCAGCATCGTGAGAGGCATCGTGATTACAGCGGAGGGAAGGTAGTCAGAAAACTCGCTAACTCGCCCGTGCCCATCATCGCGGACGACACGCAAAGTGATGTCGGAAACGATTCAGGCTACTTACCAATGACAGTAGAGACAACTTGCACACCTCAAAGACCCGCAGATCAAGTATCACTAGGTGATAGTGCTGCAGCAGTGAAAGAAACACGCGCCACAACCAGGCTACCTGTTCTGAAAGCCACTACCCCAATCATAGATAAAGTGACGCTTGAGGAATACCAAAGAAAATCCCCATCGTTACGGCATTGTTATGAGAGTCTTGGTAAAAAGTTAATAGTAAAGAATCGCGAAACCTGCTTCTTTCTTGTAGATGGTATCTTGTATCGGAAGCACAAGCTACTCTCGGAGAAGGAACTCGAACGACTGGTCGTACCGAGACAACTGCGAGAGACTGTACTCAAACTAGCCCATGAAGGTATCCTCGCCGGACACCAAGGGATATGCCGAACAACTGACCGTATTCTTGCCGAATTCTTCTGGCCAGGTGTTCAATCAGAAACCAAGAGGTTTGTGAAGTCCTGCGATATCTGTCAGCGGACTGTTCCGCGCCATTTGGTTGGTCGGGATCCGCTAGGTACCATGCCAATCATTGAGACCCCGTTTTCACGTGTGGGCATCGACATCATCGGTCCTTTGTCACCGACATCTTCCAAGGGCAACAGGTACATTCTAATCATGGTGGATTTTGCAACGAGATATCCAGACGCCATCGCACTTCCTTCGAGTGAAAGCAAGGTTGTGGCAGAAGGACTAATGGAAATGCTGTCGCGAGTTGGTCTACCACGCGAAATTGTAAGCGACCGCGGGACAAGCTTCATGTCGTCGGTTATGAAGGAGTTCAGCCGGCTACTATCTATCAGGCAATTACCGACAAGCCCTTACCATCCGATGGCAAACGGGTTAGTGGAACGATTCAACGGCACGTTGAAGCAAATGCTCCGCCGAATGAGTCAGGAAAGACCGAAAAATTGGGACCGCTACCTCGGCCCCCTCCTTTTCGCGTATCGGTAGATGCCACAAAAGAGTACCGGATACTCGCCGTTCGAGTTGCTTTATGGCCGATACGTTCGCGGCCCAATGACGATTTTGAGAGACTTGTGGACTAACTCAAAGTTGGATGACGCGACCAAGTCAACCTACGAATACATCATAGAATTGCGGGAACGTCTGCAACGAACCTGTGAAATAGCATCTCAGGACCTTGCGAAGGCACATGTTCGCCAGAAGACTTACTATGATCGCAAGGCGAAGAAGCGGGACTTAAGCGTGGGTGACAAAGTTCTCGTGCTGCTACCCGCCGATCACAACAAATTGATACTAACATGGAAGGGCCCCTTTACTGTGACAGACAAGAAAAGCCCAGTGGATTATGCTGTGGACCTTGGTCACAGAACAACTGTCTTCCACATCAGCATGCTCAAAAAGTACGAGCTGCGGAATGCCTCGCCATCGTGTGGGGTGTCCAGAAATTTCATGTGTTCCCCGCAACGGCATGAGTGAGTGGTCGTTGGCCTAGGCATCAGGTCACGAGCGTACGGTGCCGTGCATTCCGTGTGTGGACGCCCTTGGTACATCGCCAAAGACAAAACATCATCGTTGAATGTGTTCAGTTGTCTGTGTCTTTCAGTTGTGCTCCATCTTACTTGATAATGTATTTTCTGTGTTCACGGTCACGGCCTTGCGCGTCCGAGTTCCTGGGTCCACGAACAATCACAGTCTAAAAGCGTGCCGCACATCTCTTACTACTGACTAGGCTGTTCGATTACTCGTATAGACACACAAAGAACTCATGACGCGGGTAATACGTTGTCTACTCTATGAACATGCCTACCCTTCTTTTTATTATTATTATTCAGGTTACCCCTAAAGGCCCTCTAGAAGAGGGTAATACATAGGGGGTATTACATCCCACCGTTTCGCTGTTCTTGAACTGGGGGGAAGATGAGGTAAAAAACGCTGCCCTGGAGAGTGTACCTCATGCTTTTACGTAGAAAATCGGTGTGCGGGGCCGATTTAGTATTTAAAGGTGCGGGGGAATCATCATGATGGTGATAGCGGTAACTATAAGCTCGCCTATGCGCGTGCTCGTGCGCGTACCACGTGAAAAAGCTCCCGAGCCACGGGGACAGCTCGGCTAACCACAGAGAGCGGAGAGCAAGGAATAGTTCGGGCCACGCCCCGGCTGCTCGTTCTGACCCTCCGTGTCCGGGCCTCGTCCCGGCGTTGAAGTCCTCGGGTGCCTCCTGGACGGCGCATCGCCCCACCTAACCCCAGAGAGCAGAGAGCAAGGACAAGTTCGGGCCACGCCCCGGCTGCTCGTTCTGACCCTCCGTGGCCGGGCCTCGTCCCGGCGTTGAAGTCCTCGGGTGCGTTCTGGACTGGGCATCGCCCCACCTCGCTCCCACGTTGGTCTGAAGCGGCGTTCGTCACGGCCAGCTGCTGTTCTGGTCTCGGAGCGAGACGCTGTCCCAGGTCTGTTCGCGGCAGTCGGTGACACGCTGTTCTCGGTCGTGTACAGGCAAGCCCAGGCGTTGACCACCGTACTGGGATGCCCCTGGCGGTTATCTTCTAGACCGGGCCCAGCCTCGGTACGAACTCCGCAAGCGCAAGGCACACCGCGTTCTGTCTACCAGAGAGCTCAAGGTCAAGCGCAACGTTCACGCCCCAAGAGTAGAATGTGAGTGGACAAACAAGAACGTTAACTCCCTTCCGCGTAGGACCGTGAACTCGTGTATATATATGTGAGTTCATGTTGTGTGTATCCCCTTGTCCGTCTTCGTGTATATAAAAGTCTCTCGTTGTCATCGAACGTCCTCTGTCCTCATCTTGCTAACCTGCGCCCACAGTTGCCCACATGGCCCCTGTTGTGTTATCCGTTAATGGCATTTCATCACTCATTGACAAATTAAAACTTTTATCATCAGCTGGCGTAGATAATATGAACTCTAAATTGTTAAAAAATACTCAGGAAATTATTGCATTGTACTTTTCGGTGATGTTCTCATTGTCACTCGAAACAGAAATTTCACCAGACGACTGGAAGGAGGGTTAAGTCATTCCTGTCCACAAATCAGGTAACAGACAGTCCCCCCTAAATTATTGACCCATCTCTCTAACAAGCGTCCCCTGCAAAATCATGGAATATGTCACATATTCACACATCATGAACTTTCTTGACACCAACAATTTTTTTCATTCTTCCCAGCAGAGATTTCCTAAATCATTATCTTGTGAAACCCAACTTGCTATATTGATTCATGATATACACTCTTCTCTTGACCGTCACTTTCAAACCGATGCAATCTTTCTCGACTTTGCAAAAGCCTTTGATAAGGTACCGCACAAACGCCTGCTGTTATAACTTTCCCAGCTGACCCTGCACCCCAACATTCTTGTATGGATCACACAATTTCTTACTAACTGTTTTCAGTTCGTCTCCATAAGAAATACCCGTTCTAGCTCCCTCCCAGTAACAACCGGCGTCCCCCAATGATTTGTACTCGAACCCCTCTTGTTCCTACTATATATTATTGATCTTCCTGTTCATGTATTTTCCCATATCCGTTTATTTGCCGACAACTGTGTCATCTGTCGCACAGTTACTAACATTTCTGATCAAACTACACTCTAACAGGATCTGGATCTCGTGCAACAGTGGTGTGATCTTTGGTTAATGAAGCTTAACCTCACTAAATGCAAACACATCTCATTTCAACGCCAGCGTAATCCTTTATCATTCTCATACCTAATCTCTATTTCCGCTATCGAACAAGTTCAGTCATATAAATACCTAGGCGTCACCTTAACATCTGACCTTTCCTGGAACACACACATCAACAACATCATATCATCCGCGAACAGAGCCCTCGGTTTCCTAAAGCGTCATTTGCGTCACGCACCACTAGACATAAAACTTCTGGCTTACAAATCGCTCATGAGACCTAAACTAGAATATTCAGCGCCCATCTGGAGCCTGCACCAGATATACCTAATAAACAAAATAGAATCTGTACAAAATCATGCCACTAGGTTAATTCCCTCTTCATATTCATACGACTTAAGCATATCATCCCTAAAACGTGACATTGATATTGCTAATCTTTCTGTGCGTCGCCGCATCGCCAGCCTCTGTTTGTTTCACAAGTACTTTCACAGTTCCCTCAATCAAACACCTTACATCATCCCACCAACGCGCATATCTCACCGCACAACTCATCCTTATTCAATCGCACGCGCACGCGCTCGCATTACTACTTTTGCTGCCTCATTTTTTCTTCGCACAGCAGTGGACTGGAATGGCCTTCCCCGTGACATTGCAGCCATCACGTGTTCATCAACGTTTGCACAAAACATAAGTACATATTGTTTGTCACAAGATCACTCGCTGTAACCTCCAATTGTTAACCCACCCCTTATGTAATACCCCCTCACCGGGGTCTTTAAGGTAATAAAGTGAAGTGAAAGTTAGCAATGCTAATCATATGCTTGGCTTGTGCCAGAAATGTCGCACCACTGTTTCCTTTCTTATGTTAACGTACAATCAAACCAAAACATGTGCACGCATGTGCTTTTAACACATTTTGTGAACAGATTTGTCCAATGCCTATGAACAAGCTTTACCAATGCCTTTTGGCCTGTTTGACTCTTCAGGGCCTTCGCTGCACTGCAAAGCACAAGAAAAACTTGTGGGTCTCAAAAGTGACTTGTTTCAAGACTTTGCATTATGATAGTTGATTGAAAGTGATAAAATACTGTAGTTGATAAACGAGTTAGTTGTGGTGTCTTGTATAATATTATGCAAACTCTGTGAAAAAGAAGCAAGCATGCAAATTAGTAAATTCATAATGAAAACATAATGACATCAGTGCTAGATTGGTTGTTGTGGTAACTCACCTGCAATTTGATCGCAATTATGGAATATGAATGTTTAACTATCTTGAGTTTTAATGAACTGGCATTTAGTTTGTGAATACCAGTATGCTAAAGAGCATGTATATATTCTTGTTTGGTTGTAAAACAACTGCGTTAGGAAATATTTTTAAAGAATGAGTAGTAAAAAGTTTGTGGCACATGCCAAGAACATTTTTAGCATTGCTCATTTTGTAGTCAGCCTGGACATTCGAGAATAATTTACCAGACATCTGCCCAGCCAAGTATTTAAATTTACCAGGATGTTTCAAGGGACGAATACATGATAATTGCACCTGCATGCATGAGCTTGTGTCTCTCAAGTTTCATGCATGTGCTTCGTCATGGCAGAGCACAGTGCAAATAAACCCAATGGTTGTCGGCCACTGTTAGGTACACAAGTTGTGCAGCAAAACGAATTTGAAATAAATTTTAATACAAAATGTTCAATTGCTATTTCCCAGTTGATGTATTATTTATATTGCAATATAAAAACAAGTACATCAAATACTGGCTGTATCTCCCTTTGCATCTATGATAAGGACTCCTAGCAATCTTAAAAGTAGAAATCAAGTATCTAGCAAAAACATCAAGCCCTTAAAATCTACAAAAGTGTTAAGAAAGTGTAAGTGACAATTGCATAGGTAGTAAAATCACTTTCCTAGAGTGAAGCAGCCAGCTGCGCTAGATAAGCTGCCATGTTTAATGCGTATAACCAGCCAGGAATGAAATTTATGATACTTTTACACATTTTCTCTTTATTTCAGTGCACTTAACATTTTAAATTTTATTAAACTTGTAACAAATATTTAGTTCTACAAATAATGGTGACTGAATCAAATAGAACAGTATTCAACGTGGTAAGTGAAATCGTAGAATATTTTGCACACTCTTCGAATTTGGCAGTTTCAGAATTTCCCAGGGACACATACTTCTCCATATGGGCTTTACATGTTTTCTAGAGAAAAGTTTTGGGCCATCATTGTGAAATAATTTTTGTAATTCAGTCATCATAGCAAGTGTTGTAATTAATTTATTTTTTTCAAAGCAGTTGTAGGGTTCACATATCTCTATTTTCAAGAAATCTGAAGTGAATGAATGAAATTATAATTAGTCAGCTAACTGAATGATATAATGACCCGTATAGAGTACGACCACTGGAAGGGTGGAGCGGGTGTTGTTACACGTGGACTTACAGGCTGTTAAGGGTAAAAAGACAGATCTGGCTGATTGTGCGTAAGTATTAGGGCAGGTCAGTTCAGATTAAATACCAGACACAGATTACAGGCAGCAGTGCTGATAGATGTGAGCTGTTGGAAGCAGTTTAAGCTGGAAAACAAGTGGTGTATTTATTTGTGACACATTTGTTGAAACTTTCAAAACCAGGAAAGTTTCTCGAGCAGGCAATGTTAAGTGATGTTTTTGATGACTGTGACATTGCACACTGTCACTCTGCACATGTGTCTGTTTCATTGTATATTTTCTACCCAAGCCACAAACAAAGATAGATGGCAGTTAACTCGTGTCATGTGTTTCCTGTCTTATGCAAGTGTCATTCTGCACTTTATTACCGTAGAAGTACTTGTTGTTTGGCAGGTTGGTATACCAATATTAGGGAAAATTCTAGAAGATGTGAATGTTTGGTGCAGTGTAAATATTTTCTGTAGTTCAGCTGCGACTTGCGCTCTTTTTCTGTGCTTTTGCATTTTTCCAGTAGTGCTTGGGCATGTATAATTTTCGCCCTTAGCTTAATTACCTCCCTGAAGCTATGCATCATCTTGCCCATTAACAACCATTCTTAAACTATTGTATGTGGCATTGTTGATGCAAAATGACCTTAGTGTATATGCTAAAGCTCCTGCAGGATCACTGGTTGAATGTGACAACCAGTTCACCATTTAGAGGGCCCGAAGTATTGACATTTTCAATATATCTGTTCGCACAGTGCTTCATTGGAGTCATGCAAGCTTAAAATATGGTGCTCTCAAAGAGAAAGTTTTCTTTCTGTGCTGTGACCAACGGGAAACCTATTTAGACAATATCGAAAAGAGATCACAACTAGGCTTAGCTGTGTGATGTCTGCCTCAATAAAAATGTAATGGATGAATGCAAGTGTGCTTATATCTCCATGGTGTAGCCAGTTTATTACTACAGTTGATATGCACCTCTGCACGCTCCACCATGGTATTCCTAAGGGTGTACACAGTCTTACCTCTGAGAACGCATTGCCAGCACTAATTTCACTGTCACGATCTTGAACAGGTGTGCAACAAGCATACGCCAGTGCAGAGAACACAAGAGAAGTGGTCACTGCTTGCACGTTCAAGGTCGTATGCACGCACACCGGACTATTATTTTGCAGTGTCTTACATTTTGAGTGGAGTATACATCGTGATGGCTGGAGCAGTCTCTGTGGTCACCAGCTAGACAATCATAATGTGCATATTGTTGTTTGAGACAACTGTTTAGGACAAAAAAGAGCACCTAGAAAAAAAATACTTTTAGGCTAATGTAAGGGCTTGTAATGAGGAGACTGTCAAAAGGTATGTGGTATGTCATCTTGCAATAGTGAAGCAACATTTATACCTAGTTTATGTTAGTTGGAGTCTGCTAAACATTGGCCGTACAAGCGTGTGGCTAGAGAAGGATGATGTCCAGAAGACACCCTCCTGAAATGTTAACCAGCACCGTCCTCCCTTGCCCTTCTTGGTGCACTGAAATTTTCGCCCTATAGGTACTTACTCCTTCAGTGGATACTCTTCAAAGGCTTCTGAATAAGCTCAATCTTACCACCTGCTTTACCCGAGGGCAAATCCTACTGTTGGAACTTGTTTGCTTGGCAGAAATGTTTAACAGGAAAAAAAAGCTTCACTCGTTACACAAATAAAGCTACAGCATTGCAAGATTACCATGATGTTATGTACACAGACCTCCCACATATAACTCACTAAAATGTCACCACTTACCTCTATGGTGAGCTTGATTACGCCTTAAGACAGCATGTAAGTTTCTTGATCCTATACTTTTTAATCAGTACATTAACCTAGGAAAAACAAGATCATCACATGCAGTCCGTAAAACCAGTGCTTATGAACTGCAATGGTGCCATCGAAAGCATTAGCAAAAGTAAATTCACCCTGCTGGAAAGCCAATTCTGCATGAAGCCTGTAAATGTAGTGTTAACAAAGTCTTCTCAACAACTTCATTATGTCTATTTCTGTAATTTGCATAATCCTGTTTCATACACACCTTGCTGTTCCCCCTATAATTATTGACCTCTGAGTGTTACTCAAGTGACCATGCTCATTTAACATAACTGCAAGCCTCAGTGCGAACCTAATGAAATTGGAAACAGTAATAAAGTAATGCTCTCCTATGCTCACCCCTTCAAAAAAAGTTTTTAGCATCCCCTGAAAACCCATTCTTTAAAAACTTGACCATCAGAGATGCGATGTATCTCCACACCTGATGACGGACATTTGTCCAATTACAGCCACATTATAACAACAAGCAGCCTTTGGAAGATGCTTGAGCACGTGCCATCATCTCAGGTCAACATGTTTCCTGAAACCACCCTTGCTCTTAGTTTTGCGACGGAATAGTTTTCATAAATCATTTTCTTGCTAAGCTCAACTTGCCCCATGACAAACTGTGTGTTTAATTTTAGACCAATCTTGGGGAGCTATTTTTTTAATAACTAAAGAAAACCCGATAAAGCGAAGCATGAGCTTTTAAAAGAACTTTTGCAAAACATGCACAATCATCTCCAATACCTTGCCTGAGGATATCTTTCAATAATAATGATCATTTTCATTTTAGAGCACATATCTGATGGCACAAAATCTGGAGTACCAAGGAGTCTGTCACAGGTTTTTTTCACTTCTTTATTGAGGCCATGCAACAATTTTAAAATATTCATGCGATATACTAGAAGTTTACTGCAGTGTGAATCACTTGCCACAATTAAAAAAATAAATATGAGGGGAACATATGGACTGTTTACAAAAGCTTAAGTTGGTGCTGATGCCGTCGGTCGCATGACCAGTAATGAGACAACGCATGGTGCATCGCATTAGTTGTAATAGCAGTGCTACGCTTTCATTTCACACACACACGCGCGCGCGTTATGTATGCTTTACTGCAATACACTGCAAGCACTTCACCCCATGACACTTCTGTAATGCGGCAATGTTAACTTTTAAAAAGACCTTTACGGGTAAGCAATGGAAGCTCGGCATTGCTCCAAGCATTGAAATTTCTATTTTATTACATTTTTTTCATTTCTATACACTTGCCTAAACTAGTGTTACCAGCCCTCCCGAATTTTGCTGGACTGTCCAAGACTTTGCCCGCGCTGTCCCAGTCGGGACAGACGTCCCCACTTTTTTCCGGACTGTTCAGTAAACGAAAAAAAAGAAACGTTTTGCATTATAAAAGGCATGCCAAATAACGTGCGTCCAACTGATCACATAGACAAAAAAATGTAGCTGTGGTTAGCTGCAAGGAATTTTAAACACTTCAGCTGAACGTCAACCTTTACTAGAGCATTCTAGAGCGAGAGGAAGTGTCACGAAGAGCACATAGCAAAATATAGTGCCACATAAAGAGACCAACGCAATGAAGAGAAGAAAGAACGAATTTGTTTGGAAGGCACCACAACAAAGAAGACTAATTTCCTCACCTTTACTGTTGGTTACCCCAATCTAAACACACACTGCTAAGCAAACAAATTGCCATCATCTGCGACTGCTTAATAAAGCCACTCGGACAAGAACGTTCTCTAATTCCAACTTGTGCATTCCGTATCTATCTCGCGCACTTACACAAGAACTAGCTTCAACGAAAGCGTTGGCACAGTATATACTTCCTCCCAAGTGACACCAGCTGTTTGATCGGTCCTCAAGCCGATCAAACAGCTGACGCATGCACCTACCATACATCCTCAAGTTTGACGCATGCACCTACCATACATCCGCATAGTACATGCGTCAGACCAACATTAACAAATCGCGTTCCAAAGGCCTTTATTTTATGCTCGCTATCATTGCTTGTAAATTTGGTGGCAAACACTTCGGGCTGGTAGGTGTTCTGTGCTTCGAGCGAATGACGTTAACTACTCGATAAGCACAGATGAGAAGCTCCTGAACACGGCGACATCACAGGAATTAACAAAAGCGGCAGCGACTTGCGTATGAATCACTTTCGAACAACAGAAAGCGACCACGACCCCACGGGCAGAGGTGGTTCTCGCCATTTCAAACACATTACAGTCCAATCCAACACCAACATCGGAGAAAAAAACATCGCGACTAGAATACAATGAACCCGCCACAGACTGTGTGTCACTAGCTAGTTAGGAACTCTACCTGAACCACAGAATAAAGAACGCCTAAATTGCCTGAAAAATGTTTTCCAACATACCGATTCTAACGCCATCTATTTATACACTTTAGGCCAAGTCAAGCCGGTTTTAAGCGGCTATTGGGTGAACCGAACGTTTTCTCCTCGAAAAGGTTCGCGCCACCAGGTGAACCGAAACACTTCCTTTTTCTTTGCGAGCAAGGCCCCCGCTGGTGCAGCCGCCTCCCGGCAACGCTATGCGAAAGTGCGGGGAGCTACAGCGCGATGATACAGTTAGGCCGGCGAAAATGCATAGCCTTCAAGAGCGCTGGGCTGCGGTGCATTGTGGGGGGCTCTATCCGCTCGCCTTTGTAAACTCGCGGTCGGCGTTCTCTGGCTTCGCGCGCTTTTCGAGAGATCGCGACCTTTCCCTGAGTCTAGAAAGTTTTCGTGTGTGTTTTGACGTCTTTCACTGCAGCTCAGGATGAAGTATGCTTCAGCGTTCGTGAGTACTTTTGCCTCGTTTTGTGTTTGCAAACATTTCTTTCGATAGAAGGCTCTTTTGTGCGGGTACTGTAGAACTTGTGGTGAGTTGGTTCGTAGCAATATAAGAAGAGAGCTTCTTTCGCCCAAACAATACGGAAAAGAGAAAAAGCGCTTCAATGCGCAGTTAAGCGTTTAACTAGCGTGGTGATTTGTTTCACGCGTTTATACGTGGGCCCATTTGTAACCACAGGCTGCGATGCTATTTGTTATTTATTGCGGGCCAATTTTGGCCTGTGTGAACGCATGCTGAACTTATAGTCGTAACCTGCTGCAAACTTGGATTTTAGGTCTCCGAAAGTAACACTTTGCTGCTCCGAAAATTGCTCCAAATTGAATTTTGGCATTTGCACCCCTGTAAATTTCTTGCATCTTTCCTGATTGTCTTTCTAGAAGTTTGTGTGCTTTGTTTGTAATATGATTTTCGATATTTTTTAGTAGTCAATTATTTCTTTTATTGTTCTAGGTCTCAGTAGATATGCTCATTTCGTTGAGCTCTATTTTACCTATATTCATTTGCTTTAAGCTCGTTGAAAACTTGACCGAAGTACTCATGTACTTCGTTTTATTACGAACGGTATCTTTATCACGACTGCTTCAAAGGAATCCTATGTGTAAATGAGGCTTTGATTATTCTTGGCATTTCACTTGATTGAAGCTCCTTAGCAAATTGGCCACAGGCAGGCTTGATGGAGAGAAAGAAATGGCGTTAAAGGGAGTAATAAAGATGTTTCAGAATAGCCAAGGAACAAATAGGTGTCACTCAATGCAAATTGCATAACTAATTGGTCGTTGAGTGCTCCAAACCATTATAAAAGCTGCAGGTCAAATTCTTGATTGTCATCAGGTACAGCATAAAAATTTCGCAAATATTCCTTGCAAGAGCGTAGCAGGTACCACACTTCTAGGAAGAATGACGAGAGATGGCACAGTGATTGTCTCCCTACTACACAAAAATTATGATGAATAATGTCCTAGTAGATACCTGCAAGCGTGCTTGTAGCAGTTACCCAATGAGTGTCTGAAAAGGGCTCTCAAAGGCCGCTCTTCCAGCTTTTGTTTTGACTGTGCTGCGCATATTCAATTCACTTTATTTTAATTTATGTCATCACATCACTTAAATAAATGTCATCACCTCTTTGCTTTTTTTTCTAATTGTCTGTTGGATTGATTTTATCGTATCTGACGAAGAAACAGGCGGTGAACTCCCCTTCTTTTATGTTAGTTTGTAATGGCAAATTGCACTTTTTCTTTTAGCATGCTCTGGCTAAAGTAATGTTTGCTAGAAACCTTTAGAGCAGTAGTTGCATTGTCACTGCAGTATTTTTGAGCAGGCAGTAAAATGAAGTGACTGGGTATCACATTTCTTTACAATGTTCTTATCTAAACTGTTGAATACGCCGTATGTAACATTCTCAAGGAAATTGGTTTGTGCTGATGCATGAGCACAATTCCATACTGCTACATCCCAATTGGAAAAGTGTGCGCCTGTGCATAAGAAAAAAAATGTTTATTTTATGTAGTTTTGAAATAGTATTTTGTACTCTGATATTGGAAAGTTATGTGGGGCTGAAATATTTTTTTACCTTACTGTTTGAAAGGTGTGCAGTGTGTCCAGCTTCTCAAGAAGACAAGCATTTGCGTAGGTGAATGCAGGTGCCTGCAGGATTACACAATATTGGCATATTTTTTTTTGCTTTGGCTATTGATTTTACAACTATCTTGTGATAGTTCAAAAAATTCTACTTTTCTTCTAATAATGACTTTCCTACGAATGCCATCTTCTCTGAGAGCTCTTTTGAATCTTGCATGATATTTGTTCATTCAGAATTTTTTACAACTGTCCTAGAACATGTTTTGTGCGCAGTCAGGAAATACTGCCAATTTGAAGTCGACGCTTCTGCAAACATGTTCTGCAAATGATGTAGTGAGCAGGGTATCTACATTTAAAACCTAATGCCGCCCTGTAATGGCTCGCACTTATCTTAACAAATGATGCCACATATCTAAAACCACTGCTTCATATACCCAAAAGACATGGCTGTCGGCCGATTTGAACATTGCGATGTGTGTAGTCATGGCGGCCTTTGCAATGCGCTGTGATATTGCTGCGCCTCGAGATGCTACAGAGCATGTAAGTGAGCAACGAGCTGTCTTTGTTGAAATAAAACACCACAAAAAAGTGCTCAATATCATGTCAGGCGGTAGTATGCGAGCATACCCTCTTGCTCTTTTGTCATCCGCTCTTTGCCCATTTTCTCCCCCTCTGTGTAGCTTCAGTGCGCTCGCTCTCACTGAAAGCTAGAGAAATCACACGGAGAGCGCATAGAGATCACAGTATAGTTCAATTTTAGCAATTAGAAGCTACATAGGGCCTGGTCATTGCCTTCAGGAATTGATGGCATCAAAGTGTTTGGTGTGGGAGTCTAAAGGTGGCATCTCCACCCGTAGTTTCTTTTTGCACGCGTGGTGCTTTCAGAATTGTGAAATTGTACTTTAATAATATGCGAAAAACAATATTCTGTTTAGTGCCTCTTTAGGTGACCACCTTTCAATGAATATGCTCCTTGTTCTCTTTTTTCTCGGCACTTGTCAGAAGGGCATCACAGGAGAAGCTAATAACCAGACTGCTATTGGGGAAAAAGTGTATTTTATCCTTATATTAACTGGGTTTAATGGCACAGTTAATTTCTTCTTTCTCTGTCAACACTCAAAAGGGCCTCTCGTCTAGTTTGAGCCCTCCGAGCTGGCAAAAGAAATGCAGGAACTGGGCAATCGCGAATCTCGTCTGCCAAAATTTGCAACACTACGCGCCTCGAAAAGACTTTAAAATTAAAATTGCAGACGGACTGAAAGCTGGGCCATTTGGTGATAGTACTTGAACATATTTTAACACGCGTGCCACTACGGGGACATAAGAAACGTTTGTCTTTTCTTGTGTCCGCGTAGTCGTGCTCTGTGTTAAAATATATTCAAATGTCAGATTGAATTGTCAGACGGTCATCACTTTGCCTCACTTGGGTCTTGCTCAGTTCCCTTTCCCATTTCTCGCTATGCTGCACATGGTTATGCCATTATCATTTTCTTTTCCCATCTTTTTGTTAAACTTCACTATGTGTGGTTGTGCTATGCTTTGAGATGTTTGGCACATTCCTGCTTTCTGTGGAGCTGGTCACATAAACTGGCACAGCGAAACACTAAAAGAGCTGTGCTGTTTAAAGTGATGCAGAATTTACCTGTCCTATTATTATTTTTTTGCAGCACTGAGTGGTCCACACATCCAGCAAGTAAATGCGGTGAGAAGTCGCAACATGGACGCCGCCACCACTGTAACTCGTGTGACTACGAGACTGATAAAGTGACTCATATGAAAATACACGTGAAGGATCACACAGGCGAGCGGCCGTTTCGATGTCACTTGTGTCTTCAGAGCTTCTCGGTCAAATCCACTTTGTTAGTTCACCTGCGCACCCACACAGGCGAGCGACCACAAAAGTGCCACCTGCGTTCATAGAGCTTCTCTCAAAAGATCGCATTGAGAAGGCATCTGCTGTCGCACACAGGTGACCAATCATTCAAGGGCCCTGTATGTTCTCAGACGTTTGTGTGGAAATGCAACATGAACAGGCACTTGCGCGGGCGCAAACGCAAGTGATCAGTTCAGCAAGACTTCTTTTAGCTCCTCTTTTCAAAGATGTGACTCTGTGAGTGTGACATTGTTTTATACAAGACCCTGACAGTGCTAAATATTCTATGGAGACTCTGGGAATAACTCTATAAGTGACGTCACAGCACTCAATCCTGACGGTGACGTCCATATTTCAGGGAGGGCTCAGTGCAGAATCACAGCATACTTAGACTCAGGTCGTATTCAAATACCCTG
Source organism: Rhipicephalus annulatus (assembly GCA_013436015.1). Classification (NCBI taxonomy): domain Eukaryota; kingdom Metazoa; phylum Arthropoda; class Arachnida; order Ixodida; family Ixodidae; genus Rhipicephalus; species Rhipicephalus annulatus. The sequence goes on along the minus strand of WOVY01009740.1, from coordinate 1,235,895 downwards.
AGTGGTAAAGGTCAAAGCTGAGTGCTTCGTTGAGGTTGCCTTGTTGTCGCACGATTGTTTTACCTTGTAAAGTCACAGCAGTTAATTAATGTAGTTACGAAAACAATGTACACTCAGAACCACAACTGCAGACACCTGTATCATTATGTTGCTGGGATTGTTTTCTTGCTTCTAGACTCCTCTTCGTAAAATAATTTTCTAGTGCAATGCGTGTCTTGTGTGCTTTTATTTCTTTCATGTAACTTTCTTGTTTACATGTACTTTTGTCCAAAGAGCACATGAAGGTACTTGTTCACCGAGCGTATTGCTGGTTTCCGAATTGAACAAAAGCAATGTTTGCTTCAGACTAGCGCTACGCTTTTCTATAAAAGGGCCAATCCAGTTCTGAGCCAAATCAATTTAGAGTATTCATAATCAGACGCACGCTGTGTCATGTTTGTGTAAACACTTTTTCTTTGCTTCCCGTTTTCGGTAACATTTAAACTAGGTCACGTGGGGCCTGGTTAGTTATCGTGCTCTTGTATTGTCTTGCATTAGACTTGATGTCATTTTTCACTTTGCCTTCAATACGAGGTGGAGCTTTATATTGTGATTCCTCTGATTGATATCAAAGATCTTTCCCATGTTCAATGCACAGCTGCTGGACAGTATTTATTACCTTCAAATAAATGTCTGGACTGAAATTCATTGCAGGGCTCCTGTTTAAATTTGCTCTGTTTTTACGAGGTCTGAATATCTTTGTGGTATTTGTGTTTTTAAAGTTTGTATTTCAGAGTTGGTTAATTATGTTACATTGCAGCATTTTTCAATACAATTGCTTCTTTGTCGTCATCAGTTACTTAAACACAGTGTTACAAAATATTTATGACTACTATAATATTATGTCTGTCGTAACACACTATCTTGTGGTAATCTACACACAAGATATAAAATAGGCTCAACTGCATTTGGTTATTAGGGTATAATTGATGTATCCTTTGGTAGTAATAAAGTAAAGGCTTGAAAACTATTCTTAACAATCAACTCATAATGAAACTAAGCTTGATGTCTTCCAGCCTAGAGCTTACTCCTAATCTCGTATACTTTCCTTGGCATACTTGTAGTGCAATTGCGCAAACTGCTGGAGCAACTGCCAATCAGAGGTTCACATGCATCTCGAGTTCTGTCATATTGTCCTTTATTAATTTCTTAATAATCACAGAATGAAAAAGTAAGTCATTACGCGCTGACAATCTAGAAGCATGCATCATGCTGTCTGCACTTCGCTACTTCAATGCAGTGAAGCCCATCTTGTTTTTGAACTGATCATAGGAGCACGTTTTTCTTTCTATTATTATTTTTTTTGCACTAGCAGAAGCAAGACTGCCGTCATTTCCCTTTTAACTCATAACTCATTATTACTATTGCTACATTGCCTTCTGGTTCTCACGGCTCATTGCTTCTATGGATATGCAGCAAAACGCTTCGTTTTGAAACGCTCAACGGTGATGCTTTATCATGTCCCTACTAAGACGGCCGGCTTATTGCCAGAGGAACGGCTTTATCTCTGCGCAATTATTTCTACTCCAGCAATTTTTTTCATCCTCCTTGGAGAAAAAGCCCCCAAATCTTTTCATTATTTACCACCCGCGGGTCTCCGCGTTTGAAAAGAAAGTGTTTCAGCGTCTCCTAATACTGAGCGCACGCAGTAATTTGTTATGGTATTTAGGCGGGCGTTTCGAGCTAACGCAAAATCGTTTTGAATTAACGCCACCAGCAATATATACACGATGCCTTAGAGAATTTAATATATAATTACCGCATTACCAGATGCAAATCTACAAATTACTGAAAAAAGCCCGTAAACAAAGCTTTTATTATTAAGTGTAGTTTAATGAGCCCTGAAACACTCGTTTGATTTACCATGAAATAACTTAAAGGAAAAGCGTATCGTACATACGAACGAAAGCACTGTAAGCTAAGCAGGTGTAGAGTTACTGAATATGTAAAGGTAGTATATACAGTAACTCTAAGCAGGGAGAAATGCAATGGGCAAAGAAAAAACGCCACCCATGCCTCGTGACCTTGAGCCCCGCTTTTTTTTGAATACGCGAATTTTTCAGCACGAACCTGCGCGCTCTGGATGGATGGATGGATGGATGTGGCTGTATCCTTTAGATCGGGTGGCAGCTAACACCATCTAGCCGTAATACTTAGTGAACTTACCATTACAATTATTTTTTTCCTTTAAATAATGAAGTTGAGGATTCGCAGTGAAGGGTTTTTTTAACTTCACAGTGAAGGGTTTAATTTTCTCTCGTGCCTTGACTTAGCCACCAATCAGATAACCTCCTTCTAGTTAAGTCTACCCGCTTATAGTCCATTTTGCCCTCGCTGTCCCTGAATTCCAGTGCTTTGAAAAACTCTGCCCCATCATCCTGAACTTTAGGGTGAAGCCCTTTACAGAACATTATCAAGTGTTCGGCAGTTTCTTCTTCCTCTCCACACGCACTGCATACTGTGTCTACCCCATCGTATTTGGCCCGATATGTCTTGGTTCGCAGTACTCCCGTCCTGGCTTCAAACAGTAGAGAACTACCCCGAGTATTATCATAGATCCTTTCCTTGGAAATTTCCTGCTTAAATGTTCGATAGATCTCTAGTGCCGACTTCTTAATCACGCCCATTCTCCACATGTCAGTCTCCGTTTCCTTCGTTTTCTTCTTAACCGATAGTTCTTTTTGGTTTAGCCACCTGCTGTTTTCTAAGTATTTACCAGTCTACTTCCTGGTTCGCTTCCTCCATTTTGTATCGACATTTTTCATGTAGAAGTAGCTGAAGACCTTCCTAGCCCAACGCTCCTCCCCCATTTCTCTCAATCCCTTCTCAAATTTTATCTTGCTGCTAGCTTCCCTGCCCTCAAATGATGTCCATCCCATATCACTTTGTACTCCCTGATGTGGTGTTTTTCCCACTTATAAGTACCTGTTTTTCCCACTTTATAACTACCTTGTTACCTTTATAGTTACCCTTTAAAAGATTAGTGACTACATGTTCCACGCCAAGTGTGTCCAGTATTCCCCACAATTCCTCTTCAACCACGCTATCATACGCTTCCTTGATATCCAAAAATGCTAGCCACAAGGCCCGTGTTCCTTTACTGCTATTTCGGTGCACTGCGTCAGAGAGAACAGATTGTCTTCCAACCTCCTGTGTTTCCGAAACCCATTCTGCAGTTCCCCCAGCACCCCTCATCCTCTATCCATGCCTGCAGTCTTTCCTTTATAATCTGCATCGCCAGCCTGTAGACCACTGATGTCACTGTTATAGGACGGTAGTTGTTTATGTCAGCTTTGTCCCCCTTTCTTTTATAGATCATGCTCATCCTGCTAAGTTTCCATCCATAGGGAACTTCACCATCGATTATTATTGTGCTCACTGCCTCTCTCAAAGCCTGCTTAGACTTCGGACCTAATGTCTTTATCAGCCTAATTTGGAATGCCATCTGGGCCTGTTGATTTACTACTAGGAACCCTTTTCTCAGCCCTTTCCCACTCTCGTTGTGAAAATGGAGCCATTGCACCACTTGATTCGTCCTTGTCTATTGTGATGCATAAAGTACTTCTTTGTTGAAATTTTTCTGTCACCCTTGTTCCTATATATTCAATAGCTTCGTCCTCTTCTACCCTAGAACCTTGGGCTGTAGTTATGAAACTCTGCTATAGGCTCGTCTTATTTCTTAGGGAGTTTAGATGGTTCCAAAATTTTGCAGCTGCCTTTTTATCTTTTTTATGTACTTCTGCCAGCCACTGAGCTCCCTTTATTCTAATCTTTTCATTGATCAGAAGGGATGCATCCCTTCTACAACTTAGAAAGGTTTCCCATTTTCTTTCAACATCATCTGTCGGTTTACCCCGCTGCTTAGCATGTCTGTGTTCCCTAAAGGCTTTCTGGCGTTTTGCTATGGCTCTCTTAACTTCCTCATCCCACCAACTTTGGGGTTTGTGTCTTCTTTTCCGGGGTGACTTGTCACGCGTCTTAGCAAACTCTAGCTCATAGAGTCTAATTGGATTCGTGCATGTCCACACAGCCTTAATATCCTCCGTGATTTTTTTCTCAATTTGTTTAGTGGCTATTTCAATTTGCCTTTCTGGATAAAAATTTTCCTGTAGTTGCTCATCTTGTGTCCTTCCCACTTTCACTTCTTTTCCAAAACTTAGCTTGATACGTTTGTGATCAGTACCCAGACTTCTGGAGCCACCTTCATCTATGTGCATTCCCCTTCCTATGTGACATCAGTGCATAATCTATCGTCGACTGCAGCCTTCCTACCTCCCATGTTATTTGCCCTTCGCACTTCTCGGTACTGTTGCAAATGATCAAATCAAGCCTTTCACACGTATCCATGATCATTTTTCCTGTCGGGTCGGTATACCTATCTATATCTTCTATATGCGCATTCATGTTTTAGCGCACGCACTAAAGTTTGTTATGGTATTTAGGCGGGCGTTTAGAGCTAACGCAAAATCGTTTTGAATTAACGCCACCAGCAATATATACACGATGCCTTAAAGAGTTTAATATATAATTACCGCATTACCAGATGCAAATCTACAAATTACGGTAAAAAGCCCGTAAACAAAGCTTTTTTTTATTAAGTGTAGTTTAATATGCCCTGAAACACTCGTTTGAATTACCATGAAATTAATTTAAAGGAAAAGCGTATCGTACATCTCATAAACTCAGCGTTACGAAAAACTTCAAGAATCCGTTCAGTAAGAGTGAAGTTAGTAAGATTTTTCACGTGCTCCAATCGCATTCTCTCTTCTTTCGTCCCAACAAAAGCACTTTAAGCTAAGCAGGTGTAGAGTTACTGGATATATAAAGGTAGTATATACAGTAACTCTAAGAAGGGAGGAATGCAAGGGGCAAAGAAAAAACGCCACCCATGCCTCGTGACCTTGAGCCCCGCTTTTTTTTTGAATACGCGGATTTTTCAGCACGAACCTGCGCACTCTGGATGGATGGATGAATGTGGCTGTATCCTTTAGATCGGGCGGCAGCTAACGCCATCTAGCCGTAATACTTTGTGAACTTACCATTACAATTATCTTTTTTTTCTTTAAATAATGCAGTTGAGGATTCGCAGTGAAGGGTTTTTTTAACTTCGCAGTGAAGGGTTTAATTTTCTCTCGTGCCTTGACTTAGCCACCAATTAGATAACCTCCTTCTAGTTAAGTCTACCCGCTTATAGTCTATTTTGCCCTCGCTGTCCCTGAATTCCAGTGCTTTAAAAAACTCTGCCCCATCATCCTGAACTTTAGGGTGAAGCCCTTTACAGAACATTATCAAGTGTTCGGCAGTTTCTTCTTCCTCTCCACATGCACTGCATACTGTGTCTACCCCATCGTATTTGGCCCGATATGTCTTGGTTCGCAGTACTCCCGTCCTGGCTTCAAACAGTAGAGAACTACCCCCAGTATTATCATAGATCCTTTCCTTGGCAATTTCCTGCTTAAATGTTCGATAGATCTCTAGTGCCGACTTCTTAATCATGGCCATTCTCCACATGTCAGTCTCCGTTTCCTTCGCTTTCTTCTTAGCCGATAGTTCTTTTTGGTTTAGCCACCTGCTGTTTTCTACGTATTTACCAGTCAACTTCCTGGTTCGCTTCCTCCATTTTGTATCGACATTCTTCATGTACAAGTAGCTGAAAACCTTCCTAGCCCAACGCTCTTCCCCCATTTCTCTCAATTGTTTCTCAAGTTTTATCTTGCTGCTAGCTTCCCTGCCCTCAAATGATGTCCATCCCATATCACCTTGTACTCCCTGATTTGGTGTATTCCCGTGAGCTCCTAAAGCAAGCCTACCTATTCCCCGTTGCTTAATTTTTAATCTTGCTTGAACTTCTGATCTCATGCACAAGACCGCATTGCCGAACGTCAACCCAGGAACCATGACTTCTTTCCATATTCCTCTCACAACATCATACCTATTGTAATTCCACAGTGCCCTATTTTTCATGACTGCTGCATTCCTGTTACCTTTAGTCGTCACGTATATTTCGTGATCCCTCAGATACTTCGTCCCATTGCTTATCCATACGCCCAGATATTTCTGTTTATCTGTTATCTCCAGCGTGACCTCCTGTATTCTAAGCTCACTACCTTCGTTGTCATTGAAAATCATGACGGTGATTTTTTGTTATTAATCTAAAATCTAACCTATCTTTCTCAGTACCGCAGATGTCCATCAATCTCTGCAAATCTTCCTTGTTGTTGGCCATTAGCACTATATCATCAGCGTACATTAATGCTGGTAGTGCCTGATCAATACGTTTTCCTTGTTTGACTAAAGAGAGGTTGAAGCCCAGTCCACTTCCCTCTTATTTTGCCTCTAATCCTTGTAGGTACATCATGAATTATAAGGGTGACAGGGGGCACCCCTGCCTAAGCCCTCGATTTACCTATGCAGGCTTGGATACCTGTTTTTCCCACTTTATAACTACCTTGTTACCTTTATAGTTACCCTTTAAAAGATTAGTGACTACATGTTCCACGCCAAGTGTGTCCAGTATTCCCCACAATTCCTCTTGAACCACGCTATCATACGCTTCCTTGATATCCAAAATTGCTAGCCACAGGGGCCTGTGTTCCTTTTCTGCTATTTCGATGCACTGCGTCAGAGAGAACAGATTGTCTTCCAACCTCCTGTGTTTCCGAAACCCATTCTGCAGTTCCCCCAGCACCCCCTCATCCTCTATCCATGCCTGCAGTCTTTCCTTTATAATCTGCATCGCCAGCCTGTAGACCACTGATGTCACTGTTATAGGACGGTAGTTGTTTATGTCAGCTTTGTCCCCCTTTCTTTTATAGATCATGCTCATCCTGCTAAGTTTCCATCCATCGGGAACTTCACCATCGATTATTATTGTGCTCACTGCCTCTCTCAAACCTGCTTAGACTTCGGACCTAATGTCTTTATCAGCCTAATTTGGAATGCTATCTGGGCCTGTTGATTTACTACTAGGAACCATTTTCTCAGCCCTTTCCCACTCTCGTTGTGAAAATGGAGCCATTGCACCACTTGATTCGTCCTTGTCTATTGTGATGCATAAAGTACTTCTTTGTTGAAATTTTTCTGTCACCCTTGTTCCTATATATTCAATAGCTTCGTCCTCTTCTAGCCTAGAACTTGGGCTGTAGTTATGAAACTTTGCAATAGGCTCGTCTTATTTCTTAGGGAGTTTAGATGGTTCCAAAATTTTGCAGCTGCCTTTCTATCTTTTTATGTACTTCTGCCAGCCACTGAGCTCCCTTTATTCTAATCTTTTCATTGATCAGAAGGGATGCATCTCTTCTACAACTTAGAAAGGTTTCCCATTTTCTTTCAACATCATCTGTCGGTTTACCCCGCTGCTTAGCATGTCTGTGTTCCCTAGAGGCTTTCTGACGTTTTGCTATGGCTCTCGTAACTTCCTCATCCCACCAACTTTTGGGTTTGTGTCTTCTTTTCCGGGGTGACTTGTCACGCGTCTTAGAAAGCTCTAGCTCATGGAGTCTAATTGGATTTGTGCATGTCCACACAGCCTTAATATCCTCCGTGATTTTTTTCTCGATTTGTTTAGTGGCTATTTCAATTTGCCTTTCTGGATAAAAATTTTTCTGTAGTTGCTCATCTTGTGTCCTTCCCACTTTCACTTCTTTTCCAAAACTTAGCTTGATACGTTTGTGATCAGTACCCAGACTTCTGAAGCCACCTTCATCTATGTGCATTCCCCTTCCTATGTGACATCAGTGCATAATCTATCGTCGACTGCAGCCTTCCTACCTCCCATGTTATTTGCCCTTCACACTTCTCGGTACTGTTGCAAATGATCAAATCAAGCCTTTCACACATATCCATGATCATTTTGCCTGTCTGGTCGGTATACCCATCTATATCTTCTATATGCGCATTCATGTCTCCTAGTATAATTATCTCGCACTCTCTTCCTAACTCCTGAATGTCCTTTGATATACACTCTACCATTGCCTGGTTTTTTCCTCTCTGGCCTTTGCTCCCGTCCAAAAGTACACGAAACCAAGGAGTGTCATTTGACCTGCCACTTTCCCTTTTAGCCATAAATGTTCCTTGCACTCCTGCTTGACCCTTTGCCAGTCTGTACTTTTATGAATGAATGTCCCAATACCACCCCCCTTTCTGCTGCCTTCTGTTCTATTACAATTTTCCCACGCGTAGTCCGGATTGTTCGGAGGTTGTTCCATGTCCCTGAGATGTGTTTCTACAAAACTGTATACCATCCTGGCTGTTCTTCTATCTCGTCCTACTTCAGCCTTTTCCTACCACCCTGCATGTTAATATCATCATCATCATCTTCAGCATGACTGCGTCCACTGCAGGACAAAGGCCTCTCCATGTTCCGCCAGTTAACCTGGTCCTGTGCTTGCTGCTGCCAATTTATACCCGCAAAATTCTTAATCTCATCTGCCCACCTAACCTTCTGTCTCCCCCTAACCCGCTTCCCTTTTCTGGTAATCCAGTTAGTTACCCTTAATGACCAGCGGTTATCCTGTCTACGCGCTACATGCCCGGCCCATGTGCATTTCCTCTTCTTTATTTCAACTATGATATCCTTAACCCCCGTTTGTCCCCTATTCCACTCTGCTCTCTTCTTGTCTCTTAGGGTTACACCCACCATTTTTCTTTCCATTGCTCGCTGCGTCATCCTCAATTTTAGCTGGCCCTTCTTTGTAAGTCGCCAGGTTTCTGCTCCATAGCTAAGTACCGGCAAGATACAGCTGTTATATACCTTCCTCTTGAGGGATAGTGGCAATCTACCTGTCATAATATGAGAGTGCTTGCCGAATGCGCTCCAGCCAATTCTCATTCTTCTAGTTACTTCAATATCGTGGTTCGGCTCCACGGTTATTACCTGCCCTAAGTAGACATAGTCTTGTACAACTTCAAGTGCACTATCACCTATCTCGAAGCGCTGCTCCTTTCCGAGATTGTTGTATATTACTTTCGTTTTCTGCAGATTATTTTAAGACCCACCTTTCTGCTCTACTTGTCTAACTTCGTAATCATGAGTGGCAATTCGTCCCCTGAGTTACTCAGCAATGCAATGTCATCGGCGAAGCGCATGTTACTAAGGTATTCTCCATTAACTATTATCCTTAACTGTTCCCATTCTAGGCTTCTGAAAACCTCCTGTAAGCATGCGGTAAATAGCATTGGGGAGATTGTGTCTCCCTGCCTTACACCCTTCTTGATTGGTATTCTGTTGCTTTCTTTATGAAGCACCATGGTAGCAGTTGATCCCCTGTAGATTTCTTCCAGAATGTTTATATTTACTTCATCTACGCCCTGATTCCGCAGTGTCTGCATGACGGCTGATATTTCTACTGAATCAAACGCCTTCTCGTAATCTATGAAGGCTATGTATAGTGGTTGGTTATACTCTGAGCATTTCTCTATTACCTGATTGATAGTATGAATGTGGTCAGTTGTTGAGTAGCCTGTTCGAAATCCTGCTTGTTCCTTTGGTTGATTGAATTCTAATGTTTCCTTTATTCTGTTAGCAATTACCTTTGTAAATAGCTTGTATACTACAGAGAGCAGGCTGATCGGCCTGTATATCTTCAAGTCCTTGTCATCTTCTTTCTTCTGTATTAAGATGATGTTAGCGTTCTTCCGAGACTCTGATACCCTTCCCGTCATATACACCCATGTTAATATACCCTATGTTAATATACCCTATGTTATTATACCCTATGTCTGAATTGGCTCGGCGCTCGTGGCTACGTCTATTCATGCCCCGGACTCTACCTACCTTAGATATTGGTGCCACTTTGGAATCATATCTGTCCGTACCACCTGTCGAAGAGTCTCCCTGGTTGTTTTCCTCGTTACTAGCTATCCTGCACCCCGAAAAGCTCGCTTGCCCCCCAAAAAAGCTACTGCGCGTCCTGCAAGTCGCCAACCCACCTCATGACCTAGCCGCCCATTGAAGTGAATTCTGTCTCACTGAAAACTACCCCACCTATGCACCTCTCTGTATATTTCCACCACCTCAAAGCCTTTCTCTCGACTCATCCGCCATATCTCTTTCGTTTGCTATTGTTTGCGTTGACAACTGCTCTTTGCAGGTAGCTATCACGCACCGGTACCTCCGGTATCGTGCATATCACTACCTGTACCTTAGGAGGAGTGGCGCGCATGTCATCGACGCCTTTCGCCAGTGTGGCTGCTAGTGCTGCTGTATCTTCATTTAAGACATCGTTTAAACCGCCTGAAATTATCACGAGGTTTCGTCTATCAGCTGTAGTTTTGAGTTTTGCGCTCGCTTGCCTCATGACTGCTTCAAGCTTGCGTCCTGGGAACGCCCCTACTGCAACCCACTTGTCACCTCTTACCCTCTCTTTGATGGCTTCTGTGCATCGATTTAAATTCGAGTCCCCGGCGATTATCACATGCTGCGACTTTTCAGCTGGAGCGTCCTGCCCCTGGGGGCTACTTGCACCTGTGACGCCTGCTGTTTTGTTTTCTCCCAGCCCCACCACTACCTCGCTGAAGCTACGCCTTGCGACAGTTGAACCGGCTAAACCTGTTTTTTCCAAACTTGCTTGCTCTTCCTTGTCCACCGTTCTGGTTGCCGGTTCCCTACTGTTCTCTCCGAAGGCCGCTTCTTTGTTCAGCTTCGCTAGTGCGTCTTCAGTGGACTTCAGTCTTTCTCCCATTGCCCTCGTTTTCTCTTGCTCTGTCGCCAACGCAGTCTCGAGCTCGGCGATTCGCATCAGCAGTTCACTCTGGGCAACGATCATTTTCTCCATTTTTTCCCCTCGACCTCACATTGCCTACACTTCGCGTCAGCCTCTTCCCCATCCGCTTCTACGCTTGGGTCCACTTTCAAACCCACTCCACATCCTGAACACTTTACAGTCTTTTTAACCATGTCTTTCTGACACCAATTGTCCGTATACTCGATTATTACTAAACTCGAGCCCTGCACTACGAGAAAAAAAAAAGAAAGTCTAAGCTCTACTACAAAAATTTGCGTGTCCAATGTACGCGCACCTCCCCCACCGGGTGGAAAAAGAAAAAAAAACATCAAAAATTCCAACACACACACCCGCAATAACTGATCATTACCTGGTGACTGGCCCCCGAAAAATCCGTACCATAAAATGAGTGCTACGAAGATTTCAACCGCTGCCTTATAATTATAAAGACAAGCTCAAAACATGCAAAAACACTTATCTGCGCAGTCGATCCGGAGCGCTCAAAAAACACGTCCTTCCACCGTGACAGCCCGAACTCATCTATATAAACGTAAGTAAACGTATGTAAACGTATGTAAACTATGTAAACGCTTGCATGCACAAGTAGCGTCCTCTCGCGGTGATCTTTGTTACAACCAAGCCCGCCATGTTCAAATGAACCATTGGCTAGAAGATGGGCAATCTACGTGCAGTTGTTGAGCGTTTTCCGTCATTTGTCGAGGCACTAGAAATGAATTTTTAGCTGACTTTGATAATTTATTTTGAATTACAGGCCGCGTGCTGCGATATAACATTTCGCTCGCGTACTCTCGGAAGTCTTTACTAATGAACGGCAGCGTTATCTGACCATGCCCAAAAAGTGTTGCATAGCCCCTTTAAGTGCAGATTATCCTGATTTATTGGTATATTACAAGATAAATAGTACACCGTGCTGACCATGCCCCATAGGCAATTGCTGCTATAGCTGACTTCGACCAGCACTGTGGTTCAAGTGCAAAACTTGCTGTGCTCGGCTTTCATATCCTGATGTATCGTGCTGCAGCTGTTGCGTCTGGGCCATTCACCCGTGACAAACAGGGGAGCGTCGCTGTAAAATAAGTGGTAATTTGTTACATACATCTCTCGGATAAACCATACCACTTTAATAAATATACAGAGCAAACAGCCGTCTAAACACTTGCTGTACGCACGCTGTCTGCAAAGATCGTGCCCGATATAATCCGATGTCATTAAATTTCGTTAAAGTCAATTACCTTGGCGGCAACACCAAACAAAAAAAAACTGTGCGCCATAAGGGGAGAGCAATGTGCTTACTGATTGAAAATATTCTTGAAACTGTACCATTGTTAATTTAACTATATATGGGCTTATTCACAGATCAGCAAATACTGCAGAGGAGTTCTGTGGAACCCGCAAGGTAGCCGAAGGGTTACGAAAGGAATAGAAGACAATCCCACGTTTGTGAGAAAGAAAGGCCTCTTAGCGTCCGAAAAGTTCGTCATGGTTCGGTGTTCGGCAACTAGGGGCCTTTTTTTGGTGGCTTGGTGCTTGTGGCTGTCTTCTTTCTTTTCCTAGAGTTACTAAATATGCTACCTGTAGTTAGTATATACAGCAGGAACTGAGTGTGTAGATTCTCCGTGTGACAACTGGTTGGACGAAGTATACATGTATCTTTTCAGTTAAAGTTTCAAGATTTGAATAAGACTGCTAATGGAAAGTTATTCTTCCACCTACATTCCTTTCATCACATTTACGTTTCAATTGGTCTAAGAACTTCCCCTATACTTTCCTTGGCATTGTATGTTAGCTCTCATATATATATATATATATATATATATATATATATATATATACATGCAGTGCCCCTTAGCACAGCTGCTATTTTTAGAACGCGATATTCTCTTCCGAATACATTAGACTTGAACTAGTTTTGAGACCTCATACTGTCGAAAAGATGAAATTTACAGGGCGCATTTGTAGAGACACGCTATATCCAGCTTCGCCAACCGTGAACTATTGGCGCAAAGCTACCCATGGCAGATTAATTATTTATTTTTTGAGGGGGTGGGATGTGCAGCACAACGCCTAACTTTGGCACATGGTGGTCGCTGTGAATAGGGGCAAATATTTTAGTATACCCTGAAAACTTAAATTACGAAAACATTTCGTCGTGGTGTAGGCGCTTGAGATTCCCTTCCTTTCCCCTCCTTGCTTTTGTTTTTCTGGTTCTGCACGCGTGTGACACTGTAATTATTTTTTTTTCTCACAGCTTTCTGAGCACAGCCAGCTTCCAATGAATCGGCTCAGTTATTCTGAATACTGTAAGCGCTTTAGTAACGAAGAAAGAGGTAAGAGAGATGAAATCAGTATAAGACACACCCTTTCTGAATTATTTTCGATTTCTCACAAGGGCTTTTATGGAGGTCAAATTAGGTAGGTTGGCGTGTCATACATCAAGGGCGAGGACATCATGTGCTAGACATGAATGATGGGCAGGTACGAAGGAATCTCCCTCAAGAATTGTCCACGGAGAAGCCGAAGCGCATAGCAGTTCCTGCACGGGCGCGCGGCTCTTTCAGTACTTATCGACTGCAGCGCCGTCGCTGTGCGCAACACGGAAGTGATCAGGCAGCGAGGCGCGGTCACGCCACTCACCACTTCTAATACACTTTAACCAAGTGGTAGGTGTTCTCGGGCTTCGCGCGATTTTCGAGGGATCGCGACCTTTCCCTGAGTCTAGAAAGTTTTCGTGTGTGTTTTGGCGTCTTTCACTGCAGCTCAGGATGAAGTATGCTTCAGCGTTCGTGAGTACTTTTGCCTCGTTTCGTGTTTGCAAACATTGCTTTCGATCGAAGGCTCTTTTGTGCGGGTACTGAAGAACTTGTGGTGGGTTGGTTCGTAGCAATATAAGAAGAGAGCTTCTTTGGCCCAAACAATACGGAAAAGAGAAAAAGCGCTTCAATGCGCAGTTAAGCGTTTAACTAGCGTGGTGATTTGTTTCACGCGTTTATACGTGGGCCCATTTGTAACCATAGGCTGCGATGCTATTTGTTATTTATTGCGGGCCAATTTTGGCCTGTGTGAACGCATGCTGAACTTATAGTCGTAACCTGCTGCAAACTTGGATTTTAGGTCTCCGAAAGTAACACTTTGCTGCTCCGAAAATTGCTCCAAATTGAATTTTGGCTGTTGCACCCCTGTAAATTTCTTGCATCTTTCCTGATTGTTTTTCTAGGAGTTTGTGTGCTTTGTTTGGAATATGATTTTCGATATTTTTTAGTAGTCTATTATTTCTTTTATTGTTCTAAGTCTCAGTAGATTTGCTCATTTCGTTGAGCTCTATTTTACCTATATTCATTTGCTTTGAACTCGTTGAAAGCTTGACCGAAGTATTCATGTACTTTTTTTTATTACGAACAGTATCTTTATCACGACTGCTTCAAAGGAATCCTATGTGTAAATGAGGCTTTGATTATTCTTGGCATTTCACTTGATTGAAGCTCCTTAGCAAATTGGCCTCAGGCAGGCTTGATGGAGAGAAAGAAATGGCGTTAAAGGGAGTAATAAAGATGTTTCAGAATAGCCAAGGAACAAATAGGTGTCACTCAATGCAAATTGCATAACTAATTGGTCGTTGAGTGCACCAAACCATTATAAAAGCTGCAGGTCAAATTCTTGATTGTCATCAGGTACAGCATAAAAATTTCGCAAATATTCCTTGCAAGAGCGTAGCAGGTACCACACTTCTAGGAAGAATGACGAGAGATGGCACAGTGATTGTCTCCCTACTACACAAAAATTGTGATGAATAATGTCATACTGTCATTGGGTACCTGCAAGCGTGCTTGTAGCAGTTACCCAATGATTGTCTGAAAAGGGCTCTCAAAGGCCGCTCTTCCAGCTTTTGTTTTGACTGTGCTGCGCATATTCAATTCACTTTATTTTAATTTATGTCATCACATCACTCAAATAAATGTCATCACCTCTTTGCTTTTTTTCCATTTGTCTGTTGGATTGAATTTATCGTATCTGACGAAGAAACAGGCGGTGAACTCCCCTTCTTTTATGTTAGTTTGTAATGGCAAATTGCACTTTTTCTTTTGGCATGCTCTGGCTAAAGTAATGTTTGCTAGAAACCTTTAGAGCAGTTGCATTGTCACTGCAGTATTTTTGAGCAGGCAGTAAAATGAAGTGACTGGGTATCACATTTCTTTACAATGTTCTTATCTAAACTGTTGAAAATGCCGTATGTAACATGCTCAAGGAAATTGGTTTGTGCTGATGCATGAGCACAATTCCATACTGCTACATCCCAATTGGAAAAGTGTATGCCTGTGCTTAAGAAAAAAATGTTTATTTTGTGTAGTTTTGAAATAGTGTTTTGTACTCTGTCATTGGAAAGTTATGTGGGGCTGAAATATTTTTTACCTAACTGTTTGAAAGGTGAGCAGTGTGTCCAGCTTCTCAAGAAGACAAGCAATTGCATAGGTGAATGCAGGTGCCTACAGGATTACACAATATTGGCATATTTTTTTTGCTTTGGCTATTGATTTTACAACTATCTTGTGATAGTTCAAATAATTCTACTTTTCTTCTATTAATGACTTTCCTACGAATGCCATCTTCTCTGAGAGCTCTTGTGAATCTTGCATGATATTTGTTCATTCAGAATTTTTTACAACTGTCCTAGAACATGTTTTGTGCGCAGTCAGGAAATACTGCCAATTTGAAGTCGACGCTCCTGCAAACATGTTCTGCAAATGATGTAGTGAGCAGGGTATCTACATTTAAAACTTAATGTCGCCCTGTAATGGCTCGCACTTATCTTAACAAATGATGCCACATATCTAAAACCACTGCTTCATATACCCAAAAGACATGGCTGTCGGCTGATTTGAACATTGCGAAGTGTGTAGTCATAGCGGCCTTTGCAATGTGCTGTGATATTCCTGCGCCTCGAGATGCTACAGAGCATGTAAGTGAGCAACGAGCTGTCTTTGTTGAAATAAAACACCACAAAAAAGTGCTCAATATCATGTCAGGCGGTAGTATGCGAACATACCCTCTTGCTCTTTTGTCATCCGCTCTTTGCCCATTTTCTCCCCCTCTGTGTAGCTTCAGTGTGCTCGCTCTCACTGAAAGCTAGAGAAATCACTCGGAGAGCGCATATAAATCGCAGTATAGTTCAATTTTAGCAATTAGAAGCTACATAGGGCCTGGTCATTGCCTTCAGGAATTGATGGCATCAAAGTGTTTGGTGTGGGAGTCTAAAGGTGGAATCTCCACCCGTAGTTTCTTTTTGCACGCGTGGTGCTTTCAGAATTGTGAAATTGTACTTTAATAATATGCGAAAAGCAATATTCTGTTTAGTGCCTCTTTCGGTGATCAACTTTCAATGAATATGCTCCTTGTTCTTTTTTTTCTCGGCACTTGTCAGAAGGGCATCATAGGAGAAGCTAATAGCCAGACTGCTTTTGGGGAAAAAGTGTCTTTTATCCTTATATTAACTGGGTTTAATGGCACAGTTAATTTCTTCTTTCTCTGTCAACACTCAAAAGGGCCTCTCGTCTAGTTTGAGCCCTCCAAGCTGGCAAAAGAAATGCAGGAACTGGGCAATCGCGAATCTCGTCTGCCAAAATTTGCAACACTACGCGCCTCGAAAAGACTTTAAAATTAAAATTGCAGAAGGACTGAAAGCTGGGCCATTTGGTGATAGTACTTGAACATATTTTAACACGCGTGCCACTACGGGGACATAAGAAACGTTTGTCTTTTCTTGTGTCCGCGTAGTCGTGCTCTGTGTTAAAATATATTCAAATGTCAGATTGAATTGTCAGACGGTCATCACTTTGCATCAATTTGTGTCTTGCTCAGTTCCCTTTCCCATTTCTCGCTATGCTGCACATGGTTATGCCATTATCATTTTCTTTTCCCATCTTTTTGTTAAACTTCACTACGTGTGGTTGTGCTATGCTTTGAGATGTTTGGCACATACCTGCTTTCTGTCGAGCGGGTCACATAAACTGGCACAGCGAAACACTAAAAGAGCTGTGCTGTTTAAAGTGATGCAGAATTTACCTGTCCTATTATTATTTTTTTTGCAGCACTGGGGTGGTCCACACATCCAGCAAGTAAATGCGGTGAGAAGTCGCAACATGGACGCCGCCACCACTGTAACTCGTGTGACTACAAGACTGATAAAGTGTCTCATATGAAAATGCACGTGCAGGATCACACAGGCGAGCGGCCGTTTCGATGTCACTTGTGTCTTCAGAGCTTCTCGGTCAAATCCACTTTGTTAGTTCACCTGCGCACCCACACAGGCGAGCGACCACAAAAGTGCCACCTGTGTTCACAGAGGATCTCTCAAAAGATCGCATTGAGAAGGCATCTGCTCTCGCACACAGGTGACCAACCATTCAAGGGCCCTGTATGTCCTCAGACGTTTGTGTGGAAATGCAACATGAACAGGCACTTGCGCGGGCGCAAACGCAAGTGATCAGTTCAGCAAGACTTCTTTTAGCTCCTCTTTTCAAAGATGTGACTCTGTGAGTGTGATATCGTTTTATACAAGACCCTGACAGTGCTAAATATTCTATGGAGACTCTGGGAATAACTCTATGAGTGACGTCACAGCACTCAATCCTGACTGAGACGTCCATATTTCAGGGAGGGCTCAGTGCAGAATCACAGCATACTTAGACTCAGGTCGTATTCAAATACCCTGAGTGGTAAAGTTTAAAGCTGAGTGCTTCGTTGAGGTTGCCTTGTAGTTGCACGATTGTTTTACCTTGTAAAGTCACAGCAGTTAATTAATGTAGTTATCAAAGCAATGTACACTCAGAACCACAACTGTATCATTATGTTGCTGGGATTGTTTTCATGCTTCTAGACTCCTCTTCGTAAAATAATTTTCTAGTGCAATGCGTGTCTTGTGTGCTTTCATTTCTTTCATGTAACTTTCTTGTTTACATGTACTTTTGTCCAAAGAGCACATGACGGTACTTGTTCACCGAGCGTATTGCTGGTTTCCGAATTGAACAAAAGCAATGTTTGCTTCAGACTAGCGCTACGCCTTTCTATAGAAGGGCCAATCCAGTTCTGAGCCAAATCAATTTAGAGTTATCATAATCAGACGCACGCTGTGTCATGTTTGTGTAAACACTTTTTCTTTGCTTCCCGTTTTTGGTAACATTTGCACTAGGTCACATGGGGCCTGGTTAGTTATCGTGCTCTTGTATTGTCTTGCATTAGACTTGATGTCATTTTTCACTTTTCCTTCAATACGAGGTGGAGCTTTATATTGTGATTCCTCTGATTGATATCAATGATCTTTCTCATGTTCAATGCACAGCTGCTGGACAGTATTTATTACCTTCAAATAAATGTCTGGACTGAAATTCATTGCAGGGCTCCTGTTTAAATTTGCTCTGTTTTTATGAGGTCTGAATATCTTTGTGGTATTTGTGTTTTTATAGTTTGTATTTAAGAGTTGGTTAATTATGTTACATTGCAGCATTTTTCAATACAATTGCTTCTTTGTTGTCATTAGTTACTTAAACACAGTGTTACAAAATAATTATGACTACTATAATATTATGTCTGTCGTAACACGCTATCTTGTGGTAATCTACACACAGGATATAAAATAGGCTCAACTGCATTTGGTTATTTGGGTATAACTGATGTATTCTTTGGAAGTATTAAAGTAAAGGCTTGAAAACTATTCTTAACAATCAACTCATGATGAAACTAAGCTTGGTGTCTTCCAGCCTAGAGCTTACTCCTAATCTCATACACTTTCCTCGGCATATTTGTAGTGCCATTGCGCAAACTGCTGGAGCAACTGCCAATCAGAGGTTCACATGCATCTCGAGTTCTGTCATATTGTCCTTTATTATTTTGGTTTTATTATCACAGAATGAAAGGGTAAGTCATGACGCGCTGACAATCTAGAAGCATGCATCATGCTGTCTGCACTTTGCTATTCTAATGCAGTGAAGCACATCTTGTTTTTGAACTGATCATAAGAGCACGTTTTTCTTTCTATTATTATTTTTTTGCACTAGCAGAAGCAAGACTGCCGTCATTTCCCTTTTAACTCATAACTCATTATTACTATTGCTACATTGCCTTCTGGTTCTCACGGCTCATTGCTTCTATGGATATGCAGCAAAACGCTTCGTTTTGAAACGCTCAACGGTGATGCTTTATCATGTCCCTACTAAGACGGCCGCCATATTGCCAGAGGAACGGCTTTCTCTCTGCGCAATTATTTCTACTCCAGCAATTTTTTTTCATCCTCCTTGGGGGGAAAAGCCCCCGAATCTTTTCATTCTTTACCACCTGCGAATCTCCGCGTTTGAAAAGAAAGTGTTTCAGCGTCTCCTAATACTGAGCGCACGCACTCAAGTTTGTTATGGTATTTAGGCGGGCGTTTCGAGCTAACGCAAAATCGTTTTGAATTAACGCAACCAGCATTATATACACGATGCCTTAGAGAATTTAATATATAATTACCGCATTACCAGATGCAAATCTACAAATTACTGTAAAAAGCCCGTAAACAAAGCTTTTATTATTAAGTGTAGTTTAATGAGCCCTGAAACACTCGTTTGAATTACCATGAAATTAATTTAAAGGAAAAGCGTATCGTACATCTCATAAACTCAGCGTTGCGAAAACTTTCAAGAATCCGTTCAGTACGAGTGAAGTTAGTAAGAATTTTTACGTGCTCCAATCGCATTCTCTCTTCTTTCGTCCCAACGAAAGCACTGTAGCTAAGCAGGTGTAGAGTTACTGGATATGTAAAGGTAGTATATACAGTAACTCTAAGCAGGGAGGAATGCAAGGGGCAAAGAAAAAACGCCACCCATGCCTCGTGACCTTGAGCCCCGCTTTTTTTTTGAATACGCGGATTTTTCAGCACGAACCTGCGCGCTCTGGATGGATGGATGGATGGATAGATGTGGCTGTATCCTTTAGATCGGGCGACAGCTAACGCCATCTAGCCGTAATACTTATTGAACTTACCATTACAATTATCTTTTTTTTCCTTTAAATAATGAAGTTGAGGATTCGCAGTGAAGGGCTTTTTTTAACTTCGCAGTGAAGGGTTTAATTATCTCTCGTGCCTTGACTTAGCCACCAATCAGATAACCTCCTTCTAGTTAAGTCTACCCGCTTATAGTGTATTTTGCCCTCGCTGTCCCTGAATTCCAGTGCTTTGAAAAACTCTGCCCCATCATCCTGAACTTTAGGGTGAAGCCCTTTACAGAACATTATCAAGTGTTCGGCAGTTTCTTCTTCCTCTCCACACACACTGCATACTGTGTCTACCCCATCGTATTTGGCCCGATATGTCTTGGTTCGCAGTACTCCCGTCCTGGCTTCAGACAGTAGAGAAGTACCCCGAGTATTATCATAGATCCTTTCCTTGGCAATTTCCTGCTTAAATGTTCGATAGATCTCTAGTGCCGACTTCTTAATCATGCCCATTCTCCACATGTCAGTCTCCGTTTTCTTCGCTTTCTTCTTAACCGATAGTTCTTTTTGGTTTAGCCATTTGCTGTTTTCTAAGTATTTACCAGTCAACTTCCTGGTTTGCTTCCTCCATTTTGTATCGACATTCTTCATGTACAAGTAGCTGAAAACCTTCCTAGCCCAACGCTCCTCCCCCATTTCTCTCAATCGCTTCTCAAATTTTATCTTGCTGCTAGCTTCCCTGCCCTCAAATGATGTCCATCCCATATCACCTTGTACTCCCTGATGTGGTGTATTCCCGTGAGCTCCTAAAGCAAGCCTAGCTATTCCAGGTTGCTTAATTTCTAATCTTGCTTGAACTTCTGATCTCATGCAGAAGACCGCATTGCCGAACGTCAGCCCAGGAACCATGACTTCTTTCTATATTCCTCTCACAACATCATACCTATTGTAATTCCACAGTGCCCTATTTTTCATGACTGCTGCATTCCTGTTACCTTTAGTCGTCACGTATATTTCGTGATCCCTCAGATACTTGGTCCCATTGCTTATCCATACGCCCGGATATTTGTGTTTATCTGTTATCTCTAGCGTGACCTCCTGTAATCTAAGCTCACTACCTTCGTTGTCATTAAAATCATGACTGCTGATTTTTTCTTATTAATTTAAAATCTAACCTATCTTCCTCAGTACCGCAGATGTCCATCAATCTCTGCAAATCTTCCTTGTTGTTGGCCATTACCACTATATCATCTGCGTACATTAATGCTGGTAATGCTTGATCAATAAGTTTTCCTTGTTTGACTAAAGAGAGGTTGAAGCCCAGTCCACTTCCCTCTTATTTTGCCTCTAATCCTTGTAGGTACATCATGAATAATAAGGGTGACAGGGGGCACCCCTGCCTAAGCCCTCGTTTTACCTATGCAGGCTTGGATACCTGTTTTTCCCACTTTATAACTACCTTGTTACCTTTATAGTTACCCTTTAAAAGATTAGTGACTACATGTTCCACGCCTAGCGTGTCCAGTATTCCCCACAATTCCTCTTGAACCACGCTCTCATACGCTTCCTTGATATCCAAGAATGCTAGCCACAGGGGCCTGTGTTCCTTTTCTGCTATTTCGATGCACTGCGTCAGAAAGAACAGATTGTCTTCCAACCTCCTGTGTTTCCGAAACCCATTCTGCAGTTCCCCCAGCACCCCCTCATCCTCTATCTATGCCTACAGTCTTTCCTTTATAATCTGCATCGCCAGCCTGTAGACCACTGATGTCACTGTTATAGGACGGTAGTTGTTTATGTCAGCTTTGTCCCCCTTTCTTTTATAGATCATGCTCATCCTGCTAAGTTTCCATCCATCGGGAACTTCACCATCGATTATTATTGTGCTCACTGCCTCTCTCAAAGCCTGCTTAGACTTCGAACCTAATGTCATTATCAGCCTAATTTGGAATGCCTTCTGGGCCTGTTGATTTACTACTAGGAACCCTTTTCTCAGCCCTTTCCCACTCTCGTTGTGAAAATGGAGCCATTGCACCACTTGATTCGTCCTTGTCTATTGTGATGCATAAAATACTTCTTTGTTGAAATTTTTCTGTCACCCTTGTTCTTATATATTCAATAGCTTCATCCTCTTCTAGCCCAGAACCTTGGGCTGTAGTTATGAAACCCTGCTATAGGCTCGTCTTATTTCTTAGAGAGTTTAGATGGTTCCAAAATTTCGCAGCTGCCTTTCTATCTTTTTTATGTACTTCTGCCAGCCACTGAGCTCCCTTTATTCTAATCTTTTCATTGATCAGAAGGGATGCATCCCTTCTACAACTTAGAAAGGTTTTCCATTTTCTTTCAACATCATCTGTCAGTTTACCCCGCTGCTTAGCATGTCTGTGTTCCCTAGAGGCTTTCTGACGTTTTGCTATGGCTCTCTTAACTTCCTCATCCCACCAACTTTTGGGTTTGTGTCTTCTTTTCCGGGGTGACTTGTCACGCGTCTTAGCAAGCTCTAGCTCATAGAGTCTAATTGGATTCGTGCATGTCCACACTGTCTTATTATCCTCCGTGATTACTTTCTCAATTTGTTTAGTGGCTATTTCAATTTGCCTTTCTGGATAAAAATTTTCCTGTAATTGCTCATCTTGTGTCCTTCCCACTTTCACTTCTCTTCCAAAAGTTAGCTTGATACGTTTGTGATCAGTACCCAGACTTCTGGAGCCACCTTCATCTATGTGCATTCCCCTTCCTATGTGAAATCAGTGCATAATCTATCGTCGACTGCAGCCTTCCTACCTCCCATGTTATTTGCCCTTCACACTTCTCGGTACTGTTGCAAATGATCAAATGAAGCCTTTCACACATATCCATGATCATTTTGCCTGTCGGGTCGGTATACCCATCTATATCTTCTATATGCGCATTCATGTCTCCTAGTATAATTATCTCGCACTCTCTTCCTAACTCCTGAATGTCCTTTGATATACACTCTACCATTGCCTGGTTTTTTCCTCTCTGGCCTTTGCTCCCGTCCACAAGTACACGAAAGCAAGGAGTGTCATTTGACCTGCCACTTTCCCTTTTAGCCATAAATGTTCCTTGCACTCCTGCTTGACCCTTTGCCAGTCTGTACTTTTATGAATGAATGTCCCAATACCACCCCCCTTTCTGCTGCCTTCTGTTCTATTACAATATTCCCACGCGTAGTCCGGATTGTTCGTAGGTTGTTCCATGTCCCTGAGATGCGTTTCTACAAAACTGTATACCATCTTAGCTGTTCTTCTATCTCGTCCCAATTCAGAGTTTTCCTACCACCCTGCCTGTTAATATCATCATCATCATCATCAGCATGACTACGTCCACTGCAGGACAAAGGCCTCTCCCATGTTCCGCCAGTTAACCCGGTCCTGTGCTTGCTGCTGCCAATTTATACCCGCAAACTTCTTAATCTCATCTGCCCACCTAACCTTCTGTCTCCCCCTAACCCGCTTCCCTTTTCT
This sequence comes from Rhipicephalus annulatus, assembly GCA_013436015.1. Taxonomy (NCBI): domain Eukaryota; kingdom Metazoa; phylum Arthropoda; class Arachnida; order Ixodida; family Ixodidae; genus Rhipicephalus; species Rhipicephalus annulatus. Next base: position 1,212,659 of record WOVY01009740.1, on the reverse strand, counting down.
GGGAATCCAGTTAGTTACCCTTAATGACCAGCGGTTATCCTGTCTACGCGCTACATGCCCGGCACATGTCCATTTCCTCTTCTTTATTTCAACTATGATATCCTTAACCCCCGTTTGTCCCCTATTCCACTCTGCTCTCTTCTTGTTTCTTAGGGTTACACCCACTATTTTTCTTTCCATTGCTCGCTGCGTCGTCCTCAATTTTAGCTGGACCTTCGTTGTAAGTCGCCAGGTTTCTGCTCCGTAGCTAAGTACCGGCAAGATACAGCTGTTATATACCTTCCTCTTGAGGAATAGTGGCAATCTACCTGTCATAATTTGAGAGTGCTTGCCGAATGTGCTCCACCCAATTCTCATTCTTCTAGTTACTTCAATATCGTGGTTCGGCTTCACGGTTATTACCTGCTCTAAGTGGACATAGTCTTGTACATATTCAAGTGCACTATTACATATCTCGAAGCGCTGCTCCTTTCCGAGATTGTTGTATATTACTTTTGTTTTCTGCAGATTACTTTTAAGACCCACCTTTCTGCTCTACTTGTCTAACTTCGTAATCATGAGTTGCAATTCGTCCCCTGAGTTACTCAGCAATGCAATGTCATCGGCGAAGCGCATGTTACTAAGGTATTCTCCAATAACTCTTATCCCTAACTGTTCCCATTCTAGGCTTCTGAAAACCTCCTGTAAGCATGCAGTAAATAGCATTGGGGAGATTGTGTCTCCCTGCCTTACACCCTTCTTGATTGGTATTCTGTTGCTTTCTTTATGAAGCACCATGATAGCAGTTGATCCCCTGTAGATTTCTTCCAAGATGTTTATATTTACTTCATCTACGCCCTGATTCCGCAGTGTCTGCATGACGGCTGATATTTCTACTGAATCAAACGCCTTCTCGTAATCTATGAAGGCTATGTATAGTGGTTGGTTATACTCTGAGCATTTCTCTATTACCTGATTGATAGTATGAAAGTGGTCAGTTGTTGAGTAGCCTGTTCAAAATCCTGCTTGTTCCTTTGGTTGATTGAATTCTAATGTTTTCTTTATTCTGTTAGCAATTACCTTTGTAAATAGCTTGTATACTACAGAGAGCAGGCTGATCGGCCTGTAATTCTTCAAGTCCTTGTCATCTTCTTTCTTCTGTATTAAGAATATGTTAGCGTTCTTCCAAGACTCTGATACCCTTCCCGTCATATACACCCATGTTAATATACCCTATGTCTGAATTGGCTCGGCGCTCGTGGCTACGTCTATTTATGCCCCGGACTCTACCTACCTTAGATATTGGTGCCACTTTGGAATCGTATCTGTCCGTACCTCCTGTCGAAGAGTCTCCCTGGTTGTTTTCCTCGTTACTAGCTATCCTACAGCCCTAAAGGCTCGCTTGCCCCCCAAAAAAGCTACTGCGCGTCCTGCAAGTCGCCAACCCACCTCATGACCTAGCCGCCCATCGAAGTGAATTCTGTCTCGTTGAAAACCACCCCACCTATGCACCTCTCTGTATATTTCCACCACCTCAAAGCCTTTCTCTCGACTCATCCGCCATATCTCTTGGTTTGCGTTGACAACTGCTCTCTGCAGGTAGCTATCATGCACCTGTACCTCCGGTATCGTGCATATCACTACCTGTACCTTAGGAAGAGTAGCGCGCATGTCATCGACGCCTTTCGCCAGTGTGGCTGCTAGTGCTGCTGTATCTTCATTTATGACATCGTTTAAACCGCCTGAAATTATCACGAGGTTTCGTCTATCAGCTGTAGTTTTGAGTTTTGCGCTCGCTTGCCTCATGACTGCTTCAAGCTTGCGTCCTGGGAACGCCCCTATTGCAACCCTCTTGTCACCTCTTACCCTCTCTTTGATGGCTTCTGTGCATCGATTTAAATTCGAGTCCCCGGCGATTATCACATGCTGTGACTTTTCAGCTGGAGCGTCCTGCCCCTGGGGGCTACTTGCACCTGTGACGCCTGCTGCTTTGTTTTCTCCTAGCCCCACCACTACCTCGCTGAAGCTACGCCTTGCGACAGTTGAACCAGCTAAACCTGTTTTTTCCAAACTTGCTTGCTCTTCCTTGTCCACCGTTCTGGTTGCCGGTTCCCTACTGTTCTCTCCGAAGGCCGCTTCTTTGTTCAGCTTCGCTAGTGCGTCTTCAGTGGACTTCAGTCTTTCTCCCATTGCCCTTGTTTTCTCTTGCTCTGTCGCCAACGCAGTCTCGAGCTCTGCCATTCGCATCCGCAGTTCACTCGGGGCAACCATCATTTTCTCCATTTTTCCCCTCGACCTCACATTGCCTACACTTCGCGTCAGCCTCTTCCCCATCCGATTCTACGCTTGGGTCCACTTTCAAACCCACTCCACATCCTGAACACTTTACAGTCTTTTTAACCATGTCTTTCTGACACCGATTGTCCCTATACTCGATTATTACTAAACTCGAGCCCTGCACTACGAGAAAAAAAAGAAAGTCTAAGCTCTACTACAAAAATTTGCGTGTCCAATGTACGCGTACCTTCCCCACGGGGTGGAAAAAGAAAAAAAAAACATCAAAAATTCCAACACACACACCCGCACTAACTGATAAATACCTGGTGACTGGCCCCCGAAAAATCCGTACCATAAAATAAGTGCTACGAAGATTTCAACCGCTGCCTTATAATTATAAAGACAAGCTCAAAACATGCAAAAACACTTATTTGCGCAGTCGATCTGGAGCGCTCAAAAAACACGTCCTTCCACCGTGACAGCCCGAACTCATCTATATAAACGTATGTAAACTATGTTAACGCTTGCATGCACAAGTAGCGTCCTCTCGCGGTGATCTTTGTAACAACCAAGACGCCATGTTAAAATGAACCATTGGCTAGTAGATGGATAATCTACGTGCAATTGTTGAGCGTTTTCCGTCATTTGTCGAGGCACTAGAAATGAATGTTTAGCTGACTTTGATAATTTATTTTGAATTACAGGCCGCGTGCTGCGATATAACATTTCGCTCGCGTACTCTCGGAAGTCTTTACTAATGAACGGCAGCGTTATCTGACCATGCGCAAAAAGTGTTGCATAGCCCCTTTAATTGCAGAAGATTATCCTGATTTATTGGTATATTACAAGATAAATAGTACACCGTGCTGACCATGCCCCATAAGCAATTGCTGCAATAGCTGACTTCGACCAGCACTGTGGTTCAAGTGCAAAGCTTGCTGTGCTCGGCTTTCTTATCCTGAAGTATCGTGCTGCAGCTGTTGCGTCTGGGCCATTCACCCGTGACAAACAGGGGAGCGTCGCTGTAAAATAAGTGGTAATTTGTTACATACATCTCTCGGATAAACCATACCACTTTAATAAATATACAGAGCAAACAGCCGTCTAAACACTTGCTGTACGCACGCTGTCTGCAAAGATCGTGCCCGATATAATCCGATGTCATTAAATTTCGTTAAAGTCAATTACCTTGGCGGCAACACCAAACAAAAAAAAACTGTGCGCCATAAGGGGAGAGCAATGTGCTTACTGATTGAAAATATTCTTGAAACTGTACCATTGGTTATTTAACTATATATGGGCTTATTCACAGATCAGCAAATACTGCAGATGAGTTCTGTGGAACGCGCAAGGTAGCCGAAGGGTTACGAAATGAATAGAAGACAATCCCACGTTTGTGAGAAAGGAAGGCCTCTTAGCGTCCGAAACGTTCGTCATGGTTCGGTGTTCGGCAACTAGGGGCCTTTATTTGGTGGCTTGGTGCTTGTGGCTGTCTTCTTTCTTTTCCTTGTGTTACTAAATATGCTACCTGTAGTTAGTATATACAGCAGGAACTGAGTGTGTAGATTCTCCGTCTGATAACTGGTTGGACGAAGTATACATGTATCTTTTCAGTTAAAGTTTCAAGATTTGAATAAGACTGCTAATGGCAAGTTATTCTTCCACCTACATTCCTTTCATCACATTTTCGTTTCAATTGGTCTAAGAACTTCCCCTATACTTTTCTTGGCATTGTATGTTAGCTCTCATATATATATATATATATATATATATATATATATATATATATATATACATGCAGTGCCCCTTAGCACAGCTGCTATTTTTAGATTGCGCTATTCTCTTCCGACTACATTAGACTTGAACTAGTTTTGAGACCTCATACTGTCGAAAAGATGAAATCTACAGGGCGCATTTGTAGAGACACGCCATATCCAGCTTCGCCAACCGTGAACTATTGGTGCAAAGCTGCCCATGGCAGATTAATTAATTTATTTTTTTGAGGGGGTGGGATGTGCAGCAGAACGCCTAACTTTGGTACATGGTGGTCGCTGTGAATAGGGGCAAATATTTTAGTATACCCTGAAAACTTAAATTACGAAAACATTTCGTCGTGGTATAGGCGCTTGAGATTCCCTTCCTTTCCCCTCTTTGCTTTTGTTTTTCTGGTTCTGCACGCGTGTGACACTGTAGTTATTTTTTTTATTCTCACAGCTTTCTGAGCACAGCCAACTTCCAATGAATCGGCTCAGTTATTCTGAATATTGTAAGCGCTTTAGTAACGAAGAAAGAGGTAAGAGAGATGAAATCAGTATAAGACACACCCTTTCTGAATTATTTTCGATTTCTCACAAGGGCTTTTATGGAGGTCAAATTAGATAGGTTGGCGTGTCATACATCAAGGGCGAGGACATCATGTGCTAGACATGAATGATGGGCAGGTACGAAGGAATCTCCCTCAAGAATTGTCCACGGAGAAGCCGAAACGCATAGCAGTTCCTGCACGGGCGCGCGGCTCTTTCAGTACTTATCGACTGCAACGCCGTCGCTGTGCGCAACACGGAAGTGATCAGGCAGCGAGGCGCAGTCACGCCACTCACCACTTCTAATAGACTTTAACCAAGTGGTAGGTGTTCTCTGGCTTCGCGCGCTTTTCGAGGGATCGCGACCTTTCCCTAAGTCTATAAAGTTTTCATATGTGTTTTGGCGCCTTTCACTGCAACTCAGGATCAAGTATGCTTCAGCGTTCGTGAGTACTTCGTCGTCGTTTTGTGGTTGCAAACATTGCTTTCGTTCGAAGGCTCCGTTGTGCAGCTACTGTAGAACTTGTGGTGAGTTGGTCCGTAGCAATACAAAAAGAGAGCTTCTTTGGCGGAAACAATACGGAAAAGAGACAAAGCGCTTCACTGCGCAGTTAAGCGTTTAACTAGCGGGGTGATTTGTTTTGCGCTTTTATACGTGGGCCCATTTGTAACCGCAGGCTGCAATGCTATTTCTTAGTTATTGCGGGCAAATTTTGGCCTGTGTGAACGCATTCTGAGCTTAGAGTAGAAACCTGCTGCAAACTTGGATTTTAGGTCTCCGAAAGTAACATTTTGCTGCTCCGAAATTTGCTCCAAATGTAATTTTGGCTGTTGCAACCCTGTAAATTTCTTGCATCTTTTCTGATTGTCTTTCTAGGAGTTAATATGCTTTGTTTGGAATATGGTTTTCGATATTTTTTAGTAGTCAATTATTTCTTTTATTGTTCTAAGTCTCAGTAGATTTGCTCATTTGATTGAGCTCTATTTTAACTATATTGATTGATTGATATGTGGGGTTTAACGTCCCAAAACCACTATATGATTATGAGAGACGCCGTAGTGGAGGTCTCCGGAAATTTAGACCACCTGGGGTTCTTTAACGGGCACCCAAATCTGAGCACACGGGCCTACAACATTTCCGCCTCCATCAGAAATGCAGCCGCGGCAGCCGGGATTCGAACCCGTGCCCTGCGGGTATTTTAACTATATTCATTTGCCTTAGGCTTTCTGAAAACTTGACCGAAGTACTCGTGTACTTTGTTTTATTACGAACAGTATCTTTATCACGACTGCTTCAAAGAAATCCTACGTGTAAATGAGGCTTTGATTTCTCTTGGCATTTCACTTGCTTGAAGCTCCTTAGCAAACTGGCCTCAGGCAGGCTTGATGGAGAGAAAGAAATGGCGTTAATGGGAGTAATAAAGATGTTTCACAATAGCCAAGGAACAAATAGGTGTCACTCAATGCAAATTGCATAACGAATGGGTCGATGAGTGCATCAAATCATTATACAAGCTGCAGGCCGAATTCTTTATTGTCATCAGCTACAGCATAAAATTTTCGCAAGTATTCCTTGCAAAGCGTAGCAGGTACCACACTTCTAGGAAGAATGACGAGGGATGACACAGTGATTGTATCCCTACTACACAAAAATTATGATGAATAATGTCCTAGTGGATACCTGCAAGCGTGCTTGTAGCTAGTTACCCAATAAGTGTCTGAAAAGGGCTCTCAAAGGCCGCTATTCCAGCTTTTATTTTGACTGTGCTGTGCTTCTTCAAGTCATTTAATTTTAATTTATGTTATCACATCACTTTAATAAATGTCATCACCTCTGTTCGTTTTTTTTTCTAATTGTCTGTTGGATTGATTTTATCGTATCTGACGAAAAAACAGGCGCTGAACTCCCCTTCTTTTGTGTTAGTTTGTAATGGCAAATTGCACTTTTTCTTTTGGCATGCTCTTGCTGAAGTGATGTTTGCTAGGAACCTTTAGAGGAGTAGTTGCATTTTCACTACAGTATGTTTGAGCAGGCAGTAAAATGAAGTGACTGCGTATCACATTTCTTTACAATGTTCTTATCTAAACAGTTGAATACGCCGTAAGTAACTTGCTCAAAGAAATTGGTTTGTGCTGATGCATGAGCACAATTCCATACTGCTACATCCGAATTGGAAACGTATATGCCTGTGCATAAGAAAAAAAAGTTTATTTTGTGTGGTTTTGAAATCGTGGCTTGTGCTCTGTTATAGGAAAGTTATGTGGGGCTGAAATATTTTGTTACCTTACTGTTTGAAAGGTGAGCAGTGTGTCCAGCTTCTCAAGAAGACAAGCAGTCGCATAGGTGAATGCAGGTGCCTACAGGGTTACACAACATTGGCATATTTCTTTGTGCTTTGGCTATTGATTTCACAACTATCTTGTAATAGCTCAAATAATTCTAGTTTTCTTCTAATAATGACTTTCCTACGAATGCCATCTTCTCTGAGAGCTCCTTTGAATCTTGCATGATATTTGTTCATTCAGAATTTTTTACAACTGTCCTAGAACATGTTTTGTGCAGAGTCAGGAAATACTGCCAATTTGAAGTCGACGCTTCTGCAAACATGTTCTGCAAATGATGTAGTGAGCAGGGTATCTACATTTAAAGCCTAATGTCGCCCTGTAATGGCTTGCACTTATCTTAACAAATGATGCCACATATCTAAAACCACTGCTTCATATACCCAAAAGACAAGGCGGTCGGCTGATTTGAACATTGTGATGTGTGTAGTCATGGCGGCCTTTGCACTGTGCTGTGATATGCCTGCGCCTCGAGATGCTACAGAGCATGTAAGTGAACAACGAGCTGTCTTTGTTGAAGGAAAACACCACAAAAAGTGCTCAATGTCATGTCAGGCGGTAGTATGCGAACATACCCTATTAATCTTTTATCATCCCCTCTTTGCCCCTTTTCTCCCCCTCTGTGTAGCTTCAGTGCGCTCGCTCTGACTGAAAGTTAGAGAAATCACTCGGAGATTGCGTAGAGATTACAGTATAGTTCAATTTTAGCAATTGCAAGCTACATAGGGCCTGGTCAATGCCTTCAGGAATTGATGGCATCAAAGTATTTGGTGCGGGAGTCTAAAGGTGGCATCTCTACCCGTAGTTTCCTTTTGCACGCGTGGTGCTTTCAGAATTGTGAAATTGTACTTTAATAATATGCGAAAAACAATATTCTGTTTAGTGCCTCTTTAGGTGACCACCTTTCAATGAATATGCTCCTTGTTCTCTTTTTTCTCGGCAATGGTCAGAAGGGCATCATAGGAGGAGCTAATAGCCAGACTGCTATTGGGAAAAAAGTGTCTTTTATCTTTATATTAACTGGGTTTAATGGCACAGTTAATTTCTTCTTTCTCTGTCAACACTTAAAAGGGCCTCTCGTCTAGTTTGAGCCCTTCGAGCTGGCAAGAGAAATGCAGGAACTGGGCAATCGCGAATATCGTCTGCCGAAATTTGCAACGCTACGTGCCTTGGGAAGACTTTAAAATTCAAATTGCAAAAGGACTGAAAGCTGGGCCAGTTGGTGATAGTACTTGAACATATTTTAACACGCGTGCCACTACGGGGACATAACAAACGTTTGTCTTTTCTTCTGTTGTGTCCGCGTAGTCGTGCTCTGTGTTAAAATATATTCAAATGTCAGATTGAATTGTCAGACTGTCATTTCACTAACACTGTTTCACTGCGAGTCGTCTGAAATGTCAGACTGATAACTGCTGTTGTCTTAGTCCATTGTTTGTAATTCCTTGTTATCGTTATTTTTCTAGGTTCCTGTGACAGGATGCGGAGGGAATCTGAGGGCTGTGTTGGATGACTGATGAGATTACATTTGAAACATTGTGTTAATTGCTATATTTTACAAGCTTTAAAAATACTCCCACTGTATTTTTATAGCGATTGGGGCATTTTGTGGTGACTTGTTTTGTTATCAATTATCTATGCATTTTTTATGAATTGTCATAAGATTGAACTTTTGTTATTAGGCTCACTTGTTTGTACTTTTCATAACATCTACTATATTCGCATAGGAATGTTTGAGCCAGTTTAAAGTTTTTTGTTTGTTGTAGGCACGCTTGGCATGGTCAAAATACTGGCACTTGCATAGGCTTTGATTATAGTGGTTAAGTATTATTTTATCAGGTGATTAAAAAAGACAAATTTATGATACGCTCTTTTTAGGTAGCACTTTTTGTTTATTTTAAATTTTGCTTTTTATTTGCTTCATTTTGTGTTTTTGGCATCTTTGTTAGACCAGCCCACTGTTTAAATTTTTCAGCCTCATTGCTTAGGCTGCACCTATACATTGAATTGAGTTTTATAACTAATATATTTTGTGATAGGAACATAAATTTGCCTATTTTGTGACTTTCAGTTCATTGCAGTTGGAAAACTAAGCAGAGTTGTGAAATAAAAAATACACATTTTAATTATATGTAATAGAAGGGGAATGTATGCCAGTTATGGAAGTGCTGCTCAATTTTCTCCTAACTGTTCCAAAAGAAAAATGCTACTCCAAAGTGCAGTATTTGACAGTAACTGCTCCCAACATCCTCCGAAATGGTGTCGGCAAATTAAAAGAATGAAGTTGAACCACGGGACTATCCAGTGAGCCTAAGCGAAACCGAAAGCAAGCTGCATACACTATTATCCTAGTATGCTACCCAGTGGCGTAAATAAAAACAAATCATAAGATATGACACATAACAGACCATGGTGGCCAATTTCTAATTTTATTATTGGTCGAATGCTCTTTACATAAGAATTGAACCATGCTTTAAAATAGAATTGTGAAAACAGGCACAGGGTCCGAGCTCGAGCAACTGCATTGTTCTATACAGTCTCTTTTTTTCACCTTTTTACGATTCCGATAGTTCAAACAACTGAAGGGCATTCAACACAGGTGCGCAGTAACTGATAAAGAGCATTTTAAAATGTAATTGCGCTATACTTAACTGTTAGCTCAATTATATCATGAGCTCATGTTAAACTTCAAGAGGAACTTCAAGAGCTGTCCTCCCCAACAGGAACAAAAGAAAATTCCGGACTCCTTTGACCCTCCCTTGCCCTCATGATTTACACCAATGATGCTACTAAACGGCTTGTATACAAGCTGCGTACTAGGATACGGCATTTTCAGTCATAAATATAAATATTTCTTGGGTGCCTAAATGATGTTTTACACAGTAAAAGTCGTAAAGAACATTTGTCTCCTCCGGAATTGCCAATAGCAACCTTAAGCTGTGGCATTTTTTGCTGCTCTGAAGCCATTTAAGCCTTTTCCAAAACACCAACTTTCCGCTCCGAAATCGTCTCCGAAAACTAAATGTTGCTGCCATTTCTTGTGTGCCTTAGATGAAATTGGCTCGATTTCGTTTGGTTACTGAGGTCAGAGTTTAACTAACCGTGATATTATTACTTAAAGAGGCCCTGCGACACTTTTTCAGCATAGTCGGAAAAAGCTGGAAATTGATAGGCAAAGCTCCTGAGAACATTATATAATAGCGCAGCATCCGGTATGGAATTCACGATTCTTAAAGTGATTCAGAAATTGCTCTATTGTCTCCTGGCATATGATGCTACAAATTGGAGTAAACAAATATTCAAGTAAAATCCACGCCCATTAGCCGATTTAAGCACTGTGAGCTGCATATATACAGATTGCACCACAGGATGGCGCAATGAGCTCTCATTTGTTCGAAAGGGCACTGAAACTAAATCATGAGTTTGAATGGAAAAAAAGATAGTGCACAAGTTATTATGGGCACTCATGAAAGCACTTGTGCTTTTCTCATCCCCCCCTCCAGCATTTTCAAACTCACTTACTCGTACTAAATGCAAGGTAGAGTGCTTAAAGCATGTGGAAAATGTTTGTAATCATTTTTGTACTCGACGCATTTTTAAAATTTTGTGACAGTCAATTTGTGAAGCAATAAACTGCTTGAATTAAGGCAATTGTTGATTCCTCGCAAAAGTGTTGCAGCACCGCTTTGATGTATGGGCTGACAATCTAGTATTCAGGAGTTATTGATTGTGAAGTCATCCTTGATTGCTTCTTATCTAGTATTGTAAAAAACCTGGTAAGCTTTATTCCGTGTAGATTTTGCTTCATTTTAATTTTTTGCCATGACATACTTGTGCACTGGACAAGTTTATTGCTTGTTGTGCTGTGCTCGCTCTCTGAAAAGTGCTCTCAGGAATTATTCAGTGGAGAAGCAGTTTATTATAATATTGTAGTATCTATTCAATAATTTCATCAGTATTTTAACGTTACGACAATGCAGCTATATATTCATAAGGGTGAATGTAAAAATGCTTGTGTGCTTAGATTTTGATGTGTGCTTTGCAAAGATTTCGCGTGGTGAAGTGGTGCCTTCTGACCAAGATTTTCTTGTTGTTTGTAATAATGAGAGAAGTAATTTTATCTTCGTTAGGCTTCTTTAGTAAACTAAAGAAATAAAGCTATTTCTATGCCTGTGCAATCTAAGTAAACAGCAGAGATGGCAAAAGGTAAAAAGAGATTGAGGTCGTTCATCTTTTCCTTTCTTTTTTTTCTTCCTTTATCCTTTTCTTCACCTCCATTTTTCTTCTTTGTCTCTTTCGCTATCTCCTCCTATGTTGCCCCTTTGTTCCTCCTCTTAACCCACACATCGCTTTCTGTCCTGCTCAGTTTCCTTTCCCATCTCTCACTAGCTATGCTGTACAGGGTTGTGCCACTATCACTTCCCTCTCCTATCCAGTTGTTAAACCTCAATATCTGTGGTTGTGCTATGCTCGAAGATACTTGGCACATACTCGCTTTCTGTGGAGCTGGTCACATAAACTGGCACAGCGAAACACCTAAAGAGCTGTGCTGTTAAAAAGGATTCAAAATTTATCTTCCTTGAGTTTTATTTTCTTGCTTGCAGAACCGGGGTCATTTACACATCCAGGAAGTACGGACGGTGAGAAGTAGCAGCATAGACGCCGCCATTGCTGCAACTCTTGTAACTACGAGACGGATATAGTGTCTCACACGAAATCCCACATCAGGGTTCACACAGTCGAGTGGCCGTTTCAGTGTCACTTGTGTCCTCAGAGCTTCTCTGTCAAATCCAATTTGGTACGTCACCGGCGTGCCCACAAAGACGAGAGGCCACATAAGTGCCACCTGTGTTCTGGAGGTTCTCTCGTAAGTTCACATTGAGAAAGCATCTGCTCTCGCACACAGGTGACCGACCATTCAAGTGCCCGTTATGTCTTCAAACGTTTGTATCAAAAAGCAACATCAGCAGGTGCTTGCGCAGGCACAAACCCAAGTTACCAGTTCAGAAAGAGTTTTTTAGCTCCTTTTTTCAAAGGCGTGATCGTCTGAGTCTGACTTGGTTTTTGAAAAATTCTCACAGTGCTAAATATTTTATGGAAACTCTGAGCATAACTCTATCAGTGATATCACAGGACTACATCCTGACTGTGGCAGTCATATTTTGTGGGTAATCAAAATTTAGAATGGTCAGTCTACTTAAGGGGGCAGACTGCTCTTAGACTATTTTTGCTTATTTGTTCAGTGATCTTGATCAAACTGCACTTAATTATGCAGTTTTTTTCTGCTGATTTCAAACGTTCAATTAGTTTTTCTGTAACTCGTCTTATTTCTGATAATATCTTAAATTCATCACCTATTGTTTAAGGCCGGCATAGAAAAAAGTGCTATATAAAAGTGATATTGAATACACCTTAACATAAACTATTGACTATAGATTACAATAATTCAAGAGTTTTTTTAAGCCTTTCTTATTATTTTAATGCAAAATGAACTATCCATTTTCAAAAGCACTTGGTATTGTGTTAAAATTTTGATAAGTAATTGATTAAAAATGCTTGTTCTCTAAATTCTGCTCCCATACTTGCACCCTACTCACATACAGGTTTTCATTTAAAAAAAAGTATTGTTGTTCCTGCCCTAGCTGCAGAGATATTGAGGCCTCAAAATTGAACAGTTGTAAATTAACTTTTTTGAAAAAAATGAAAAATCTGGAAACACACGGCTTCTTCATAAAGCAACAATCATGGTGTGCATGTTTTGCAATCCTCGTAAAAGGGCTCATAAATTCGTAGCAGAGCTTCTAACATAGGTGCCGGCAAATTATCAAGAAGGCTCGAAGTTGGTTCCCCATTTTTTTGCAGGTTCTGCATGCTAACAGCACCAAGAATCTTGACAGCTTGAATGACATTACAAAAAAATTATCACTTCCTGGTGTGCAAAAATTTGCAGAGAGATAGCAAAATACTTGTAGATACCAAATATGTCAATTTTAAAAAAATGATTTTTTGTCACTTTTTGGTCCCAGAAAGCTTGCTGCCCCCTTAAAGTCAAGTCGTATTTAAAAATTCTAGGTGGTAAAATTTAAAGCGGAGTGCTTCATTAAGGTTGCCTTGTAGTCCTACAATTGTTCCAGTTTGTAAAATCTCAACAGTTAATGTATGTAGTTATGAAAACAATGTACACTCAGAACCAAACCACAAATGCCGACACATGTATCATTATGTTGCTGGAATTGTTTTCTTGCTTCTAGACTCGTCTTTGTAAAATAATTTTCTTGTGAGATGCAGGTCTTGTGTGTGTTTATTTCTTTCATATCACTTTCTTGTTTAGATATAGTTTTGGCCAAAGAACACATGATTGCACTTGTTCACCCAACATTTTGCTGGCTTCCTAATTGAACAAATGTAATATTCTCTTCAGACTAGCACTACACTTTACTATTGAGGAAAAATCCCAGTTCATATTTGGAGTTATCGTAATGAGAAGCACGTTGTGCCATGTTTGTGCAAATATTTTTTTATTTTCTTCAGGTTCTTGGCTACACTTGCACCAGTTTATGTGTGGCTTAGTTTTTGATAGTACTCTCGTGTTGACTTACATTAGACTTGATGTCACTTTTTGTTTTGCCTTCAACACGAGGTGGAGCTTTATAATGTGGTTCTTGTGATCGATATCAATCTCCTTTTTTATATTTTATGCACATCTGATGGACAGTCTTTATTACCTGCAAAGAAATCTCTGGATTGAAATGTATTGGAGGGCTCTTTTTTAAGTTTGCTCTGTTCTGGCGAGATCTGAATATCTTTGTGTTATTTGTGTTTTTTAAGGACGATAGTCTTTCTTGGGGACTCTCGACGCAAAAAGTTTAGAATGTCTGTGTGTATTTTTGTCTGTTTGTCCACTCTTAGGGGCATCGGGTACTTGAAACGGTTCACCCCATCCGCAGCGCCCACCAATGCTGCTCAAGATTCAGCGCTCATACTCGTGCAATTGTCAATTAAAAGGCAATTATTGTGCATGTCAGGGGCACCATAGCAACATGTATATATTCTGCATGTGCGTCTTTTGCTAGAAATGGCATACATAAGTAATATTAAGAACCGTAGCGCTTATCACGCTGCGCTGACCATGCAACGCTTGCACGAAAAATCGAGTGTTTCCAATGCTTCACTAAGCTGAGACGGGGGTGGCACCTTCCCATCACCTTGCGTTCTATTTTTAGATGCGGAGCATCTAATACTCGAGGCTTGTAGTGCGGCGCCGTCCGCAAGCTTCCTCCTCCTTCTTCCACCATCTGTGCATCCCTTCCTCCTCTACACACCGCGCGCGCTTCACTCCTCCACCATCTGTGCACCCTTCCTCCTCTACACACCGCGTGCGCTTCTCCTCTTCACGAACATTCGCTAGCTGTATAATGTAGCGCGCATGCGCCGTCACGCTTCGAGAACATCGGCAGCTGACGCGCGCGCATGCGCCGTCGCGCTTCGATAACATCGGCAGCTGACGCGCGCGCATGCGCCGTTGCGCTTCTCCCCCTTCTCGAACATTCGACAGCTGACAGTGCATGCGCCGTCGCGCTGTATATATGCTCAAGGTCGGCGCTCGCTCGCTCAGTTGCCGCTCGTCGGTTGGTTTGTACGGCGCGTCGACGTCCAAGGTCGCGGTGAAATGAATTCCAACGAATCCACAAACACAATGATCGACGTCCCTTCGACCAGCGCCGCCCTTTCGCATACGTGTGTACGTGTTCACTCATTTAACACCGCCTCCTACAACCACGTTAACCAATTTAGCCATCGACCCAAGTAAGTCGCAATTTAACACCCTATTTCACAACCACGTTAACCAATTTAGCCATCGACCCAAGTAAGTCGCACTTTAACACCCCGTTAACCAATTATATGCTCCGCATCCTCCTCAGTGTTCCCCCGAGGGAAGCTGCGGGCAATTTTTTTTATCACCTCTAAGACGGGCGCGCACACCCCTCTCTGAGCCATGCGCTTCGTTTTCCCAGAAAACTGCCAGATGGCGCTCATGTCTCACGTGTGGCGTGACTTCATGCGCTTGTTCGCTTTCGCTGAACGCTCGAGGCACTTTAACGAGTGCCTCCGGAATATTGGTAATAGAATTTCTTGCGCAGAACATCCAATAAAATGTTTTGTTGACTCTCTCCACACACAAGACTCTGGTCTTTCAATGCCATTTGCTGATTAACATGCAGATACGAGGCCAATTTCTGTCATTTGTATTTGTGAGTTGTCTAATGAATTTACATTACAGTACTTTCAATATGAGTTATTGTTTGTTGTGATAATTTGCTTAAACACAGTATTGCAAAATAATTGTACAAATATTATTACTGCCCTGAATAAAATAGTGAGTATCTTAGATGTCATGCATTCGTAATTGTTGATACTTCAGTACATCAGATGGTGATGTGTGAACCCGTTTGAATTTTATTGCATTCAGTAGCCCAAGTCAAAGTGTGTGGTGGCTCTCGTGCACTCAGTTACTGATGTTATTGAATACAACAGCTATGACAAGTTTTATTCTTAACAGTGAGAATGACGTCTTCTCGTGGTTCTTAGATTGGTTTGGCTATATTTCTGATAAAACTATCAATTTGCCGTACAGTGCAAGCTGTACCTAGCTTTCCACTTTGTGCTAGGCTTATGGTTCTGCCTTTAAGCTTTTGTAGGGAAGTGGTATAAATGTGCGTTACTTTTTCATTTTATTCAAAAGACCCGTAATTAAAAATTGCCCAAATTGGTGCAACTCTTACTGGTCATTTGGTTAACCGAGGTATAGGAGGAGTCTTCTTTTGAACTTTTTACTTCGCTACGACTTGTTGGGCAAAAAGCAAATTGCATAGGTCTCATGGTTTCATCACTGCTGGCTATTCATTGCAGTTACCTGAATGAGCACCTCGAAAACATCGCTTCAACCATTCTTCAATGTTCCCTTTTTGGTTTCTTTAGAAAACAGAACCTAGCTATCCACTTGCGTGCACACAAGGGTGACCGGCCACATAAATGCCCGTAATGTCCTCAGGCGTTTGTGTCGAAAAGTGACCTTAACAGGCACTTGTGCAAACACAAATGCGATTGACGTCATGTACATTGATCACTTCACATGCTTCAAAATTGTAACAATTGTATTTTTTTGTCAGATTTTATATAGTGCATTTTTCAGTTGACACAGTTTGCTTCTGGCTGCATGAAGCTCCTTGAGATTTTACAATACCGAATAATTGAAACTTGCTGGCCTTTTTGATCTCTTCGTGGATTCTTCACTGTGCTTTTAGGGCCTTTCATACACCCGTACTGCTAGCAGTATTGCTTGGTGCACGTTACTGGAACCCTTCAACACTTTTCTAGCCATTATCTTCTCATTATTCAAGTGTGGACTGAAGGAAAGACCACGTCTCTCGGAGGCACCATGAAATGCAAGGCAAACAACAAATATGTCGGCCAAGGTTTCAACGCAGTGAAGTGATTACATACAACAAACAGCACCCAGTCATCGTGGTTGAAGTTAATGTGCCGTCTTTTACTACGGCACATGTCTTGTAACATTAACGAGGTGCGAGCAGATAAAAGTCTGGCAACTTTATATGTTTTCATTATTACAGTGCACTATTACAGTGGCTAATTATATTGCCATGCATCTCTGTTGTGCTTGAAAGCAATAACTTTCATGTTAGGCTCACAAATTTGCTTTCTCTGGGACTGCATGCGTGTGTCTTACCACTTTTTCATTGTGTAATATTTGTTCAATGTGCTTTCCAGTCTTGTTGCATACATAGTACATGTGTGCTTCGTTACAGCAGTCAAGCATTTAGCAATTTGATCCAAGTGTGTCAACTCGTTGGCATTTTTCTTTCTTTTTTACAATCCGACAAAAGCTATGGGAGTTTTCGTATGCCTATTTATGACTGACATTTGATGCAATCATTATGTGACAATATTGTCATTAATTTTATTTATGCCAGATTTACTATGATCAGTGAGCTTTTCTTATTGCGCATCAAAACATTTAACGTCTTAGCAGTACTCCCATTGGTGCTGTTCATTTGAACCTTGGCAGACTTTTCCTTGCCTCTATCTGCCAAAGCTTATTAAGAGTGGGGGTATTTTTATAATGATAAATCGAGAGAAAGTTCTTCCAGAAAGCAGGCTTATAGTGATTTCATGTGCTAAGCAATCAGATGTGTCACATTGAAAATGAACAGTTATAGAACAAGTGGGAATGTGGGATTTTCATTGTCAAATCGGCCAATTCATTCTGAAAGATGTGTCTCGGTGAAAAAGTCTTGAGTAAATTGAACTAGTCAGCATTGTTATAGTGCCAGAAAAGTTCAGTAAATATTTTGGTTTTAGAAATAGCGATAATTTGTAGCTTCAGAGTATGTATACTTATTGAATAAGAAGTAAAGATAACTTACTGTAATTATGAAATCCAAGCCAAGCTATTGTTTATTCCTAAATCATTATAGTCTTCTTCAGGAGCTCATGAAGTCGCTGTGAAATTGCATAAAAAATATGAGAAAATACGGGAATAGTGCCCCTGGAGCATCTCACAAACCATCCTAGCTATTTCTTCAAGGTTTGTGCAGTGATAGCCCCATGCAGATTCGAATGTGTTTTCAGCAAATTTATCTTGCAAGTCATGCAATCTTTAACCTAATGTGCAAAACATAGTGATTTCCAAGTTTTTTTAGGCATTAGTTGGTTAGGAAACAATTTGCAATGGTTGCAAAATTTATTCGTAAAAATATTGCTTACTCTAACTTCACAGGCGGATTTCGGAACTGCTTTTGAAAATACAATGCCTTGACAACTGAAAAATGTTGCCTTATTTCATTGTTTGTAACTATGTTGCTTTTTTTATTTTTCAGTTCCTGTTGCAGAACGTGAAAGCAATCTGAGGGCACTGTTGGATGAACAACACCGCATTTCAAGTTTTGTGTTATTTGCTGTATTTTATAAGTTTTAGATAATATCACCGTTGCATTTGTTATTGTGAATGGGTCATTTTATCATCTGGTGACTTGTCTTTTTTCAGTTGCATATGCATTTTATATGAAGTGTCATGCGATTGATCTTTTCTTTATTAGGCTGACTTATCTGTACTTTTAATAAGATCTACTAGATTCACATATGAATGCGTGTGCCAGTTGGATATATATTCTTTGTTGTAGGCATATTGCCTAGTGTGGTCTAAATGCTGACACTTGCAAGGGCTTCGATTACAGTAGTTAAGTATTATTCAATCTGGTCAATAAAGAAAGACAAACGTACAATAAAATAAAAAAGCTCTATATGTTTCCTTTTTTATTTTTCATTTTAAATGCTTCATTTCATGTTTTAGCATCTTTATCAGATAAATCTTTTACTTTTTCAGCCTCATTGCTTAGACTGCACTTATAGATTAAATTGTTTTATAGTATATTTTGTGATAGGAACATGGATTTAGTTATTTTGGTACTTTCGATTCATTGCAGTTGAAAACCCAAGCAGAAATGTGGCATGGAGTATATACACTTAAACCGAATGTAATAGAAGGAGAATGTATGCTCTGGTTATGAAATGTGCTCGACATCGTTTGGTTACTGAGGTCTGAGTTCAAATGTGCTGTGATGTTAATACTGAAAAAGGCCCCGCGACACTTCTTTAGCAAGGTGAGAAAAGACTTGGTTTTGATAGGCGAAGCCGCTGAAAAGATGAGATTCAAAAATTATTGCGTAGCATGCGATAGAATTTACAGCTCTCAAAGTCATCCAGAGATCGCTTTCTTGTTTCTTAACGAATGATGCCGTAAACTGGAATCAACAAGCATTCGAAAAAAATCCTTGCCATTGGCTGATTTAGGCACCGCGAGCTGCATATTTACGGAGGTCAACACAGGATGACAAAATGAGCTCACATTTGCCTGGAATAGCACTGAAACTAAATCATGACTTAGAAGGAAAAAAAGAAAATAAAGAAAGCACTCAAGGTCATGATGGGCACTGATGGAGGCACTTGCTTTGTTCTCATCCCCTCATGCATCATTTTGAAGCCCTCTCGCTGGTACTAAATGCTATAGAAAGTGCTTAAAGCATGCGGCAAACTCCTGTAACCATGTTTGTACTCGGCGCATTCTTAAAATTTATGACAGTCCATTCGGGATGGAATAAACTGCTTGAATTAAGGCATTCATTGGTTATTTGCGAAACCCTTGCAGAACCTCATAAATTTATTGGCTGACAGTATAGTACTCAGATGTCATCGATCGTCAAGCCACCCTTATTATCTTCTCGCTTAATATTGTAAAAAACCTGGTAAGCTTTAATCTCTATAGAGTTTGCTGCATTTCTATTCTTTGATATGATATACTTGTGCACTAGACAAATTTAATTGGTACTTGTGCTATGCTCTCTATCTGAAAAGTGCCGTAAAGACCTAATGAGTAAAGAACCGGTTTATTAATAATATTGTAATATCTCTTCAATAATTCCATGAGCATTTTCACGTTATGAACATCGTAGCTACATTGTCATAAGAATGAAAGCAAAAATACTTGAGCACTTAGATTTTATATGTGCTTAGTAAAGAACTCGAGTGGTAAAAAAGCCTCCTAATAACATGTTCTTGTTGTTTGTTAAAATGAGTAAAGTTATTTTATCTTTATTAGGTTTTTTTGTAAAAAAATGAAAACTATTTCCACGCCTGTGCAATTTGAGTAAACAGTGGAGATGGCAAAAGGTAAACACGGATTGAGGTCTTTCCTCTTCTCCTTTCTTGGTAGTTTCTTCCTTTATCTTTTTCTTCACCTCCATTTTTCTTCCTTGACTCTTTTCCTATCTCCTTCTATTTTGCCCTCTTTTTGCTCCTCTTAACTCTCGCATCACTTTGTGTCTTGCTCACTTCCTTTCCCATTTCTCGCTATGCTGTACATGGTTATGTCATTGTCATTTCCTTTTCCCATTTTTTGTTAAACTTCACTATGTGTGGTTGTGCTATGCTTTGAGATGTTTGGCACATACAGGCTTTCTGTGGAGCTGGTCACATAAACTGGCACAGCGAAACACTAAAAGAGCTCTGCTGTTCAAAGTGATTCAGAATTTACCTGTCCTATAACTACTTTTTTTTGCAGCACTGGGGTGGTGCACACATCCAGCAAGTAAAGACGGTGAGAAGTCGCAACATGGATGCCACCACCGCTGTAATTCGTGTAACTACGAGACTGATAAAGTGTCCGATATGAAAATGCAAGTCAGGCTTCACACAGGCGAGCGGCCGTTTCAATGTCACTTGTGTCCTCAGAGCTTCTCGGTCAAATCCAATTTGTCAGTTCACCGGCGCACCCACACAGGCGAGCGACCACACAAGTGCCACCTGTGTTCGCAGAGCTTCTGTCTAAAGTTCACATTGAGAAGGCATCTGCTCTCGCACACAGGTGACAGACAGTTCAAATGCCCGATATGTTCTCAGACGTTTGTGTGGAAATGCAAGATGAGCAGGCACTTGCGCGGGCACAAACGCAAGTGATCAGTTCAGCAAGACTTCTTTTAGCTCCTCTTTTCAGAGATGTGACCCTGTGAGTGTGACATAGTTTTTACAAGACCCCGACAGTGCTAAATATACTATGGATACTCTGGGGATAACTCTATTAGTGACGTCACAGCACTGAATCCTGACTGTGACGTCCATATTTCAGTGGGGGCTCAGTGCAGAATTGACAGCGTACTTAGACTCAGGTCGTACTCAAATACCTTGAGTGGTAAAATTTAAAGCTGAGTGCTTTGTTGAGGTTGCCTTATAGTCGCATGATTGTTTCATCTTGTAAAATCTCAGCAGTTAATGAATGTAGTTACGAAAACACTGTACACTCAGAAACACAAATGCGGACACCTGTATCATAATGTGGCTGGGATTGTTTTCTTGCTTCTAGACTCCTCTTCGTAAAATAATTTTCTAGTGCAATGCGTGTCTTGTGTGCTTTCTTTTCTTTCAAATAACTTTTTTGTTTACATGTACTTTTGGCCAAAGAGCACATGAAGGTAATTGTTCACCGAACGTATTGCTGGTTTCCTAATTGAACAAAAGCAATGTTTGTTTCAGACTAGCGCTACGCTTTTCTATAAAAGAGCCAATCCAGTTCTGAGCCAAATCAATTTAGAGCTATCATAATCAGAAGCATGCTGTGTCATGTTTGTGTAAACACTTTTTCTTTTCTTCCAGTTTTCGGTAACATTTGCACTAGGTCACGTGGGGCTTGGTTAGTTATCGTTCTCTTGTATTGTCTTGCATTAGACTTGATGTCATTTTTCACTTTGCCTTCAATACGAGGTGGAGCTTTATATTGTGAATCCTGTGATCGATATCAATGTTGTTTCTCATGTTCAATGCACAGCTGCTGGACAGTCTTTATTACCTTCAAATAAATGTCTGGACTGAAATTCATTGCAGGGCTCCTGTTCAAATTTGCTCTGTTTTTACGAGGTCTGAATAACTTTGTGGTATTTGTGTTTTTATAGTTTGTATTTCAGAGTTGGTTAATTATGTTACATTGCAGCATTTTTCAATATAATTGCTTCTTTGTTGTCATCAGTTACCCAAACACAGTGTTACAAAATAATTATGACTACTATATTATTATGTCTGTCGTAACACACCATCTTGTGGTAATCTACACACAAGATATCAAATGGGCTCAACTGCATTTGGTTATTAGGGTATATTTGATGTATCCTTTGGTATAATTAAAGTATAGGCTTGAAGACTATTCTTAACAATCCACTCATGATGAAACTGCACTGGATGTCTTCCAGCTTAGAGCTTACTCCTAATCTCATATACTTTCTTTGGCATCTTGTAGTGATATTGCGCAAACTGCTGGAGCAACTGCCAATCAGAGGTTCACATGCATATCGAGTTCTGTCATATTGTCCTTTATTATTTCGTTATATTCACAGAAATAAAGGGTAAGGCATGACGCACTGACAATCTAGAAGCATGCATCATGCTGTCTGCGCTTTGCTGCTCTAATGTAGTGAAGCCCATCTTGTTTTTCAACTGATCATAAGAGCACGTTTTCTTTTCAATACTATTTTTTTGCACTAGCAGAAGCAAAACTGCCGTCATTTCCCTTTTAACACATAGCTCATTATTACTATTGCTACATTGCCTTCTGGTTCCCACGGCTCAACGCTTCTATGGATATGCAGCAAAACGCTTCGTGTCGCTGCAAAAAACGCCTCGTTTTTAATCGCTCAACGGTGATTCTTTATCATGCCCTTACTAAGACGGCCGCCATCTTGCCAGAGGAACGGCTTTACCTCTGCGCAATTATTTCTACTCCAGCAATTTTTTTCATCCTCCTTAGGGGGGGAAAGCCCCCACATCTTTTTATTCTTTACCACCCGCGGGTTTGCCTATTTGAAAAGAAAGTGTTTCAGCGTCTCCTAATACTGAGCGCACGCACTAAAGTTTATGTTATTTAGGCGGGTGTTTCGAGCTAACGCAAAATCGTTTTGAATTAACGCCACCAGCAATATATACACGATGCCTTAGAGAATTTACTATATAATTACCGCATTGCCGGATGCAAAACTACAAATTACTGTAAAAAGTCCGTAAACAAAGCTTTTAATATTAAGGGTACTTTAAGAAGCCCTGAAACACTCATCTGAGTTACCATGAAATTAATTTAAAGGAAAAGCCTATCGTACATCTCATAAACTCAGCGTTGCAAAAACTTTTAAGAATCCGTCCAGTACGAGCGAAGTTAGTAGGATTTGTCACATGCTTCAATCGCATTCTTTCTTCTTTCGTCCCAACGAAAGCACTGTAAGCTAAGCCGGGGTAGAGTTACTGTATATGTAAAGGTAGTATATACAGTAACTCTAAGCAGGGAGAAATGCGAGGGGTAAAGAAAAAAACGCCACCCAGGCCTCGTGACCTTGAGCCCCGCTTTTTTTTTGAATACGCGGATTTTTCAGTACGAACGTGCACGCACACGCATGCAAAAGTAGTGTCCTCTCGCAGTGATCTCTGTAACAACCAAGCACGCCATGTTCAAATGAACCATTGGCTAGTAGATGAGTAATCTATGTGTGATTTTTGAGCGTTTTTCGTCATTTGTCGAGGCAATAGAAATGAATTTTAGCTGACTTTGATAATTTATTTTGAATTACAGGCCGCGTGCTGCGATATAACATTTCGCTCGCGTACTCTCGGAAGTCTTTACTAATGAACGGCAGCGTTATCTGACCATGCGCAAAAAGTGTTGCATAGCCTCTTTAAGTGCAGAAGATTATCCTGATTTCTTGGTATATTACAAGATAAATAGTACACCGTGCTGACCATGCCCCATAGGCAATTGCTGCTATAGCTGACTTCGACCAGCACTGTGGTTCAATTGCAAAGCTTGCTGTGCTTGGCTTTCATATCCTGATGTATCGTGCTGCAGCTGTTGCGTCTGTGCCAATCACCCGTGACAAACAGGGAAGCGTCGCTGTAATATAAGTGGTAATTTGTTACATACATCTCTCGGATAAACCATACCAATTTAATAAATATACAGAGCAAATAGCCGTCTAAAAGTTTGCTGTACGCACGCTTTCTGCAAAGATCCTGCCCGATATATTCCGATGTCATTAAATTTCTTTAAGGTAATTACCTTGGCTGCAACACCAAACAAAAAAAAACTGTGCGCCATAAGGCGAGACCAATGTGCTTACTGATTGAGGATATTCTTGAAACTGTACCACTGTTTATTTAACTATATATGGGCTCATTCACAGATCAGCAAATACTGCAGATGAGTTCTGTGGAACCCGCAAGGTGGCCGAAGAGTTACGAAAGGAATAGAAGACAACCCCACGTTTGTGAGAAAGAAAGGCCTCTTAGCGTCCGGAAAGTTCGTCATGGTTCGGTGTTCGGCAACTAGGGGCCTTTTTTTGTGGCTTGGTGCTCGTGGCTGTCTTCTTTCATTTCCTAGAGTTACTAAATATGCTACCTGTAGTTAGTATATACAGCAGGAACTGAGTGTGTAGATTATCCGCCTGTCAACTGTTAGGACCAAGCATACATGTATCTTTTCAGTTAAAGTTTGTCCTCAGACGTTTGTGTTGAAAACAACATCAGCAGGCACTTGCGCATGAACAAATGCAAGACAACAGTTCAGTAAGACTTCTTTAAGGTCCTCTTTTCAAAGATGCGACCCTGTGAGTGTGACATGGTTTTTACAAGACCCTGACTGTGCTAAATATTCTTTGGAGACTCTGGGAATAACTCAATAAGTTACGTCACACCATTGATTCCTGACTGTGACGTCCATATTTCAGAGGGGGGGCTAAGTGTAGAATTGACAGCGTACTTAGACTCTGGTCGTATTCAAATACCCTAAGTGGTAAACTTTAAAGCTGAGTGCTTTGTTGATGTTGCCTTGTAGTCGCATAATTGTTTCAGCATGTAAAATCTCAGCAGGTAATGAATGTAGTTATGGAAACAATGTACACTCAGAACCACAAATGCGGACACCTGTATCATTATGTTGCTGGGATTGTTTTCTTGCTTCTAGACTCCTCTTCGTAAAATAATTTTCTAGTGCAATGCGTGTCTTGTGTGCTTTTATTTCTTTCATATAACTTTCTTGTTTACAAGTACTTTTGACCAAAGAGCACATGAAGGTACTTGTTCACCGAACGTATTGCTGGTTTCCTAATTGAACAAAAGCAATGTTTGCTTCAGACTAGCGCTACGCTTTTCTATAGAAGAGCCAATCCAGTTCTGAGCCAAATCAATTTAGAGCTATCATAATCAGTAGCACACTGTGTCATGTTTGTGTGAACACTTTTTCTTTGCTTCCGGTTTTCGGTATGATTTGCACCAGGTCACGTGGGGCCTAGTAAGTTATCGTGCTCTTGTATTGTCTTGAATTGAACTTGGTGTCACTTTTTGTTTTGCCTTCAACAAGAGGTAGAGCTTTATAAAGTGATTCCTGTGATCGATATCAATGTTCTTTCTCTTGTTCAATGCACAGCTTCTGGACAGTCTTTATTACCTGCAAATAAATCTCTCGATTGAAATCCATTGGAGGGCTCCTTTTTAAAATTGCTCTGTTTTTACGAGATCTCAATATCTTTGTGGTATTTGTGTTTTTATAGTTTGTACTTCTGAGTTGCTTAATTACGTTACATTGCAGCATTTTTCAATATGAATGCTTCTTCATTGTGATCAGTTACTTAAATACAGTGTTGCAAAATATTTATGACAACAATATTAGAATGTCTGTTGTAACACGTTATGCTGTGGGAATCTACACTCAAGATATAAAATAGGCTCAACTTCATTTGGTTATTGAGGTTATAATCGATGTAACCTTTGGTATAAATAAAGTATAGGCTTGAAAACTATTTGTAACAAGCTGCTCATGATCAAACTGCACTTGATGTCTTCCAGCCTAGAGCTTACTCCAAATCTCGTATACTTTCCTTGGCATCTTTGTCTGTAGTGCAATTGCGCATATTGCTGGAGTAACTGCCAATCAGAAGTTAACATGCATTTCGAATTCAGTCAGACTGTCCTTTATTATATTTTTTATATTCCCTGCAAAATGGTAAGTCACGACTCTCTGACAATCTAGAAGCATGCGACAATACTGTCTGCGCTTTGCTACTCTAATGCAGTGAAGCCCATCTTGTTTTCAACTGATCACGAGAGCACCCTTTCTTCTCTATTATATTTTTTTTGCACTGGCAAAAGCAAGACTTCGGGCAATGCTCTGTTGACTCATTATTGCTATCTCTACATTGCATTGCCTTCTGGCTTCGAAGGCTCATCGATTCTATGGATATGCAGGAAAATCAGAAATCGGAATAGGCACATGGCACCCAAAGCTTTATATGTAGTCAGATTGGTGCTAACTACCCCTTCCATTTATGCATATAAATATGAACAGGGCCATTAAATCCTTCACAATATACAGTATTTCTAAATAAATAGTTGAAATAATGAGCTTTTATTGTATTTATGCACTGGTTCAGTGATGGTGACGTTGTGCCAGCCACAAATGCTTCTTGCAAGCACTGCTATGTGTCAAGATGGTTGGTGGTGTTATGAATCTTTTAGTGCTCAATGCATAATTATTTGGTTGCTTATATACATTTTGTGTGCCAAAAGGATCCCCACGCTAGTAGTCTGCACCACACGCAAAGATATATTGTGTTTGAAACATGAGCTGTTTT
Source organism: Rhipicephalus annulatus (assembly GCA_013436015.1). Lineage (NCBI taxonomy): Eukaryota > Metazoa > Arthropoda > Arachnida > Ixodida > Ixodidae > Rhipicephalus > Rhipicephalus annulatus. The sequence continues at coordinate 1,186,522 of WOVY01009740.1, read as the reverse complement.
CTTGCGAGATACAATGTTTTTTTCTTCATCTAGGCTCTGTAATGTGTGCATTTTTTGCAGTTCATGCAGCATACAGTTACAGCGCAAAGAGTTCTGGTTGAAAAGAGTAAAAAAATGTTTCTGTTGCAGTAAATCTGGAAAAAAGTTTAATCAAAAAACTTGCTTCCATTGAAACACAGGCGAGCTGCTCTACTGCTTGGCAAATAATTCATGTGTTGTGGGCCAATACCTAATTAAATGGTCATTTCTAGAAATATTGTGTCTTAGTGTGACGGAGCCTGCATAAGCAACTGCGGAATAATTTCACAAGCTGACGCTCTTGCAGTAAACACAAGTCCAAATATATGCGCACTTTTACATCTTGTATTGTCCAACTGCAACTGCTTTTGATCAATGAATGTGAAAACCTTTGCTGAGCATGCAAACTTCCTTTGAGTTGCACCTCCTATGGTAACTGCCAGATTAAGCTGGTATGCTTGACGATGCATGTCCAATACCCAGTGAAGGCTGTCGCATTAGAGCGGGGAACAGCACCCAGTCACCGTCGTCGAAGTTAATGTGCCGTATTTTACTGCGGCACACGTCTTGTAACTTTAACGCGATACGAGCAAATAAAGGTCCGGCTTCTATTGTAGTGTTATTTATCGGCACTACACTGCTACAGTGACTAATTATATTGTTTTGCACGTCTTTTGTGTTTAAGTGTGATCATTTTCATGTTAAGCTCACAAATTTGCTTCCTCTGGGACTGCTCGTGTGTGTCTTCTCACTTTTTTATTGTATATTTCCTTTATGTGCCTTATGTGCTTATTTTCATGTTGAGGAGTCAACATAAAAATAAGATCTATACGTCTTCGTCTATCGATAACATTTATTCGGCATCCCAAGAATGTACCATCTTTACAGTTTAGAGAGCCTACGTATTATTAACGTCGTATGCACTTTTCTCTTAGACGAAAAACACACGTCGCAAATGATTTCGCATATACGTGCTCTCAACATCAAATACATTGCAGAAATATTGTTCTTCCAAAACTGCTTTGGTTGACCTTTATAATGATAAATATATAACGGCACGTAATATCTAGAAAGTGCTCGAACATAAATGGACATGTAACGTTCGAGCATGCGTAATGTGCACACTTGCATGAGCGAGAAGATAAAGCTCGTGAATGGCCATTATGTTAACGTGCGTGGCGTTAGGGCTGTTGTATATGATTGCGCAAAATCATGCAGCCCGAGGGTGTTTTCAATTGTGAAGCAGTTTAGGGGCCTCGACTATCGTGGCTTAGCCTAACGCAAGCAAAACTATATAACAAATTGGAAATATGAAGCAAGTGAGAAATAGACAGACATAGAGAAGGAAGAGAGAAAGAAAGGGCAAGAAAAATAATCAAAGAATAGAGAAAAAAAAGACAGAAAAAACTGAAAAAGAAACATAGGAGAAAAGGAAGCTCAAGAGAAACAAAGCAGACTTATTCCCAGCCCCGAACTTCCTTCAGGCTTGCTGTATGTAGAGTTTTGTGTGCTATAGACCTGCGCTTCTACTTCAGTGTGGCTCTTAGCTGGTGTGCTTTACTTACAGAAAGCATCGACACCATGAGGCTGATTTTAAATGTGTTGTCTGACAGTACTCCGCCCAGTCTCGCCCTGGTTGTCTTGGGATTCCACTTCCGGTTGCAAAAGCGTTCGGACGTGTGTATCATGAGCTCCGTAGGAGCGGCATCGGCGGCGGGATTGAAATGGATTGAAATGCCCAAAGATTGAAATCCTGGATTGAAATGCCCCAGGATTATGCTGTTATTTTGCCCCCTCTGCCGAATGTATATGTGGTTCAGAACACTGTTTTTCTGCATGCGTATGTAAAAGGAAGACCTTATCACGCGAAAGACTTTCGCGAGCCACTTTTTCGACGTGTTCAGCCCACCGAGGTTCTTGAGCTCGGCGCATATCTAATGAACCACCTGTGGGCGGTGACGTGCAGAAGCACTGACGGTGTAAATAAACTTTTAACTGATCTGCAATTGACTGTGAATGTATGGTAATCGACCCAAGTTACCGCGACGTCCGTCTGAAGCTGCATTGGTTGCTCTACCACGTACGAGAAGAGGACGTACGAAGTGCACTGACCCCCAACGGGACGGTGCTTGAAGTAGGAATGAATAAGGGGCGAATTGACGGCTACGCCCAGCAGAATACCAAGACGGGAACCGTGACGCTCCGGCTAAAGTCTAACGTTACGGTGGACGATATACCTCACCAGTTACGAGTTAGAGGAGAGCTCGCACTTGTTGTGGCAACCGGAAGAGCGCCGCGATGTTTGCGCTGCCAGCAGATTGGGCACATTAAGAGGGACTGTCGAGTCCCGCGGTGCGACACTTGCAAGCGTTTCGGACATGCCTCTGGGAACTACACGAAGACGTATGCGGCAGCTACACTGAACACCGGGAGCACGGATAATTCCGAGCTCACTATGGACGAGGCCCGCCGAAGCAGAAGAATCGGTGAAATCAAAAACGGCTTGTGAAGGAAAAACACCTAGTGCAGCAGGCATGACGCGATTTCAGAAAGAACCGCCAAAGTCCACTGACAGTGGGGAAATGCAACCTATCGCGGTTGCATCGGCGAAATCACAGGTGACTTCTGCGGAAAAAAAATCAGTACAGGAGGCGTGATGGACGTGAAAGAAGCAGAAAAAACAAGTGAACGTGCGTGTACGCAAGCGGCCACAGAATCATTGATGAGCGCAAAGGAGACCGATGTTTTAAACGACGCAACCGCTGCAACAGATGAGAGCGAATGATCTACTCAAGCTGTCCAGGAACCTGCCGAGGGTGGTGCCATGGTGTGGCCCGACGCTGAGGAACCAGGTACGGGAGGGAAACGACCACGAGACGCAGCCTCAACAGAATCAAGTGATATAAGCAATCAAGAACCGCCTCCGAAAGCAGCTCTCCTTCGGAGGCAGCGACTGGCGGTCAAACATAATATAACAGAATTAAGGGGAAAAGAGGGCGGGAAAACCGGCCTCTTGACAACACATTACGTGCCGCCTTCTACCAAGAAGATGCACCGGACGACTAAACAGGTGGAGTTCAGCTAAGACGGTATGATGAGCAGCTACTTGTTCTTAAAAAAAATGAGCCTGAAACTTAAAAGAGCAATGCGATTTTCCGGCCTAAATGTATGCGGGTTAGCTTCAAGAAGGCGGCAGTACCAGTTGAGTAGGCTGTTTTCGGAGCATGACTTGGATGTGATTGCTGTGCAGGAAACTAAAATAGCGACAGAGAAAGGTACCGATCATATGACGTTACCTTTTCGCTCACTGTATAGCATCTGTGTATCCCATGCTGATGGCTTATCAGGAGGGTGTGCGCTCTTCATACGACAATCGATAGGCGTTGTTGAAAGAAGAGTAGCAAGCAGCGATAAAGGACACTAAGTAGTGTGTGATTTTTCTTTCTTGAATTTCGAAGGGCGTGTCATATGCGTTTATGCTCCGAACCGAAACAGCGACAGGAAAGTTTTCTTTGATGATATAAGTAACTTACTAGAATGTGAAAATATGTAGTCCTCTTTGGTGATTTTAAATGCGTTTGCAGAAAGGAGGGCCCTGCCAAGCCGGTCCAGTCATTTGATAAAAGCGCAGTGTTCTTAAATAAAATGATTGCTGAAAATGACCTGGAAGATGTTGGTTTATGTATGTCTAATTACATTGTTCAGTTTACGCACTTTCAGGGTCTAAGCCATGCACGTTTAGACAGAGCGTACATCGCACTGGACCTTATTATGTGCTGTGATGAATATGTTGTTACACCAGTGTCTTTCAGCGACCACTGTATGATTAGTTTCATACTTGGCGCTAAAGACAGGACTCCGAGATTTAACTGGCTCTTGTGGAAACTAAACAATCATATCTTGAAAGATGAATCTTATGGTAAAGATACAACCGAAGCCCTCACGAAACTCTACGGTAATCAAAAAGGTGACTGGGAAACAAAGTGTAAAATTTTCAAACAAGAGGTTAAAATGAATGCGATAGAACGATCTACCAAAAATAAATTTGAGAAAAAATAGGCGGAGAAGAACCTGCGAAGGCAATCACAAGTGCTCTTGCAGGAAGAAACTGTCAAACCCGGCTCCTTTACTAATGAAATAACAGATACTAAAACAAACAAGAGATTTTAGATTAAGAGAAGTATAAAGGTGCTATAATAAGAACTAGAAGGAAAAAACTTTGGATAGGTGAGACGTCCACAAAACGAGCTTTAGGTGACGAAAAAAAGATACGCACAAAGCAATGAAATCAGAGAAATAGTACGCAATGACAGAGTGACGAATGAAAAAGGTCAGATAATGGAGGCGTTTGTGGAACATTATCGCGATCTGCTTGAAAAACGAGTACCGATGGCCACGGGATTTAGTGACGTCTTTCTTGATATCATGCACAAGTTTGTCGCCGATACACGAGAAATATTAGGGGCTCATATGAGCGTACAGGAAATAAAAAAAGGGTATTGATGACCTAAGTACAGGCAAGGCGCCCGGCCCAGATGGAATCGGGGCGGAGTTTTATTAAGCTTATAAAGAATATGTAGCAGATGCGCTATACGAAGTTACCGGAGAAGCATACAAAAAGAAAAAAAACTGCCACGCTCTTACACGCAGGCGCATACTGCCTTGATTCCGAAGGCAAATGATAGCAGCAAACTTCAACAGCAGCAGTAACGTCATATCGACCTATCAGTCTTTTGAACACTGATTATGAAATACTCTTGAAGGTTTTTCGAGAATGCATAATTGCGACGAATTGCCTGATCGGGGAAGACATCGGTAATCTCTGTGAAGTGTAGAAGGGCTATTCTTCGTCGAGTAAAGTGCGTTTCCCAAGTCAAGGACGGCTGTGGTTACAACGTGGAATGAGAGTGACTGCATGCCTATGGGAATGATTTTTATGTTTAGCTCCATACGTCAAGCAGCCCTGACGCAGTGATAGGTTTTAATCAACGTGTTTTTTAGTTTACTGCGCGCATCCATGCATGCTTGGGATGACCAACAAGTAATTTTTTTAGAAGTTATGTCGTACGTTGGCAACACTATTTCACACGTGTTATTTTTCAGGCAGACTTTCTAGCAGCCATGTTGGTAGAGATTACACTTGCACTGTGACTTGGTATCAGTGAAGTACTCCAATCTCAGAGGTTTTATTCTTTATTTTTTAAAAGCCCCAAAAAGGGTTATATTATATAGGGTGTGTTTACGAAAATAGAAAGAAAAAAGTAACAATAAAAATTATGGCGGCAGAAATGCAGACATTTCTTTGATGAACTCAGATCAGCAGGTGATATTGGCGATGTCGTAGGGAAGGCCTTTCCAATCTACAGCTACACGAAGGAAAAAAAAAGATGAAAAAGTGACAGTGTGCTCTTTGTGGCGAGCAACATTCAAATAATGACTGGTGTGATGTGATACTTGTGCTGGTGGCGAGTTGTATCGTACCCAAAGGGCGTCTGCGCAAGCAGGCGTTTGGTGTGTAGCGGCACCACGCACCCGAGCTAACGGGGGGAAGGTTCGACTACGTCCCACGCCTAGCCGTGTCCTGGGAAAAGGGGATCCTGGGGGTTGAGCCGATGCTAGTTGATTGAACGTTTAAGGCCCCCTGACAGAGGCAACACACCCCTTTGGCCCCGGCTTCACGTAGACGGCACTCCTGGGCTGACCGAACCAGGGGAAATTGGCAGTTGCCTTTTCCTCTCTCTCTCTCCCTAAATCTTCATTTTTATCTCTCAATTTTCATCTTTCGTTTTTCAAAACTTTCTGGTGGCTAGGGTTAACCATGTCCGAATAGCCTACCTTAATCTAGGCGCATTGGGTTATAGTTGCGTTGTAAGGCTGGCGTACAGGTTTTAGCATCGGTAAGCTTGTAGCGTCTCCTCGTTGGGCTTCCATGGTGGGTGGCCGCCAACGCTTCCGGAGAAAATGAAGCACTCATGCATACAGCTTTTCCTCTGTTAAATGTTCGTACCACCTTAAAGCGCGTACGCACCAAAGACTTGGGTTTTTCAACCGTTCAAAAAGAAACTTCCCCCGTTTTCACGTCATACATAGTGAGAAAAGTGGCAAGCAAGCTTAAACTGTATCCCGTTTCATTTAAGGAAGCACGGCGAAGAGTCTCACCATTCTATGATGCGGCGCGTCAAGGGGGCACCGCCGCACCAGCCCTCGCCACTTCTTCGGCCCGCACCTATCGAGCCGGAGGTTGTGGCACCTGCCCCCAAGGCGGATGTAGTCCAGACTGCACCACCTACTCCCGTCCAGAGACTGGAGACTCCAGAGTCCTCAGGTCTCAAGGCCTCACCTCACCAGTCGAGGCCCAAAATTCGAGCTAACAGCTCGCATGTGCGGGCATCCAGTGCTCCGAGGAGGCGATGAATACGTCGGTACCCTTGGTGCCGAAATAGCAGCGTGGCTCCTTGGAGCGCGCCAAGAAAACAAAAAAGCAGATAACAGGGCCTGGTGACGGCACAGTTACGTGAACTCTAACTCTCTGTCTAAACAGCCACTCGCTTTTCGTACACACAGCACTATTTTACATTCACCATGAACACTTAAATTATACAATGGAACGTCAGGGGCCTTCTCAAAAACATTGACGACATCCAAGAACTTCTACATGAACACTCACCAAAAGTGCTTTGGGTACAAGAAACACACCTTAACTCAAAACACACCAACTTTCTTCGTAAATGCGTTTTTTTCCGAAAGGACCGTGATGATGTCATGACATCTTCCGGAGGTGTTGCCATTATAGTAAATCAAGAGATTGCACGCACATACTTACAACTCCGAACGTCCCTTGAGGCAGTGGCTGGTCAAACTGATCACAGTTTGCACTATTTACATTCCTCCAAGCTATCAACTACAAAAAGTGACTTATAATCTTTTTTTGATGAAATTCCAGAGCCTTATGTTCTCCTTGGATACTTTAATGCGCATAGCAGGCTATAGGGTGACTCTAGTTGTGACGCGCGAGGTTGACTGATTGAGCAATTCCTTCTCTCGTCGAACGCGTGTCTCCTAAAAAGGAACCAACCTATTATGATCTCGCTAATAATACCTACTCCTCCATAGACCTAAGCGTAGTATCTCCATCTCTTGTGCCTTTACTCCAGTGGAAAGTCATCACTAATCCGTACGGAAGTGACCACTTTCCCATAATTTAGAGCACAGCCACTGCAACTGAGTGTCCACCACTAGTTCCCAAATGGCTCATAAACAGAGCCGACTGGGAACAGTTCAATACCATCGCTCGTTTAGGTTAGAGTGACATAAGTACTTTGAACATTGATGTTGCTGTTAACAACTTCACAGCGTTTTTGATTGATGCTACAACAAAATGCATCCCACAAACAAATGGACACCCTTGAAAACGGCGTGTGCCATGGTGGAACTCTAAATGCCGAAACGCACGCAAACAGCAAAACAGAGCATGGAGGTTGCTTCGGTACTCACCAACAGCCGAAAATCTTGATACCTTCAAGAAAATAAAGTCTCAAGGCAGGAGCACGCGTCGGCAGGCCAGAAGAAAAAGCTGGCAGAAGTTTTTGTCAGAGATCAATTCATACACACAGGAGGCTGAAGTCTGGAACATGGTTGGTAGGGTAGCAGGAAAACAAGTACACGCACTTCCACTCGTGAACACACAGGGTGATACCTTGGAAGATCAGGCGAACTTCCTCGGTGCACACTTCAAACGGGTGTCCAGCTCGTCACACTATACTGACTATGCTGGTCTCACAGCTCGCATTTGACGGGTCAAAGCGTCCGCTATCCAGCCAGTTAACGGCCGAACACTTGTGAACATTTAAACAAAAGTAACTTTAACTAACGGACATTGGGGTCACATTTTAACAAACATTCACGGGCACTCAGTAAGTCTCCTTAAAAAAGTGGTGCTGTTGCTCGGGCTGGTAGGGTGAGTCTGCCCGCCGCCTGGCATTTCTTCTTCCGTCAACGACCGGTGTTTTCACTCTCTCCGTGAGCCGAAAAAAAGATGACAAATGACGCTCTGAAGGTCGTTTGCGGCGCCCGTTTAAAGCGGCCATAACAAAGGAAAAAGGATTTTCAAGACGTAGAAGTAGCCCCTATAAAGGAATTAAGCGTCTCCCCGACTTCCTTTGGCGGCACTTCAAAGGCAAACACGGCTCCTGGCCGCTCTCTTCGAGAAGAGACGGCACACTCCCCGTCTGGTGTCTGCTTGTTAGACGCCACAGTTTGTTGATCGTGAAAACAAAGGCACGACTTCCGATATCGGTCGGCAGAGTTTCCTTATTGCACCATGCCTTGCAATCTTCACCTCCACCTTGCGCACCATTCCGTCCGCACTGGGCAGGCTTTGGGTGACAACGCCGATGGGCCAATCGTTGCGATTTGCTTCTTTGTCCCTGATGAGCACGACCTCGCCTTCTTTTATATCCTTTTTCCTCATTTGCGATTTTCGACGTTCCTGCAGAATAGCGAGGTACGTTGAACGCCAGCGTTTGCAGAATTGGTTAGCCATAATCTGGACTTGATGCCAGTGTCGCTTGTACAGATTAGTCGTATCTATTTCTCCAGTTGTTGGGGATGCGCATCCTTTCTTGTGTGTCAGTAGCGTCGCCGGAGTGAGGATGGTGGGATCTTCGGGGTCCGAGGAATTCGGAGTTATAGGTCTAGCATTCATGATGGCTGCGACTTCTGCTAAGAAGGTGGCAAGAATGTCGTGAGTAAGCCGTTGATGGCGTGATTGCATAAGCATGGAATCAAGAATACGGCGTGCTATACCGATCATTCTCTACCATGCGCCGCCCATGTGGGACGCGTGCGGTGGATTGAATATCCACTTACAGCCGGTGTTCGCTAGGAACCTGCCAAATTGTAAGCTATTGAAGCTCTCAGCGCCAATTCCAAGTTGTCTCCATGCACCGACGAAATTCGTCCCGCAGTCGGAGTGTACAAGCTTCACAGGGCCTCTTACGGACACGAACCTTCGAAAAGCATTTATGAAGCTCGACGTGTCTATTGATTCGATGAGTTCAATGTGTACTGCGCGAATGCTTAAGCATGTGAACATTACTGCCCAGCGCTTGCTGTTGGCAATACCACCTCTCGTTCGGCGAGAGGTAATCAACCAAGGGCGAAAAACATCGATTCCCACGTTTGTAAAAGGGGGCTCCGTGCTGATTCGGTTGGCCGGAAGGTCAGCCATCTTCTGATCGTGAAGGCGTCCTCGTAGCTTCTTGCACGAAATACAGGCCTCCAACCCAGAGGAGATGCACCTTTTGCCTCCAAAAATCCAATATCCAGCAGCTCTCACAGCTCCCTCCGTGATGTGTCGACCTTGATGTTGCACACAGCCTTGGTGGTGGCGCACTAGGAGTTTCGCGACATGGTGTCGGCCAGGTATTACTAAAGGGTTTTTCTCTTCATCTGGAAGGTCACCTTTGTTCAAGCAGCCACCGTCACGGATTAGCCCCTGGGCATCCAAAATTGGATCAAGCTTGCGAAGCGAGCTTGTCTTATGAAGTTGCTCTCCTCTCTGGATACAACGCAGCTCTTCTGAGAATACATCCTGCTGCATAGAGTGAATAATGATGACCTTGGCTCGATAGAGCAGCTCCATGAGATCCATTTCTTCTGGTGGAGAACTCTTCGCGCGACGGGCAACCCGTATTATGCCAGCCACAGCTCGTGTGAGTGAGCTCCAGCTCGAAAAGTTGCTGAATCGTTCAGCTACTAGTTGCTGTCGTTGGTTGGTTTTCGTCACGAAGGTGCGGACCTCAGGGCGTACTTCTTCGTCGTCATTAGGGTCTATAAGCTCTAAACATGATGATGATGCTTCGCCTTGAGGTTGAGAGAAAAAGTCGGGTCCTGAAAACCAGTTCGTCTTCTCGAGCTGCACTGCTGGAATTGGTCTGGTGGCATGGTCTGCTGGATTTTCTTCCGTACACACGTACTTCCACTGACCCGGTCGTGTGCTGGCACGTATGCGCTGAACTCTGTTAGCTACGTACACATAGAATCTTCGCGTTTCATTGTGTATGTATCTTAGAACTACCTTGCTGTCTGTGTAAAATGTGACAGAACTCAGCTGGAAGTCTAACTCCCGTAGTATGGTATCGGCCATTTCTGCAGCAAGGACCGCTGCACACAACTCCAGCCTTGGGATTGTGTGGTCTAGTTTCGGCGCGAACTTCGCCTTTCCCATGACAAATCCGACATGTTTGTTTCCCTGCTTGTCGATTACCCGTAGGTACGCTACCGTGGCGATGGCACTCGTGGACGCATCTGAGAACACGTGAATTTCTCTAGTGGTGGCTTCAGAAGTTGAGTGCAGTACATAAGTTCTCCGCACACGTAGGCAATGAAGTGCTTGTAGAGAATTCTTCCATTCATCCCAACTTTGTTTCTTTGCATCCGATAGTGGCGTGTGCCAGTCATAACCTTCCGTCACGAGATCACGGAGCAATTGCTTTCCCTGAACCGTTACAGGCGCCACGAACCCCACCGGGTCAAACAGACTGTTGACGGTCGACAGCACCCCTCGCCGTGTATAAAGCTGGTCTTGAAGAGGAGCTCTGAAGACGAAGGTGTCGTTGTCTACATCCCAAAGTAGACCGAGGCTTCTCTGCATATTTGATGCGTTTTTAATCAAGTGAAGACTTTTCAGTCCCTGCGCACGGTCTTGTAGAGAAAATGCATTCAGCACAATCTACCTGTTTGTGGCAATCTTGTGCAGCCTTATGCTAGCTGTAGAAAGCATTTTTTGCGTTCTCTGCAACAGAATGATGGCGTTGTCCTCACACGAAAGAAACTTGAGTGCATCGTAGAAGTCTCGCTCGACGAACCTCCTTGCATCTTCACCGAATTGTTGAGCAGCCTCTTGAGCAGTTCGCCGAAGCCCATATGTAGCGACCGCGGGTGAGGGACTGTTGCCGAAAACGTGCACCTTCATTCGGCACTCCATGATTTTTCGGGAGATGTAATTGTCCTTAAACCAGAGGAACCTTAGGTAGTTCTGATGATCTTCACGAACGACGAAATTGTAAAACATCTGCTCAATATCGGCAGTTATCGCCACTGAATCCTGCCGGAAGCGTATCAGTATTCCCACAAGATTGTTTGTCAGGTCGTCTCCGGTGAGAAGGACACCATTCAGAAACACTCCTTCGTGCTGAGCGCTGAAGTCAAACACCACACGGATTTGATCGGGTTTTTGAGGATGGTGAACGCCGAATATGGGTAGGCACCAGCCCTCTTTGTCGATGTTAAATGGTGTAGCTTCCTCTGCATGACCCCTGACGAACAGTTCTTTTATGAAGTGCACGAAGCGCTCTTTTGTCCCAGGGTTTTTTCGCAACATGCGTCGCAGCGAGTACAGGAGAGAGAGAGCCTGTTCTCGGTTATTCGGAAGCCGTCTTCTTGGTGAGCGGAAAGGTAGAGGGGCAACCCAGCTGTTTGACCTGTCTTTGTATAATTCCCTATCCATGATATTGAGGAAGGCTCTATCTTCTATAGACAGGGAATGCTCGTTGTCTTCTCGCGTAGTCTCGAACAGGTTAGGTGCCAAGGTGTCATCTGATGCTGTTATTGATGAGAAATCATTCTTGACCTGATGCCCATCCGCAGTGTAGATAACCGGCGCTTCCATCACCATGAAATGTTTTGTACATGGGGTGAAAAGGGATGGTCTTCCGTTGCCCAAAATGTGTGTTTTTAACACATTTATGGTGCCTGTTTTACGCGTACGACCCAGGCAGACGTTTCCGACAATGACCCATCCAAGATCGAGCCTCTGTGCATAAGGAACGTCAAGTGGCCCGTTAATGGTCTGGCGAACTTTGTGGACTCTGAGAACGTCTCGACCGAGGAGGAGCAGTATTCTTGCCTCTTCGAGAGGTGGAATGTGAGCGGCCATGGCTTTCAAGTGCGGGTGGTTCCGTGCTGCGTCTGGCGTTGGAATTTCTTCCCTGTTGTCCGGAATCTCATCGCACTCAAGAAGAGGCGGAAGCGAAAGTTTGACATTGCCCAATACGCTCCGCACAAAGAAGCCATCGTTTGCGATCCTACCAACAACCTCAGTACTGCCGGAACAAGTGCGTAATGTGTACTGGGTAGGTGTACCCTCCACACTGAACTTGTCGAGAAGTTCTGGCCGAACCAACGAACGATTACTCTGTTCATCGAGTATCGCGTATGCTCTTATTATCTTGTCAGGCTGAGATTGATGAGTCACATCCACGAGGCAGATTTTAGCGCACGATCTGTAGTTGTTGTTCACATTTGCCACCTTGGTACGCGTAGATGTGACTCTTTCATCCAAATTCTGAGCAGAGCTGTTATTGCGTTCAATAGGCTTTGGCGACTCTGAGCACGTAGTTGATGGGTGAAGCGCTGTCGCATGATTACCGCTGTTGCATATGTAGCATTTACGACCGCCTTGCATTTCCACTGCGTGGGGTTTGAGAATAAACAACATCGTAGACATATTCCGTGTGCTTTAAAAAAGGTCACCCGCTCTTCCAGTGTTCTTTCACGAAAAACGCGACACCTTGCAAGAAGATGAGGCTTCTTGTGATGCGGGCACCATTTATCGAAGCTCTTCGATTCAAGTAGCTGCTTTGGAGTGGTTTCCTGAACCTGCTCGAAGGCGTGATCTACGTTTGTTTTCCTTGCTGACACAGAAGACTTGTGCAGCGGGGTCTTGGTGGTCGTTTCTTCTTTTCGCTGCGTGATCGTAGGTGAGACATATTGTGGCTGCAGGATGAAGCTAGGATCGTTCCTCATGCTTGCCTGGTCTTGAACGAACTTTGAAAAAGCCGCAAAGGGTGGGAACGCAGTGTTGTTCTGTTTTTTTGTATTTAGTCCCCACTGACACCCCATTTTCGTGAAGTCCAGATGGTAACTTGGAAACAATTTTGTATACTCCTTTTGCGCTATCCAAATAGTTAAGACCGGCGAGGTAGGGATCAGATTTGGCAGCTTCGAGTTCCAGCAGGAGGTCTCCGAGCTCTTGTAATTTGGCATTATCTCGGTACGATATTCTTGGGAATTCCTCCAACCTCTTCGGCAGCGCAAGCTCAATTGCCTCAGGACGTCCGAAGGTGTCGTCGAGCCGGTTCCACACAATGTCTAAGCCCTTCGAGAAGTCATCCACATGAACAGATGTCAACCTTCGAACTTGACGCGATGACTCATGACCAAGCCATTTGATTAGAAGGTCGAGCCCTTCCTGTGCAGAAAGATCTAAATATCTGATGACGCCTTTGAAAGATGACTTCCAAGCTCCAAAGTTCTCAGGTCGATCATCAAACATCGTAAGTCCTGTAGAGAGAAGGTCCTTGCGGCACAGGAATTTAAGGACACCGGCAAGCTCTGAGCTGGAACTGTTAGGGGCTGGCGTGTACGCAGGCGGCTGATGATAGTCACGCAAGTCCGTAAGGTGGTTGGTTACTTCAGCATGGTCCAAGCTCTGGCTTCTCGGATGAACAAGAGGCGCCCGAAGAGACGCAAGCTCGGCATCACGTATGGCGGCTTGCTCAGTGATGTAGCTCGAAACCCGTAGTGGCCGGTCTAAAGGTGGGTGTGGGCGCACACACTCCCCGCCATCCTGTTCCACAGCTGCCTCGAGTGCACTTGCCTGAGCGTCTGCAGCAGCTGCCTCTTTTTCATGTTGTAGTACCTCAAGCTCGGCCTCAATTCTTGTCTTTTCTAAGCGCATTGTGGCCTCATTACGACCAAACTGAGCTCTTGCTTTAACGGCCTTTGCTTGCGCGCTTGCCTGCAGAAGAGCCAGGCTAATCGTGGAGATGCCCGATCGTCGTGATCGCGAGGAAGCTCTTGAGTGAACCGATAGAGAGAACTGCGATGCTGTTTCATGTGCCTTGTCGCGTTCTTGTGGCGTAGCCTCTCGTAACTTTTCGCTCACGATCACCTCATGGTCTTCATCAATTGCCTGTTGGAGTTGTAATTCGTGCCTGGCATCAGGCGTCTTCGCCTTCTCGAGAAAGGCTAAGTATCTTGCGGTAGCATGTTCGTAGCACTCGTAACTGGCACGAAGCTGCGTTTTGGCGCTGGTAAACTGTTCTCCCTTAGCGCGTGACAGTGCCTGAAGAGCGTTCTCCACGTTTTTCCAAACAGAATCTAGTTTACGGCAGTGCTCTTCGCGCCTCCTTTGATACGTTTCTTTAGCCCTCGTCGATAGGGTTGTTTTTCTTTACGGCCGAACGTTTGATGCGGAAGCTTCATCTTGTGGTGTGACATTTGGACACTCATGCGTCAGCTCGTCCTGGTCTATTCTTGCTTGCACGTTTTGTCTCGGAGCGGACGTATGTGAAACAAATGGTGCTAAGCTGCGCGTTGAGCGTTGAGAGATGAAATGAGCCCACCTTGTTGCTGCCCTTCTGCCGTAAGCTGCTCAACTCCTTGGCGATGAAATCCTTGCAATGGGCGTGTGTCTGGATTAAACCAGGGGTCTTGCCGTGGCGACGTATCCCATTGCCGGCGGACGTTGAGTTGGCGGCCGATGGCAGTTGAAGCGCTTTTTTACTATGCTGGCCTCGTAGCTCGCATTTGACGGGTCAAAGCGTCCGCTATCCAGCCAGTTAACGGTCGAAAACTTGTGAACATATAAACAAAAATAACTTTATTTAACGGGAATTGGGGCCACATTTTAACAAACATTCACAAGCACTCAGTCATCATCATCATCAGCAGCAGCCTGACTACGCCCACTGCAAGACAAAGGCCTCTCCCATGTTCCGCCAGTTAACCCGGTCCTGTGCTTGCTGCTGCGAATTTATACCCGCAAACTTCTTAATCTCATCTGCCCACCTAACCTTCTGTCTGCCCCTAACCCGCTTCCCTTCTCTGGGAATCCAGTTAGTTACCCTTAATGACCAGCGGTTATCCTGTTTACGCGCTACATGCCCGGCCCACGTCCATTTCCTCTTCTTTATTTCAACTATGATATCCTTAACCCCCGTTTGTCCCCTAATCCACTCTGCTCTTTTCTTGTCCAATAAGGTTACACCTACCATTTTTCTTTCCATTGCTCGCTGCGTCGTCCTCAATTTAAGCTGAACCCCCTTTGTAGGTCTCCAGGTTTCTGCTCCGTAGCTAAGTACTGGCAAGATACAGCTGTTATATACCTTCCTCTTGAGGGATAGTGGCAATCTACCTGTCATAATTTGAGAGCGCTTGCCGAATGTGCTCCACCCCATTCTTATTCTTCTAGTTACTTTGATCTCGTGGTTCGGCTCTGCAGTTATTACCTGTCCTAAGTAGACATATACTTTTACAACTTCAAGTGCACTATTACCTATCTCGAAGCGCTGCTCCTTTCCGAGGTTGTTGTACATTACTTTCGCTTTCTGCAGATTAATTTTAAGACCCACCTTTCTGCCCTCCCTGTTCAACTCTGTAATCATGAGTTGCAATTCGTCCCCTGAGTTACTCAGCAATGCAATGTCATCGGCGATGCGCAGGTTACTAAGGTATTCTCCATTAACTCTTATCCCTAACTGCTCCCATTCTAGGCTTCTGAAAACCTTCTGTAAGCACGCGGTAAATAGCATTGGGGAGATAGTGTCCCCCTGCCTTACACCCTTCTTGATTGGTATCCTGTTGCTTTATTTATGAAGCACTATGGTAGCAGTTGATCCCCTGTAGATTTCTTCCAGAATGTTTATATATACTTCATCTACGCCATGATTCCGCAGTGTCTGCATGACGGCTGATATTTTTACTGAATCAAACGCCTTCTCGTAATCTATGGAGGCTATGTATAGTGGTTGGTTATACTCTGAGGATTTCTCTATTACCTGGTTGATAGTATGAATGTGATCAATTATTGAGTAGCCTGTTCGAAATCCTGCTTGTTCCTTTGGTTGATTGAATTCTAATGTTTTCTTTACTCTGTTAGCAATTACCTTTGTAAATAGCTTGTATACTACAGAGAGCAAGCTGATCGGCCTGTAATTCTTCAAGTCCTTGTCATCTCCTTTCTTATGTATTAAGATGATGTTAGCGTTCTTCCAAGACTCTGGTACTCTTCCCGTCAGGAGACACCTCGTAAACAGGGTGGCTAGTTTTTCTAACACAATCTGTCCTCCATCTTTCAGCAGATCTGATGTTACCTGATCCTCACCAGCAGCTTTGCCTCTTTGCATGCTCTCCAAAGGAGGAGCACTCAGTAAGTCTCCTTAAAAAAGCGGTGCTGTTGCTCGGGCTGGTAGGGTGAGTCTGCCCGCCGCCTGGCATTTCTTCTTGTGTCGACGACCGGTGCTTTCACTCTCTCCGTAAGCCGACAGAGAAGATGACAAATGACGCTCTGAAGGTCGTTTGTGGCGCCCGTTTAAAGTGGCCTTAACAAAGGGAAAAGGATTTTCAAGACGTAGAAGCAGCCCCTATGAAAGGCTTAAGCGTCCCCCCGACTTCCTTTGGCGGCACTTCAAAGGCAAACACGGCTCCTAGCCGCTCTCTTCGAGAGGGGACGGCACACTGACACTTTCCAAAACTACAGAACAAGAATAGAAAAGCAGAAACACGAACACAAATGCACTAGATACGAAGCATATAACCAAGCTTTCAGTTAAGCTGAGGTCCAAACATCTCTAAACTCCTGCAGTACTTCTGCCCCAGGTTCTGACCATGTGGTGTATGAAATGTTAAAAAATCTCCCCATCGAAACAAAAAACCTTACTTTGTTTGCACAATGCTATCTGGTTCACTGGCGCTATCCCTACTTCCTGGATAGAAGCTATTGTTCTTCCCATTTTGAAACAGGGCAAGGACCTTCCTTCAGTTTCCAGTTATAGGCCAATCGCACTTACAAGCTGCCTGTGCAAACTTTTCGAGAAAATGATCAACTGCCGACTTGTACATTTGAAACAAACCATTTACTCGACCTATTCTAGTTTGGGTTTCATAAGAGTAGATCCACCACAGACCACCTTGTTCGTATCGAGGCACATATAAGAGACGCTTTCGTCCATAAACAATATTTTCTATCTGTGTTCCTTGATATTGTCACGGGGTCGTTACGTGGCCGAAGACAGGAGACTTCGTGTTGGGATTTAGCTGTTTATTTGGGCGAACCTGTGCCCAGTAAACGGAAAGTCCAATTACAGCAGCAGTCTTGCACAGATAGCAGTCTCGGACTGATAGCAGCGAACGGAGCGTCGGCCTTCGATCAACAACTGACAAGCGGCGAAGCGCGTCAGCATTTATACTCTTGCCGTCGAATGTTCTAGCGTTATCGCTGGCGGTGGTGTAGGTTCCAGAACAATGTGTACCATTCGCACAGTGGGCGTGATCTTACCGAAATGATCTACTACAGTCCGGAACCTTCTCGAAAACTGCAGGCGCGGTTTGCGCTGAGAATCGTGTGGTGTTTTGGGACGATAACAAAAACTTGGGAAATAGAACGTGGCATTGCCCCCCTCTGAAAAAACGCATCGTCCCGATGCTTTAACTAAAGATGAAGGTACAATAATAATGCAAGAAAGTACAATGAATAAATTACGATACAACAATAATACAAAAAAGCACAGTTTCAGTTTGCTAACGCGCATGAAACGGCTTGAGGCGCGCGACATGGACGACTTCAGGTCGCGATCGGCGTCGTTGAGAGTTCGTGATGCCTTCGGGGACAACCTCGTAATCAAGTGGGCCGAGACGTCGAACGACCCTGTACGGTCCGAAGTACTGTCGCCGAAGCTTTTCACTTAGTCCACGTCGGCGTACCGGCATCCACACCCAAACACGTTCACCGGGCCAGTATTCCACGAAGCGTCGTCGAAGGTTGTAACGGTGGCTGTCGGTCGTCTGTTGATTCTTGATACGGAGACGCGCAAGTTGTCAGGCTTCTTCGACGTGTTGAAGGTACTCGCTCACATCGAGGCTTTTTTCGTCGGTGACGTTGAGTAACATGGCATCGAGCGTCGTTGCTGGGCTTCTTCCGTAGATCAATTTGTATGGAGGTATCTGCGTCGTCTCCTGCACCGCCGTGTTGTATGCGAAGGTCACATACGGATGAATAGCGTCCCACGTCTTGTGTTCGACATCGACGTACATTGACAGCATGTCGGCGATCGTCTTGTTAAGCCGCTCGGTGAGGCCTTTGGTCTGTGGGTGGTACGCTGTCGTCCGGCGGTGGTTTGTTTGGCTGTATGCCAAGGTCGCTTGAGTTAAGTCAGCGGTGAATGCCGTTCCTCTGTCGGTGATAAGGACCTTCGGGGCGCCGTGACGTAGGACGATATTTTCGACGAAGAACTTAGCTACCTCGGATGCACTGCCTTTTGGCAGGGCTTTTGTCTCGGCGTAGCGGGTGAGGTAGTCGGTAGCTACCACGATCCACTTGTTTCCGAAAGCCGACGTCGGGAACGGCCCTAGTAGGTCCATACCAATCTGCTGGAAAGGTCGGCAAGGTGGATCAATTGGCTGCGGAAGTCCCGCTGGCCTTGTCGGCGGTGTCTTGCGTCGCTGACAGTCCCGGCATGTCCTCACATAACGAGTGACGTCGGTGGTAAGACGTGGCTAGTAGTACCTTTCTTGTATCCTCGCGAGCGTGCGAGAAACACCGAAGTGCCCTGCCGTCGGATCGTCGTGCAGGGCCTTCAGGAGTTTCGGTTGCAGAGCTGAAGGTACCACAAGGAGATACTTAGCTCGAAGCGGTGAAAAGTTTTTCTTTTGTAGGAGACCGTTTCGTAGAAAGAACGACGCAAGTGCGCGCTTGAATACCTTCGGGACTTCGGCGGTCCTGCCTTCGAGGTATTCTGTTAGGGCCTTAAGTTCCGGGTCGGCCCGCTGTCGTTCAGCGAAATCATCTGTAGTTATCGTTCCCAAGAAGTAGTCGTCATCCGGGTCGTCGGGTAGCGGTTGGTCGACAGGCGCACGAGAGAGACAGTCGGCGTCGCAGCGTTTTTTGCCGGACTTGTTAATTACAGTAATGTCATATTCTTGAAGTCTCAGGCTCCATCGTGCGAGGCGACCTGAAGGGTCCTTCAAGGTGGCTAGCCAACACAAGGCGTGGTGGTCGCTCACAACATTGAAGGACCTGCCGTAGAGGTAGGGGCGAAATTTCGACGTAGCCCAGATGATGGCGAGGCACTCCTTTTCTGTTGTGGAATAATTTGCTTCTGCTTTGGATAGCGGTCGGCTGGCGTAACTAATAATCCTTTCAAGTCCGTCAGCCCTCTGCACAAGAACGGCGCCAATACCTACGCTGCTTGCGTCAGTATGTATTTCTGTCTCGGCGAATTCGTCGAAATGGAAAGTAACGGAGGCGTCTGGAGGCGATGTTTAAGCTCCTGGAAAGCGTGTTCCTGCGGAGCTTCCCACTTAAACTCCACGTCGGCCTTGGTAAGGTTAGTGAGAGGATCGGCGATGCGGGCGAAGTTTTTCACGAACCGCCTATAATACGCACACAGGCCCAGAAATCGGCGCAAAGCTTTCTTGTCAGTGGGCGGCGGGAAGTCGGCGATGGCGGCTATTTTCCGTGGATCGGGACGAACTCCAGACTTGCTGATAACGTGCCCCAGAAACAAGAGCTCCTCATACGCAAATCTGCACTTTTCTGGCTTCAGTGTGAGTCCGGACGTCTTGATGGCTTGAAGTACAGCTTCAAGGCGCCGCAGATGCTATTCGAAACTCGAGGAAAACACGACGACGTCTTACAAGTACACAAGGCAAGTCTGCCACTTCAATCCTGCCAGCACTGTATCCATAACGCGTTGAAAAGTTGCAGGCGCTGAGCAAACGCCGAAGGGCATCACCTTAAACTCAAAGAGGCCGTTCGGTGTTATAAACGCTGTCTTCTCTCGGTCCCTTTCGTCGACTTCGATTTGCCAATAGCCAGTCTTGAGGTCCATTGACGAAAAGTACTTGGCGGTATGGAGCCGGTCAAGTGCGTCGTCTATTCGTGGGAGAGGATACACGTCCTTTCTTGTGATTTTGTTCAGGCGGCGATAATCGACGCAGAAACGTAGGGTCCCATCCTTTTTCTTCACTAACACCACGGGGGATGCCCATGGGCTCTTGGACAGCAGGATAATGTCATCCAGCAGCATTTCATCAACTTGTCCCTTCATGGCCTCACGTTCTCGCGTCGAAACCCTGTACGGACTCTGACGGAGTGGTCTGGCTTTTTCTTCGGTTATGATGCGATGTTCCTTGATTGGGGTCTGCCCAATTTTCAATGACGACGAAAAGCAATCTTCGTATTGCAGAAGCAGGGCATTGAGCTGTTCTTGCTTATCGTTCGGAAGTCTGGGATATACGTCGAAAGCTATGGGAGGGGCTTGGTTCCTCTGAGCAGGTTCCGCAGAATCGGCGAGGGCGAAAGCATTGGTGGCTTCGACAATTTCTTCGATATATGCGACCGTTGTTCCTTTGTTCACATGTGGGTACTCATTGCTGAAATTTGTGAGCATAACCGTTGCTTTGCCTCTCCGCAGCTCTGCCATTCCTCTTTCGACGCAAATAATTCGGGTGACCAACAGATGCTGACTGCCTTCAACGACGCCTTCGAAGTCAGGTGATTTAGGAGTCCCGACTGAAATAATGACGCTTGAGCGAGGCGGAATGGTGACTTGTTCTTCCAGCACATTCAAGGCATGGTGTCCTGACGGCGTGCGCGGCGGTAGGGCTGCTTCTGTGGATAACGTTATCGACATTGTTTTTAGGTTGATGACAGCACCATGGAGGCATAAGAAGTCCATGCCAAGGATGACATCTCTCGAGCAACGCTGTAGGACTACGAAGTCTGTAGGATAAATACGGCCTTTAATGGTGACTCTCGCTGTGCAGATTCCTGCAGGCGTTACGAGATGACCTCCGGCTGTGCGGATTTCAGGGCCTTTCCAAGCTGTCCTAACTTTCTTTAACTTCGCGGCGAACGACCCACTGATGACAGAATAGTCGGCTCCAGTGTCGACGAGAGCGGTCACACTGTGGCTGTCGATAAGAACGTCGAGGTCGCTAGTTCGCCGTCTCGCATTACAGTTAGAGCGTGGCGTCGGGTCACGGCTGAGTCGGCTTGTTCCGCTGCTTCTATGTTGCGTCGTCAGGCCACCTTCGGTAAGTGCAGCTTTCGCCGTCAGGGGTTTGCCTGGTTGGCGTTGTGTTCGGAAAGCTCCGTCGCGGCGTCGTCGTCGTCGGAGGATCTTCGGTAGTTCGTCACACAGCAACCGCACCTCCACCGGTTGCTGCCCTTAGTTTCCCGGATACGGGCTAAGAGACCGGCCCCGCGTTGGGCCGGAGTACTGCCGGGGGTGCGGTGACATGCGGCGGCTGGGCGACGGCGAACGGGAAAGACTTCGTGGTGTCCATTGAGTTCCTGTCAGGTAGTCGGTGATGTCACGTGGCCGTTTCCCTGGCTGCGGACGTGGTGCATCGACGGCGAAGCCACGCAGTCTCATCTGTCGGTACTGGCAACGGCCGTAAGTGTGCCCGGCCTCGCCGCAGTAGTAGCACAGTGGGCGGTAGTCAGGGGTGCGCCAAACGTCGGTTTTCCTCGGCGCACTGCGCTGGCCCGCTGGCGAACGGTAGGTCGTCGGTGGGGGTGGTGGCGGCGGTGGTGTCTGGCGACAGAAGTGCGACGGGGTGGCGTTTCGGCGTGGACGGGGAGGAGAGTTGTGGCGCACTGCAGCGGCGTAGCTCATAGTTTCTGGCTCGGGCAGCGGTGTATGGGGAATTCCAAGCGATTGCGGAACTTCTTCTCGCACAATGTCTGCGATCGAATTCACTTGAGGTTGCGCCGAAGGCAACAGTTTGCGCAGCTCTTCCCGCGCGATCGCTCGGATCGTTTCACGCAGGTTGTCGGAGTCACTGGCTTGAGCAGCAGCGCATTCTGGAGTCAGGCGACGATTATACTGTCTGGTGCGCATGTCCATGGTTTTTTCGATGGTGGTCGCCTCAGATACAAATTTTTGGACGGTGTTCGATGGATTCGTCGTTAGTCCCGCGAAGATGTCTTGTTTGACCCCTCGCATGAGGAAACGAAGTTTCTTCTCTTCAGGCATGTCTGGGTCAGCGTGACGAAATAGGCGGGTCATCTCCTCTGTAAAAGTTCCAACCTTTTCATTTGGTAGCTGAACCCGGGTCTCTAATAAGCAGCGGCCCTCTCTTTGCGAGCGACGCTCGCGAACGTTTGCAGGAATGCGCCACAGAAAACATCCCACGTTCGAAGCGTGGACTCCCGATTTTCAAGCCAGGTCCTTGCGGTGTCTTCCAAATAGAAGAACACACGACGCAGCTTTTCGTCATGGTCCCAGTGGTTGAGGGCGGCCACACGGTCGTATCTTTCTAGCCATGACTCCGGGTCTTCGAACGACGACCCATGGAAAATTGGTGGTTTCCTGGGTTGATGAAGGACCATCGTGGGCTGGGACGCTGCAGTTGTCATTGTCGCTGCAGTCGCGGTCGTGGCCTTGGTCTTCCGCGCCTTGTCTTGTAGAAGCCCGTACTCCGGTGGTAACCCTTGCTGTCGGCGGCTTGTTCGCTGCTCCTGGTTGGCGTCGGTGTCTTCTCCGCGACGTGGGCTGGGTTCACGGCTTGACAGGGGCGCCCGGTACATGAATGAAGCAGCACCTCCACCAGATGTCTCGGGGTCGTGACGTGGCCGAAGACAGGACACTTCGTGTTGGGATTTAGCTGTTTATTTGGGCGAACCTGTGCCCAGTAAACGGAAA
The DNA here is from genome assembly GCA_013436015.1 of Rhipicephalus annulatus. Classification (NCBI taxonomy): domain Eukaryota; kingdom Metazoa; phylum Arthropoda; class Arachnida; order Ixodida; family Ixodidae; genus Rhipicephalus; species Rhipicephalus annulatus. The sequence continues at coordinate 1,163,792 of WOVY01009740.1, read as the reverse complement.
GTCCAATTACAGCAGCAGTCTTGCACGGATAGCAGTCTCGGACTGATAGCGGCGAACGGAGCGTCGGCCTTCGATCGAAAACTGACAAGTGGCGAAGCGCGTCAGCATTTATACTCTTGACGTAGAATGTTCTACCGTTATCGCTGGCGGTGCCGTAGGTTCCAGAACAATCTGTACCGTTCGCACAGTGGGCGTGATCTTACCGAAGTATCTACTACAGTCCGGAACCTTCTTGAAAACTGCAGGTGCGGTTTGCGCTGAGAATTGTGTGGTGTTTTGGGCGATAACAAAAACTTGGGAAATAGAACGTGGCAATATCGAAAAGGCTTACAATACAACAAGGCGCTTTGGAATATTAAGAAACCTGTCCCATCTTGGCGTGCACGGCGGAAGAATGCTTAACATATATGAAAGTTGTTGTAAAATCGGACATTCCGAGTTAGAGTAGGCAGTATTCTTTCCCAAACATTTGTCCAAGAAACAGGCGCGCCCCAAGGTTGCGTACTTAGTTGCACACTTTTATTATCAAAAGTAATTTTTTACGCTTGTCTATCCCTCGAAGTATCTTTTATTCCACTTATGTCGACGACGTCCAGTTTGGTTTTAAGTCTTGTAACCTGGCCCTGTGTGAGCAGCAAGTTCAGCATGGTTTGAACAAAATCTCCAATTGGGCTGAAGAAAATGGGTTCCGGCTGAATGCACAGAAAAGCACCTGTGTCTTGTTCTCCAGGAAGAGGTATTCATCCCGAACCTGATATTAAACTGCATGGGAAACGTCTTTCTGTTAATACTGAACACGAATTCTTAGGCCTAATCTTGGACACCAAGGTAACCTTCATACCACACATCAAATACTAAAAAAACAAGTGCATAAAAGCTATGAACGTTCTAAAAGTGTTGTCTCGCATTACGTGGGGAAGCGACAAGAAGTGTTTAATGAATTTGTATAAGAGCCTCGTAAGTACCCACCTAGACTATGGGGCAATATTCTATCAGGCTGCGACACCTACTGCCCTTAAAACGCTTGATCCTGTTCATCATCTAGGCACCCGCCTCTCTACGGGTGCTTTTCGCACTAGCCCCATGGAAAGCCTATACGTGGAATCGAACGAATGTTCGCTACTCCTACAGAGATGGTACATGTCTTTTAAATATTATCTTAATGTAAACGCAGACTAGGATCACCCATCACATTCCACAATTAATGACATGTCAAGCCTTGCTGTGTTTGAGAAACGGTCTTCTATGAGACAGCCCTACTCACTCCGTGTGAGGGGCCTATCAAAGGAAAACGGTGTGCCGCTTGAGTACCGTTTGATGGCTCCCGCAGTATGCCTGCCACCATGGCAATGGCAGGCGATAGATTGCGACGTGTCTTAGAGGTTACGAAGCATGCACCAATTGCACGTATCCACACGTACTTCCTAGAACTACAACAAAAATACACATGTCCTGAATTCTTCACGGATGCTTCAAAGTCCGACACTTCTGCCTCGTGTGCAGCCGTCGGCCCATTCTTTTCGGTAGCCGGCGTTCTGCACTCTGATACAAGCCTCTTCACCGGCAAAGCTTATGCGATACTTGCGGCCATTAAACACATTAAACAAATAAAACTGCAGAAGGCAATAATATATACAGATCTCTAAGTGTAGTAGAAGCTCTCGAAACTCATAAGAAGTCCCTGTCTTCGTCTTTCTTTATTCGCTCTTATGCACAGTCTGCTCATATAAGCAGCATGTTGTAGTCTGCTGGGTGCCAGCACACCGCGAAATTCAAGGCAACGTTCTGGTGCACCAGCTAGCTGGCTCCGCCAACAAAGCTTCTTCCAATACATCGATACCAGTTCCTGCACTCGACTTGAAAGCCTTTCTAAAAGGACAGCTGAGGGATTATTGGCAGAGCACATGTTACACACACACAGGTAATGAATTGCATGTCATCAAGCCGCCTTGGTCATTGGGCGCCAGTATTAAAATCACGCCACACAGAAGTAATACTAACAAGGTCAAAAACAGGACATACGTACACTACACATTTATTTCTTCTGTCTGGTGGCGATTCACCTTTTTGGGAAAGATCTGGAGAAGCGCTCACCGTACTTCACATTCTGATCCCGTGCAAAGAATTAGATGCGCTAAGAAGACAACACTTCCCATTACCCTACCAACAGCAGATACACCTTCACCCTGCAATGTTCGTCGGTAGGGAACCACTTTTACACTTCAATCATTGTTAGCTTTTTTTAGGAGAGGTTCATACATTTCATATTATATACCCGGGCATTCCGTAGCACGACCTTTCCCGAGAGGTCTCCGCTGTGGTGGCTACACTCAAGAAAGCACTTGTCTCACGGCCCTTCGACGCAAGGGTGTGAATGATGGAGGCACTTGTGCTAATGCCATACATGTCCCTCATCGTTTTTATTATCACAAACTTTTGTCCTTTGCATTTCCGATGGAGGCGGAAATGTTGTAGGCCCGTGTACTCAGATTTGGGTGCACGTTAAAGAACCCCAGGTGGTCTAAATTTCCGGAGCCCTCCACTACGGCGTCTCTCATAATCATATAGTGGTTTTGGGACAATAAACCCGACATATCAATCAAACTTTTGTCCTGCATTAACACCCCACACTTTTCACAACATGGTCATGTTTTTATTACTTCTATGTTTTTACCCGACTTAGAGCGAGGAATTTTATGGCCCATATACAGCCGCTTATCACAACCATTGTCCATATCTCTTGTAACATGAACTGGCGCTCTTTGGCCATGAAATGGCCCTTGCGCCACAAAACATAAAACATCACCATCACGAAACGTATGGTGCGATGACAAGGGAACTGTAAAAAAATCTGTGAAATAATGATAAGCTAGAAATGCGACGTCGGCACGAAAGAGATGTCAAATGGGAGGCTGTTTTTAATGATGATTCGCTGATGCCGTATAAATTTGCGGAGTAAATGAACCTAGCAGCACGATTTTCAAAGAGTGAAGGGCATTGGTGAAGCAAGCTCCGAGTGGACACCAGATTGAAGAAGCGCATTCCAGCTTAGGCCTGATGAACGATGTGTATGCTAAAGGTTTTACGTGTGGGGGAGCTTTTATTAGATGACGTTTAAAGAAATCTAGCCTTCTGTTAGCAGATGAAATGACGTTGTTAATATGTAAACACCAGTCAAGGTCGCTGGTTATAGTTACGCCTAAGTATTTGAAAGATTTGTCTGATTCGATGGGTTCATCATGTATTAAGTAAGATGATCGAGATAAAGGTGAGTGCGACGACGGACTATTGACATGACCTTGCACTTTGAAGGATTTAGTAACATTAGCCATTTATCACACCGGTTTTGAATATTATTGAGGTTAGTTTGAAGCAGCATTTGGTCATTTGTATTATTTATAGTATGATAAACAACACAATCGTCAGCAAATGTGCAAATATTACTGGATACAAAAAAGGGTAAGTCATTAATATAATATAAGAAAAGGAGGGGACCTAACACAGTACCTTAAGGAACGCCTGATGTTACTGGAAGTATGTTAGAAGAGTGATTGTTTGTTTGCACAAATTGAGATCGGTTATTCAGAACCACCTAAGAACGCTAAGATGAAGATTAAGGAGTGAAAGTTTTAACAGCTGCCGCTGATGAGCAACCTTGTCAAATGCCTTAGCAAAGTCGACGAAAACTACATCAGTCTCTGTATTAAGGTCGAGGTTGAAATGTAAATCATGACGAAAGATGGCTAATTGAGTTTTGCATGATAGTCCTTTTCGGAACCGGTGCTGTGAATAATGAAAAAAATTAGAGTCCAGAAAATTCTTTATGTGAGAAAATATGACATTTTCAATGAGTTTGCAAGAATGCCTTTTATGGAAATAGGACCTTAGTTTAGAGCCGATTCTTTATTACCTTACTTTCAGACCGGGACGACTTTCCCCACTTCTATTCTTTTGGCAGATCACCTGTGGTTAATGACTGGGAAAAAAGCAATGTCAGAAAGGAAGCAGGCTTGATTTTAGTATTTTTGACTAGCTTTGATGCGATTTTGTCAGCACCAGTGGATGATGACTATTTCAACTTATAAATTAGGCAACAAATACCATCTACAGAAAAAGAAATGTCGGACATTTCTGGCATGACTTATGGCGAATTCGATTGAGAGAGCAGGAGCACTTCAAAGCACGCTGAAAGTGCCCTCTTCAGAGCCGGCCTGTTTCGGTGGTCGAACAGGTGCAGGAGCACTGTCATCTATTGGTAGAGCCAGAGTGCTTTTTCTGCGCAGAGAGCAGCCAGGGGCAGTTTGGAGTGCTCTCGCCTGAAAAGCGGAGTAGGCGGAGTACCATGAGTCACGTAGCCATTGAACGTCACAGTTCCCTAATTTTTCTTCAGCTGGCGAGCGCGGCGGTAATGGTAGCAACCATGTTTAGTTTGACACCGCTGTTTTGTACGGATGGCTATGATGACAGCTGTATGTCTGTCGAATGGTTCATTTCACAAACATACTAAGTATTAGGATAATGAGGAACACGTGGCTGACTGATTTCACACGTATTTTGCTGCTACCCCCGAGAGAAGACGCCAGGGCTTGGAATGTTTTAGTCACATGATCTCCCTACTCGTCACTTTCCCTACGAGAGCTCGGCGAATTCCGGTGGCACGTTGAGTGGCCCTGCTTTCAGTGTTCTGCTCCCCCACTCCTAACTGCCCTGCCCCTCTACTCCTGTTCTCTCAATGGAATTCGCCATAAGGTAGAAAAATCTGGGAGGAGAGGGTTGGTCTCCAGGGTGAAGACTGATGAAAAAGTTGAATTTACAATATTAGTACACTCGAAATCCGGTAAGGGATCACGTGTTTCGTTTGGAATTGCGATCGTTCGGTGCAACTAAGAGTGATGATTTGCCAAAATTTTGGGGGGTTATCTGACATCATGTGTTGTAGGTCATTATAATAGAAGGAGTGCTTTCTAGTGTGAATGGGGTTCAAATATGCGCGTTCTCTTCATAGCACCTGTCCCACGTGCCCTGTTTGATGTTCATTTTTGCGTATCGAAACAAATGTTTCTTTTTGTTGTCGAGTTTATTAGGGATTTATTATACCATGGCTGATTTCGGTTTGATGAAATGATGCATCTCGTTATGTACTTATCTGCAAGGCTCTTAAATATATCTTTGAAGAGAGACCAGTTATCATCTGCTGACTGTAAATAAAAGCGTGATTCAAAACTTTTATGATGCAAACTGCGAGGGCAATACAATAATCCTTAAGAAATGTTCACGAGGTCTCAATCTAAAATGCAGCTGGGACTGGACTATACCTACTCACATATAAACAGCTTGCTCACTTTGTATATGCGCTAGAAAACGTATTTAGTGCAAAAACACGTAATGTCCTTGTTTTCTTTTTCGCAACTTTCGTGGATCTGCTTTCTGAAACAATAGCGTTGCGACAGAGTGTTTTCCGTTGTTTGCAAACGTGCAGCCGTCATTTCTCTTTACGTCAACAGATTCATAACTGTACAGAATATTTCACTGTGTAGCATCAATATGCCCTGCATACACTTTTCCAATTAGTATGTGCATTCATTTTTGCTGCACTTACGCCGGTACGAACAGGAGCAGCCCCGCATCACACAAAATCTCGAGTGAATCATTCTCTAGTGATGAAGGAATTGTTCCGGTCTTGTTCAGAGCATAGCGTACCACAATCAATTCCTCAGAACGCGAGAACTCCGAGAACTGCCAGTGCATGCAACGCTATTATATTTACGCTATTCTGTGCACCATCCATGCCTGGTGGTTGTGTAGTTTCGGGAATTTTGGTGCAAGTCACAGGAATTTCACTGCTGGCATCAACTCGTTCACATTTGTTCACATTTGTGGAATGGGATCACAACCTAAGAGTAAGTACCTGCCTTCCATAAGGGCGAAATCACAAACGTGAGACGTTTGCGCGCAGATTAAGATACTCGGCGAGCGCGACCTCACTGACACCTGAAGGGAAGCAGAGGAAATGTATACCCGCAAGTCTTTTCCGCCAGGAATGAAATGAGCCCTGGTGTTTAAGATGAAACTTTGCTAGCCGAAATGTATCGTCGGTAATGTTCTCGTTCCTCCCATTCAGTGTCACTGCCAAAACTTTGGTGAGCATGTTGCTTCCTAGCAATGCGAAGTCACCATTTCAAATACACCGCGCCCACACTTATTGCTGGTTATGCGTGTTCTGTGTCAATCAGCGCCCATCTAAGAGACTTGATGGTCACGCCGAAACGCCGTTAGTTAACGTTTGATAATTATTTCTCGAAAGGCGACGCTGCTCCCACTGAACACTTGACGACTGGCGGGAAAGCTACAGCAGCGGAAGAAACTGTTCTCAGGTGTAGTTATGCACTGCCTGAATACGACTCTTGTGGCGAAAGTACTGAAAACTGATTGGAGCATTATGCATGCACGGAAACCACGATTCCTCGCAATGCATTGGTCTTTACCTGTTTAACGAGTCAAGACGCCAGGAGTTGCAGCACGACGAGACTAAACGACGTTTGCTAAAAACGACATGCACACCATGCGCTAACCACAGCTTTCCCTCAGTTAGTAAGCGCAAACTGAATATCTAACCTCACAGGCAAAAATCTTTTTCTGGCTGCTGGTGTATTCCAAATATCAGGAGGAAGGAAGACGTATACTTTTGGGAAAATAGGGTTCAGGCAAGCGGACTCATGGTGCAAGCTTGGTCTTCTCTCCGTGGACACATTGCCAAAACGCGCTCGCAAATTTCAGAAGCCACAGTTGCGGTGACTACGAGACCGCTGCTGTATACGAAATTTTCTAGAATCAGTCAGAGGAAAGTTAGTTGTTATAATGAAATTAAGAGAAAATCTCATCTCCATCATAGACACTGCGATCTTCTGTGGGTGACAAGGTGATTATGAGAAACAATTATGAGAACAACAACATGATTATGAGAGATGCCTAGTGTAGTTCTCCGGTCATTTTACCACTTTGGGTCGCCTAAATGAAAGTGCTCGGGCTTCGAGATTTTTCACCTGCATCGAAAATACGACAACGATTCGATTGTGTGACCTGTGCGCCAGCAATGGTGCACCATAATACTAGACCACCGTGGCGGGAAGTAAAAAAAGACTGCTTTGTTAAAATCACTATGCGCTACTTTTCATGCAGCTGTAAAGACGAAAGTTCAACTGATTGAGATATATTGCTGAAAATCACTTTCGCACCTTGGCAGAGTGACTCCGTTCTCTCCCGTTGCTTACTTCTTACTTTTTGGTGGCACCTTTCAGTTGCAGACATGGTTCGCGGATACAAAATGTGTGAACGGCAATGCAACAACCCAAGTTTTCATATAACAATTCGTGTAAATTTTTGGTACCATACGTGGCATATAATGTGACATGTAATGTGCACGATAATCTTCGTGTCAATTGAAAAAGATAATCAACAGTATTCTGTGTGTCATGTGTGTTTTCTGCATGAAACATTGCTTGCACAGAACGTATTTGATTTTTTTAAAAGGTATGGTTACTATATATATTGTTCTTAATTTTACATGATAACCTGTCCACTCACGTTCCTTCACTCTGTGCATTTCTTGTTGTGTGTTATGTCCCTAGTTGAAGAAATCACTTGGTGTGCTCTTCTAGTCATGTCAATGTAAAAGGATGAACAGATAAAGCGAATCAATACAAATGTTTTTATTTCGTCGTATATTTTTTCAGCTTAATGTTCCTTACTTTTGCGGTTTTTGCCACGCTACTGAACAATAAAACTTGTGCTCACTACAGCTGATCACACTACATTTCTTGATACGGTGCTTTAGATTTGTCACAATCTTTTATATATCAGTTAAAATTACATGATCAGTATTTTAGTGGGCATTTCTGAGGTTGTGATTTGCCTGCACGTTTGCCTGTCTTGCCCCTTGTCATTAAACAACATTTCTGGACGCCTTTGACAGTTAGGGTAGAGTAAAATATGTATCAATATATTGTACACTCACATACAACCGAAGCTTGCTAGATGAGTCGCAGCCTCGCCACAGTGGTCTAGTGGTTAAGGTACTGGGCTGCTTACCCGCAGGGCAGGGTACCGCATCCCACTTGCGACGGCTGCATTTTCCATGGAAGCGAAAAAGCTGTAGGCCTCTGTGCTCAGATTTGGGTGCACGTTAAAAAACTCCAGGTGGTCGAAATTTCCGAAGCCCTCCAGTGTGCCGTCTCTCATAATCATATGGTGATTTTGGGACGTTAAATGTCACATATAACTCAATCTATGTACTTCTCAAAGTGGCAAAATCTGTCTTCCCGAGACATATAAAAATAGCCACTTTCATGTGGTAACGAATGAGTTAAATGGGGAAATTTGGAAAGTTGGTACCGATGCACGACGTTGAGTGGCGCAAATGACGATGCACTGGTTAAAAAAATTCAGACAGGTGCTGCCTTGAAATTGTGTGTTTTATCAATATGATTACAATATATGTACAGTGGCACATAACATACAGAAAAATAAAGAAGAGAAAAGTTTGATGCACACTACAAATAGTCATTTTTCTCCCATAATCCCAGTGTGCCATCAGTACATGCTGATTCCCCATCAGGTAGCGTAATCAGAGGCTGGCTGATGTATATCTTGTTTATTTTGTGATAACTGTGCTGCCTTAGCAACTATGCTCGTGTTCACTCCGTGCAGTGATAGAAGGGCTGCTCCAAATTGCTCAAAAAATGCTGCTCCTAGCTGCTTCAAATTAGTGGTTTTTCTCAGTAACTGCTGAGAAAAATCTGCTGAGAAAAATCGAACTGAGAAAATGAAGGCGGGCAACTGTGTGACCAACTTTGACGCTCTAAAGAAACTAAAAAGGATTTGTGTACTAGGATTCTAGCATGTTAGTATACTTTGCTGGCTTTTATCTAAATTAAGCAACATGAAGTTGCCTACTGCACTTTTAGATCATTTAGATTTCTTCAATTTTACATGCAGGCTGCATGGGTGACAGATAAAAATGATCGAGAATGTATATTCAATATATAGCTCATACTACAGGCATTCGAATAACAACCTAATCATTTGTTACTGGTTATTTATCTTGATTGTAGGTTATGATATATCTTTCATAATAAATATATTATTTATGGAACACACTGGCGACGCTTTGAATTCTGGGAATTGTCTTGCATACTTTGCTATCTGCTCCTAAAACACCATTAGCTGCTCCGGACTAACACTTTTCCTGCTACAAAAACACTCGTGGCGGCTCTGAAGTTGTACTTTTCCTGTTCCAAAGGCTGCTCCAAAAAGTTAAAAGTTTCTTCCATCCGACTGCACTCGTCTTGTGTACAAAATTAGTGTCATATAAGCTCTGGCCAACATTTGCAAACACGGCAGTGTACAGGTACACGTGAATAATTGTTCTTCCGTAGAGTCGGTAAACCTCAAGGTTAATATTGATGCACTGCCCTATCTGCTCTTTGTGCACTGGAAAGAGGAGCAGTAGGTGTTTCGGCCATGGAGTGGGTGACACTGGCATTCTATGGAGGGCCTGTTGACCTTGGTGATGATGGATCAAGGTTCGTGAGACTTTGCTGCGACCTTTCATGGTAGTCCTGGGAGGTCCAACAGTGCCTCCTCCTGTGGAGGAGCCATTTCCCGGGACAGCACACCACCTCTTGGGCAAGGCGCAGAACACATACACCTCTGAAGTTGTGGTGGTTCCTGACCTTCCAGGCCGTTTTCCTGGATGGCAACCAAGTCACTGGTAACGTCCTCGAAAGAACCTACTGACTATGACAATGTTGTCTACAGGAATCTTATGGTCACTGGCCCTAGGGTGCGATGTAGGATGGCCCGAGCTTCTCGGGAACTCAAGTTTGCTCCGAGCTTGCTTGCGGTGGCCGTGGCATGAAGACAGTGCAGAGCGCGTGATGTCAGCAATGATAAAAATGGCTACACGGACGCGTGTGGCGTTGTGAACACACGTGGAACATTTTCGGCTTGTATTACAGAAACACCGCGTGCGAGCACGTCAGGGCCGTCGCTAACTCAACAGTTTAGCAGTGCAGCGACGCCAGCGTGATATCTCATCTGTATTTTTGCCAACTCAATGCGCGTCTCCCACAGGCGTGTTCGCGTACGTCTTCTTTCGCACAGGTTCTTTCGTTCCACCTGCAGCATAGAAGTTTCCACTCTTGAAGGCAACAAGGCTGCGCACGCAGCACTATCATGCTGCTCGTTCGGCTTCTATCGAGCATTGCGGATATATGTAAGGACAGGTGCTCACCAGGGGTGATCTTGTCGGCAACGCGGCTGTGATTGGATATGTCGTTAGCACGGTTAAACTGAATACGAGACATAGGGAGGTTTAAAATAACGTTCGCAAATGTTGCGGGCGTTGCTATAGTTGCAGGTGCCGCATGAGATTTAGAATAGCATTTGCTTCCCCTAGGAAAAAGTCTACGGTGTTTTGCCTGACTACCAACCCAAATGCAAGGAAGCTACACACAGCACTTCGCGGGCCTCTGGGGCCACGATCGCCTCACGCTATTCCGGATTTTCGCTCGTGTTACGACGCATGCGCAGCGCTAGTAACTGCACCGCGAAGGCTCACGGTGCGCTATTCTGAACCTCCCCTATAACAGACGCATGGCGACCCAACCTTTACTTCTGCGTGCGTGTGTGTATAGTGTGCGCAATAAAGCTGGTAGATGAACCGTGCGCTCACTGGCGTTGCGGCGTGAGCACTGCTCCTTGGTAAGAGCGAAGGTGTGGGGGGTACCCCAACTTCGCCGCGGACGTCTGTCAATCAAACTTATGGGCGCGTGAACTCGGATACAAACTCGTTGATTCTGGGGAGGCCCGAGTTAAACTCGTGACTCTTTTGGTGCCAGTGTGACTATCAAGCGTTTTATGCGGCGAACGCTATGGGGATACAGAAAGTGAGTACCCCTGTGCACATGCGACATTCTTTTTATCCCCTTCTGTCTATGTACGCGCTTGTGAAACGCCCACTGCGTGTCACAGCCTTCGTGTGCGACGCGGACCGCATGTCACTGGCACGCCGGTGCGCGTTCTTTGCAGTACACTTGGGAGTGTTTCCGCGCTCTTGTGCGACGCAGACGTTTTCGTCAACGAGCACCACTTTAGAGAGCTCTTGCACTGCCAGTCCCCAGTCATGACCGGGTGCGCTTTTGCATTCAGTGGAACGACGAAGAAATTAAAGAATATGCATCTGGTTTGAAAACGCCACCCAACTTAGTCGACCATCCCTGACGCGATGACTGGTTTCATTGCAAGCAATGAAACGCAGCACACTGAGCGGTGAATTTGACGTTTTGCTCACTGTTGGCTCATTCATAAGGAGGTGTCGCCAGAGCTCGGGAAAATCCCTAGTTTTGCTAAACTTGGCCGATCCTGCATAGCACCCCTGGGCACAAGCCGACCCACTTCGAACTTTTGAGACCCTGTCAACTAATGCAAACGTGTTCCAGCTGGCATGTGTGCTTTTTAATCCTAAAGGCTCAAGGCCTCTCTGAAGTGTACGTCACACGTTTGTAATTCCAAGCAGGCATTTCGTGCTCCTTTCTAGTTTTTCTTCAGCATGCCTTTTCTATTTATTGACTAGCTGTCACTGCATAATGAACATGGATGCTGAAGCTATGCACCAATGACTTCACCCACAAAGCCGACCTTCTACATCTTTAAGTGTCCCTTTAAGTGCCCTAGAAGAATTCCTTGAACCACTCCAAGTTTGAAGAAGTGTTTTTTTTTCTTACCTCACTACCTTTCCTACTGGCCCTACCTTCTCCTAGCCACTAATTTCTTCATAACCGCATAGACGTTGTCAGTGCCAAGTGTGGACAATATCAGGATTTCGAGTTTTTTTGCTTTATACTGTTAATCAGCTCCACTTTCTTAGTCGAAAATACACAAAACGAACTGAACTCAGTTGATTGCACAAGAATGGTCAAGCGTCTACATGTTAGAGATGGGTTCAGAGACAACTGACTATCAACATCTCGTATATGGATCAAACGAAAGTTTATTTCATTATGACTTCACATGAACCGACCTCTGGCATAACGAATTATGCCAGAGGGACTGGAAATGCGAGAAAAAAAGAACGCACATGCTCTTTGTATTTTCAGAAGTCGTTATGGGCCAACTTAAGAGGAAAAAATACTGACGCAGCCATAAACTTGAATGCATCTGGCTGATGCTTCAGACGCCATTAGAGTATTACCTTCGGAGTATTACCTTCAGAGTATTACCCTCAGAGTATTCCGAAAATAGATACCTTCTGAATATCACACCAGGAACTGTGAACTATCTAAAATATTGACTGAAGTTCAGGGGAAAATGGAAGGTTGAAGAAGTTTCTGAATGTGAGTTGCAGCCGGAGCCGAAAGTTCAATGAGTGGATTTTTAATCTTGCTACAGCCTTGAAAAAGACAACCCTGATTGTTGAAAAGCCGGCTCCAGAAGTGTGCACGAATTTGTTATCTACAGTACAGACTCTGTATGGAACAGAGTGTAGGATGCAGCTTCTGCTTTTAAGTGCAGTTTGTAATAGCAATTATTCATTTTGGCCGAAGAATTCGTCTGGAGATTACAAAATTACCAGCTTTAAGGGATCCCTAACATCAAATTTAGAAGCTCGAGATTCTTGTGTTGTTTGATAGTCCGGCATTTGTGTCCACTTCTGGCCAATCGTGAGGAACGAGTATTTTAATGTCTTTGTTTGGTTTTAAAGCAAGTGTTAGTGCTCCTCCGAGTTTGATGCGTTTCGTGACGTTGGCACTAGTATGACGGAAACCTTTCCAATTCCCGTGTAATGTTCCATGAGTGAAACAAGTATTGTCAATGTCTGAGAAGATTTGCAGACTCGCACAGTACTCTGACTGGCACCTGGCGGATACTTTTCTTTATAAACCCTCTCACCGTGTTGCCAGAGCATGGCACGTTGGTCGAAGCAAGCATGACCCCAAACATGAACAAAACACGTTAGTTATAAACTCTCTTGCGCTTTGGTGCCCTGAAGAAAGGTGTGAGGGGCACCCAAAACGCTGGGTTTTTCTTTTTTTTCCGAATGAAAAGAAGCTTTTGCTGTTGGTGATACATGAGTTGGTGTCGCTTTTTCCATTTACTAATAGCAATGTCAAGGCAATGAAAACCCTTAAATTTTTGTAGGTTCCTAAATGTGGCTAAAGTTGGTCAATGCTCTTCTGTTCAGCCAGTTATGAGCAGTTGCTATTTGAATTGTTCTGTGTGAATAATCATGAATTTGTTGTTGTAATCTTGTAATTTGCAGAGTAATCAAACATGGTACTGTTGTAGAATTTGTTTCTACATTAATTCTAAAATTGAATGCATTAAAAGGAACAAATAGACCTTTTCTACCACGTGTAACCTGCCTTAACCTTGGTTTCATCGCACTTCAGGGCTGCTGTGCCATGAAACAAGTTCTCAAGGGAAATCCGTGCTGCTGTGAAGCCGCGCTTCTGCAATAAAGTCATTCTTTTATGTTTTAGTGTCTTGTATTTGTAAACGCTATAACAGTGTGTCTACCCACCTGGAAAAGTCAGGGAATTTTGACTCTTCTGGAAAAGTCATGGAAAAGTCCGGGAATTTCTGAAGAACCTGGCCAAGTCATGGAAACTGAGAGCAGTTCTGTGCGGCCGTGACAAAAATAATCATTATCATTGATCAAAGCTTAAAAAGTCTGTTCAAACTGGAACTAGAGTTAGCTACTAGAAGAGGTGTGGAAAAGAAAGTTCATGACTGTTGCAACTTAGTGTAAATGCAAAAGAATACAGCCACCCATGGAACACCAAGTTTACTGGTGCTTTGGCACCCGATATTGGAGAAAGCCTTGTTTACAATAAAAACCATAAGAAAGGCCCAGCGTACTTGAGTACACCTAAATACGTGACATGAAAAGCGAGAGTGCATTGTCAGAAGTGTCTCATCACTCTTGTTCAGCGTATCTGGACTCTAGGTGCAAGCATGATGCAAGCTTCTTTTAAATGTGGATCATTTTCAATGTGGAGATTCACAGCACCTCTGGTAATTCTTTCTTTTGGTCCCTGCGGAACAAGTCTATTTCAATGAAAAATTGAGAGTGCTTCATATATGTTCTATTGGCAAATCTGGAGCAGCTCCGTGCGAGATCCACTCCACAGAACAACTTTTTTCTACTCCTCGAAAATTGGTGGATTCGACCAGAAGTCGCAAGCGCCCCGAAAACGGGGCCAGCTTTTAGCGCGCCAATGGACGCCGGCCGAGCCAGTTGCGCCTCGCGTGGAAGCTCACGTTTGCCAAGCGTAGCGTCGCTGTGCCCACTCGTGCAAGAAGGGACACGTGTGCATGGCGCTCCATGCTGACCCTGTCATTTGATGCAGAGGGAGTGCCTGTAGTCCATTGGTAGATTACCTTCTGTTGCCCTCTGCCTGAGTGGAATGCTCCAGCGCAGAGTTCGTCGACCACTCTGAATCTGCCAATCGATGACAGCCATCGTCACAACTACTGGCAAATCCGGCGTTGGCGGTGCTGTCTACACCTCTACTGCGCATGCTTGTGTCTTGCGCCTCGTGCCGCATGCTCTCGCCTCGCAAGGTTGACGCAAGCAGTGTCTGCTAGTAAAAACTGGCTGCTCGCACTGCACAACTGTTCCCTGGCCACCTTGTGTATGTAGGCACTGGATTGGGCGTTCGTAATTCAGTCAAGGTCATCTTTACTTGGCTTTCGCATGACTTGATGCTTTTCCTAACTCGAGTAGATGCGATGGAAGCAGCAGTACCTTCAACCAGTTGTGGGGCAAAATCCAACATCAGTGTCCTACCACGCGTTGAAGGCAACGCTTTTCTTTCATTCGATAAATATAAATAATAAAGATGAAATAACAAGCATTTTAAAACCATACCCAACTACACAACATTCGCGCAATACCCCCACCACTCTGGAACGCATTTACTCGAGTCCTCCCTGTCGGAAGATGCGTTTTTTTTGCAGAACACATGCGTTTGATCAGTCTATTTGGTGGTCTAAAGAAATAGTTTGCCAATAGAAGGCTAGTTTATTTGTAAAACTGTAGCTTGTTCAAACTCTAAAAATGAATTCCAACGCTGCCATGCGAATATTTTTGGGAAGCTGATGACTGCTGTTTTCTTATTTCATTTTTTTAATGCATTGTTTTTATCTTTTCTAGGTTCCCGTCACAGAATATCTAATAAATCAGAGGGCACTGTTCGATCAAATGCATTAAATTTCAAATATCGTGTTAATATCTGTATTTTACAATTTATAGATAATACCTGAACTCCCATTGCATATTTTTTATTGTGCCATTTTTTGACATTTCTTGGTTATTGTGCTTTTGTTTCAGTAGTCTGCATTTTATTGAAGCGTCATGTGATTGATTTTTCTTTTTGATGGAGCTGACATGTTTGTACCTTTCATGGGATATACTGGAATCCCCTGGATATTTGAACTAGTCTGATGTTTTTAAGGTGATAGCGTTAAAAAGTTCGTTTTGCGGAAATTCTAGTGTTTATAGCTAACAGTTTACTGTTGCATGAAGTGTTGTGCAAATATGTGCTAAGATATGATATTAGTTTAGTTACTGACTTGATTTGGCTCATCAGTTAAGTTTAAATATGCTATGAAGGTGTTACTGAAAATGTCCTTGCGAAATTTTTTGGCATGGTCAGTAAACACTGCGAATCAATTGTTGAACCTCCCGAGAACATAACATTTAGAAATTATAGTGCGACATGTGGTATGGAATTTACAATTCTCGAAGTAATCGAGAAATCGCTCCCTCATCTCTTGACAAATGATGCCATAAACTTGAACGAACAAACCATAAACGAAAAGTCCACGATTATTGTTTAATAAAAGCGTTCTGAGCTGCATATTTAAAGAGGCGTTTATAGGATGACACTACGTATAGAATCACTCCCTCACCCTAACATCCATTTCCTATTTCTTGCTGGGCTATGCTGTAAACGATAAATTACTCTCTCACCCCTTTTCCTCCTAACTCTCGCATCGCTTTCTCACCCTCACTTCCATTTCTTATTTCTTGCTGTGCTACACTGCCAATGAGATTGCTATGAATTACCCTCTCTGAGAACCCGTTTTGCTTTTTACCCTCGGAGCAATCTGCCTTCCCTTCACTTCTCTTTCCCATTTCAGTGCTATATTACTATACTACGCTTGGCCATGCTAAGCTCGAAAGCGCTTAGCACATACCCACTTTCTGAGAAGGTGGTGACACAAACTTGCACAACGAAAAGCTTAAAAACCTTTGCTGTCTAAAGCAATCCAAAGTTGACCTGCCTTATTTTCTTTGTGCAGCACTGGGGTGGTCCACACATCCGGCAAGTAAAGACAGTGAAAAGTCGCAGCATTGACGCCGCCACCACTGTAACTCCTGTAACTACAAGACTCATAACGTGGGTCATATGAAAAATCACGTTAGGGTTCACACGGGTGAGTGACCGATTCGGTGTCACTTGTGTCCTCAGAGCTTCTCACGAAAATGCCATTTGGTAGGTCACTTGCATGCCCACAAAGGCTAGAGGCCACATAAATGCCACCTCTGCCCTCAGAGCTTCTCACTTAAACCCGATTTGGGACGTCAGCTGCACATCCACAGAAGTGAGCGACCACACAAGTGCCACCTGTGTTCCCGGAGTTTCTCTCGAAGGGCCGCAATGAGAGAGCATCTGCACTTGCACACAGGCGATCGACCGTTGAAGTGACCGGTAGGTCCTCAGACGTTCGTGTCGAAAAGCAACCTCAATAGGCATTTGCGTAGGCACCATCAGAAGTGAATGCTTATGCGGAATTCTTGGTGACTCCTCTCTATGAAGGCAAAAACTGCTACATACGACTGGGTGCTTTACAGCACTTTGACTGTAATAAGTTTTCTATGAAAATTCTGGCGATAAGTCTATAAGTGACATCAGAGGACAGAATCCTGACAATGACAGCCGTACTTCAAGAAGGGGCACGGCTAAATGGAGCTTTGTCAGTGTACTTATATTCAGGCCATATATAAAAACTCTAGGGGGCAAAATGTAATGCGAGTCCTTCATTATGTTTGCCTTGTATTTGCAACATTGTTTCAGTTTGTAAAACCCCAGCAGTTAATCAATATACTGCTACAACGACCATGATCACTCTGGCACCACAAATACAGGCACGTGTTTCGTTATTGCGATAGTTTTTTTGTTTATGGACCCCTCTCTGTAAAATAACTTTCTACTGCATTACCTGCCTTGTGTTCTTTTATTATTTGTTATATTTTCTTCCCTACATATAGTTTTTGTCAAAGAGCTCGGAAAGGCATTTCTTCACTTGTCATATTGCTTCCCTCATTAACACAAGCACACATGTTCTCATCAGACAAGCGCTGCACTATTTTATTGAGGAAGAAACCCACTTAAGAGGTAAATAAATCAGGAATGCTTTTTTCACGCTTCACGCTTCAGGTTTTTTTCTAACATTTGCACCAGCTCTCATTTGACCTTGTTTTGCGAAGGTACGCTTGCATTGTCTTGCGTTGCGCTTTTTTTTGCTCGCATTATGAGGTGCAGGTTTGTAATGAGATTCTGGCTCCCGTGAAATATTGGTCATGCATCGACTAACATTAGCTTTGTAGTGTTGACTGATCTATAGCTTGAGATTATATTAGTTCATTTAGGTGTCCTTTGAAGCAGCCCATTTCGGCAACACTGTTGTATCTACAAATCACTAATACTTTTTACAGTTACAAAACATTTTAGTAGCAGTCTTTGTTGAATGTACTATGACCACCAGTAAAACAACAACGGTGTAAGAGTTTTCAAAAGTTGTACGTACTTGAAAACTTCGAGTTTGAAGGGCATACTTTTCGTTCTCATCTTAAACGTTCCGCAACAGAATTGCTGCAGAATTCCAGCGGCACTTACTGTATTCGTTTTTCAGCATTCACGTAATGCAGTTTGCAAGCCACACGACTTGCAGGTCTCTTGCAAGTCATGAAATCCTCTCAATACACGTGAACGGAAAGTTTTTTCAAACGCATGTTATCGTACTGCTCGTTTCCCGATGTGCCTTTGTTAGTTGTCGTGCACCGGTTTCAGTGACTTATTTGTTGGTCTAGTTCAATATTTGTCAAAAGAGTCTTGTAAACTTTCCGAACCACTTTGTTCTATTTGCTGACTACGTTGATTAAAATACCGAGCAGGTGAATTCATTTAATAACAGCGATGATAGGGCAACATAATTTAGATTTATGGACCATTGGAAAATCAGCATACAAGAGGACAAAAGAATGTCTTCATTTCTCCTTCCCACTACGTTATATGCAACTTTTTATGTAACGCCTTTATAGTGGAACATTGTGGGTTGTTCCATCCATTGTGCCAGATGCGCCGTTGCTATAGTAACAAGCACTGTGGCTATGTACCACGAGGAAAACAAGTCGCCAATCTGAAAAACATTCACCTCTTTATTTAAACCCGTGTACGTATAGTACATGTGAAACGAGGTTTTTCACGTGTGTGTATAAGTGAGAAGCAAAGGTTTTACATGGATACAATCCTCTTGTTGCCATTTCTGTATGCGCTGCGATTACAGGCTTAAAAGCAGCATGGGCTCTTACCTTGTTTTGTAATTTCAGAGCTTGTTTTTTAGTGAACATATCTGTATGTTCGAATGAAAAAAGTGGTTCTTCAATATTTTTTTTGTAATGGTGTGGTGAGCCAAATGAACTTGAATATGCTAATTGAGCTGTCTGCACTTTCCAAATGTATTAGTAGAATTTTGATGGTAGCAGTGAAAGAACAAATGCATCTTTTAATGACAGTGTAGCATATCCTTCAAGGAGCTTGTCGACTACTCTTTTTCAAAGACACAAAGTATGCGGCAAGATTCTCAGTGAGCTGGTGTAGACGGCGATACTTTTTATTTTCTCATATATTGTCCACCAAATTATAATTCTCGCTGATCATATTACGTAGCAAAAAAAAATTGCTTATTGTTGTATCTGCCTAATTTCTATTCACAGTTTCTTAGAAAGAAACAAATTAGCATAATAAAGCACTCTTGTAGCTTTCTAAACAAATTTTATGTTTTATCAAAAAGCTCTTTAACAATAACTCAAAACTTCATATTTTATAAACTAAACATTTTTGTTCTGAGACAGCTATTGGAAATCTCTGTTTTGGATATTTCATTCTGCTGAAAAATAAAAATGTTTTCATTTCCATTAGTTCTCCTTATGTCCCCTAATATTCTTTTAGAGGAAACAAAAGAAATGCCCAGCAATGTTCTTGCCACTGTAACATTAATTTAATTGTATATGAGCACAGGGTGAGAATGCAACAACCAGAAAAGCTTCATGCAAGCTCTCAAACAGGCTAAGGCAATCAGAAGTTAGGAGATTATTAAAGTGAGGAAAAAGTATTTCTATGTCACTAATGTTTAATACACATCTGCCTGCACGTCTGCACAACCTGCATATAAAACTCTGGCTTGAAGTGTATTGGAAGCCCCTTTTGAAGTTTGCGCTGTTCTAGTTAGATCTGACTATTTTTGTGGCATATGTGTTTTTTCAATGTTTGTATCTTTGAGCTGTTTATTTGTGGTAAATTACAGTATCTTTCAATATGAGTGCTTGTTTGTTGGGATCAGTTGTTTAACTACAGTTCTGCTAATTTAGCTGTGTAAATGTTATTAGTTTCCTGTATATTTAGGGTGTAGCATTGGGAATTCTTGATACTTCAGTCCATCCAGTGATGATGTGTGAACCTGTTTGCATTTTGTTGCTTTCAATGCTCCAAGATGAGCTGAGCAGTAGCTCTTGTGGCCTCATTTATTGTAGCAATTGAATATAGCAGTCATAAGGAGCCTCATGTATACAAAGCTAAAAATGATGTGCTCCCATGCTTCCTAGATTTGTTCTGGCAGTGTTACCAATTTGCCGTGCAATGTAGCAAGCTTTCCGCTTGCCCTACGAAGAGTCAAGGCAAAGTGATAAATCCACTATGATAGTGGCATTGTCACTCTGCCTTACGCTTCGTAGGGTAGTGGTAGAAATGTGTGTTACTTTTTCACCGTTTATCACAACAGTAAATAACAATGGCTAGAATGGGCACCGTTTTTACCTATCGTGCAGTTTACCAAGTAATATAATGAGTCTATTTCAAGTTATCACTTCGCTGCGAGATGTAGCGCTAACAGCAAGTTGGATTTTGCTCATGCATTCATCACTTCTCACTATCTGCTGCAGTGACCTAAATGAGTGCCTTGAAAAGATCATTTCAATATGTCAATATAGCGATCCATTTCACCGATTTATTGATGAAAAATCCCGGCCGCAGCGGCGGCTGCATTTTTGATGAAGGCGAAATTTCTGCAGGCCCATGTGCTGATATTTGGGTGCACGTTAAAAAACACCAAGTGGTCGAAATTTTCAGAGCCCTCCACTATGGCGTCTCTCATAATCATATGACGGTTTTGGGACGTGGAATCCCACATATCGATCAAAGATTCAACCAATTATTGATGAGAGCCTAGCGAACCTTTGGCAGAACAGATTTTATCTGCTCTCATTATTCAGTTTCCTTTGTCAATATTTTTTGGGGCTTGATTTTGCTAATCCTGTTATTGCTAATTGGGGAGTTATCGCAGTGGTACAGTTGGACATGGGCAGCATATCCGTTTTTATTGTAGTGGAGGGTTGATTTGCATAAGCAGTAACAGTTATAGTTCACTTTAGGAGCACCTAAGTACTGTAGTCTGCAAATCGCGTAATCTGATGTATGCCTGTCGCCTTCATGTAGATTCAGCGTAAATGCTCAGTAGCTATTTCTGTAGAAGATGCCAAGTTCTCCAGTGCATTGAATGATTAGGTAAACAGCACCATTAAAATGGTAACTATTTTATTACTGAAAATTTTCTTTTTTTATACCGCCTGAAAACATTGGAACACATTTCTATGGACAGAGTAGTGGAACAGCATCTGATCTGTCTCGTCCAGACTACCCAAAGTGTGATTATAGCTACGCACGATGCTTGGCCTTGTGATGTCTTGTCCTTTCGAATCCATGCATGTCTACATGCTTGCAGTGTACACTGCACACATGAAAGATAGTACTTTTTTGTTTTGCCATAGGAGAGCAATACATTTACCGTGCTGGTAGGCATGAACCTCTCGCTTCTCTAGCTTCTTCGCCTGGAAATCGGGAGGCACATCTTTTCTGTAAGGTCTCAGGGTGTCGTACAAATCCGTGCAGTTCTTGATAAGGAGGTCAACGGATTTTGGTGAAGTATAGAAGTTGCCAGGTAGTACCCCTTGCCTAGCAAGGGCTCGATCAGCTTCTTAACTTTATTATGAACAAACTTTGATGAACAAAGTTGAGCTTTGCTGGTGTGCCGAAATATGTGCCTTTTCCTCTGTAGATTGAGGCATCCCACACATATTCGGAAGATAGTTGGACAATCAGCATGAACAGTGGAAGTGCCTCAGACTGGCTGGCCGACGTTTCGATAGGAGGACCTATGTTTTTCAAAGTTTTTGCTCAAAGTTTTTCAAAGTTTTTGCTCAAAGGTAGGTCCTCCTATCGAATTGTCGGCCAGCCAGTCTGAGACTCTTCCACTGGTCATCCTGATTATTCTACTACGCTGTTTCCATCTGTCGGCTCCCATCTAGAATTTGGATATCCCGAAGATGTCTCACAAAGCAAAAAAAGCTTCAAGCAAAATCTTGCTCTCTTCAGAGGGATGTACTGCACCTATCCTCTTCTTCCTTTGAAAAGTGGTAGACTTTTGTCTATTGAAGTTGCCATAGGAAATTGCCATTGCTCCGCGCAACATGGACGTCGGGAACGAAGAGAAACGCTAACGGCACGACTACGAGCGATGAAGCCAGCCGCAATGCACGAGCCGGCCCTGCATGCGCGCGGTACATTACCGAATAGCCAATGCGCGTGAAGAAGAAGAGAACCAGGGTGCTCGAGGCAGAGGCTCACGAAGACTACCGACCTTCGTATCTTCTTCCGATACCGGACTACCGACCTTCGGATATTTTTGTGGCAATATGTGTCTGTCCGGTATACATGCCGAGCGGTAGTTCTACAATCATTCCGAAAATGACCATATCTTGTAAAGCTTCGGCTGTAGATGGCCACTAAGGTTCCGTATGCTGGCATTCTCCACAAGGTGCAACATTTGCACAATTATCAGAAACCGGTGGTAGGGCACCACTTCTCTAAAAACAGGTGTAGGCAACAACTTGTTCTTGGACCAGCACCAGTCGTGTCGAGGGTTCTGAACTATTCTCATCAATAGCAGTTGTGCAAGGAATACCCACATGCACCCTTTTTGTAAGCGAAAGTGCTAAACTGGAGGAGAGCATTTTGAGATTTGAGCCGCACTGCGGTTGGTTTGGTCTACCACTATTGATATGAGTTCATCGCCTAGAAACTGCTGAATATATTCCAAAAGGTCACCCGATGATGACTAGTTGAAAGTCTTGCCTGGAGTGGCCAAAAGTGCAAAACGTGGAGGCTTCGCAGGAGAATTGTCTATGCTGCTCACGTTCAATCAGATTTCACGTGGCATTATCACATTAACGTCATCCTTGCGTCAGTAATCGTTCACATCGGTCTTATCAAATATTCGCTAAAAAATTCCCCTCCTAACATAAGCTCGCATTTTTAACCCTTGTTAGACCTAAAATCCAATATGCTTCAGCGATTTGGGACCCAGTTCAAGCCTATCTTATTCAGAATATTGAATAAGCCATGCGGCGCGTTTTATTTTTTTAGATAACTCACAGTATTTAAGCATCGCTGCACTAAGAGATTGCGTCGAACTTCAACCATTTTCTCATCGTCGCCAAGCAGCTCGCCTTTTGCTTTTTCATAAACTACACCATCATTCAATTCTTTTTGACGATTTCTTTCAACCCCGTTCAGCCATTTTTCATCGCCGCGATCACTAGTGCAAAGTTAAACAAGCCATATGTCACAACCATGGTTTCGCTAACTATTTCATACCACGCCCTATCATTGAATGTAAGTATTTACCATCTCAAGTAGCCATCGAAAAAAAAACCACAATTAAATTTCAAGATCTTCTACGGACCGAGAGTATTACGTAAATGTAGGGTTCTACGTGATTTTTTTAATAGTGTATGCCTTTTCTAAGTCTCTGCGTACTTCCTTGTAGATTTCGTGTATTTCATGTACCCCATGTGATAAGGCATTGTATAACTGCCTTCTGTGCTTGAACTTCTAGCTTGTTTACCGCTTGTGTCTAGTTATTTCAGTTCCTAATTTCAATGAATGTGTTAGTCGCATTTATTTCTTTGTCGTTGCTGTTATTTCTTACGAAATGTATACAATCCAAGTGCCAAGATTGCACTTTTTCACCGTTACTTTCATTCCGTTATTTTTCCAATTTATATTTATATGTCCCCCTATGTAATGCCCTTGTCGAGTGCCTTTAGGGGTATTTTGAAAAAAACAAGTCCTAACTATTTTGATGTGCATATTTTTATGAGTGCTAAAGCGATATTGTACTGTTAGTCTTGATTACGCACACATAAATATATGGTATAGGTTTCAAGGTTTGAGAGGCCCTTTTAAAATGTGTTTTCTTCTGAGATCTGAGGATCTTTGTGCATCCAGTCTCTGTAATGTGGGTATTTATTTGTAGATTTTCCAGTACGTAATGTAGTGGTCTTGCAATGTTTCGTTATTTAAGTACTTGTTTCATGTGATCATTTATTTAACCATCTTATAACTAAAGAATATTGTATCAGATTATATGATTACCAAGAGACATACTGCTAAGTAATATTGAATATTGTCTCTTGTGCAAGGTTTTCTAGGGCCCTTAATATTTAAGTTTCATGTTGTGTTCATGCATTGAGAATTTGTGATATTTCATATCTGCACTGAAAGTTTGTGAACTGTTTTCGTGTTGTTTGTGTTCAATACTCGAAAGCAAACTGAGTTATGGCTTCCGTGCATTAATCTGCTGTTGCCATTTTAATGTTACTGTTATGATGTACTTTATTATTCATATTTCGAAGAATAATGTGGTTTTCTTATCTCTAAATTTGTCTAGCTATGGCTTCTTGAGCAATCCAGCAATCCACTGTAGTACTTGTGGGCCTACAGTTCCGCTTGAAAAGAGTGAAAAAAATGTTTGTAGGAGAATAAATCTCGAGAAATCTCAGTCTACATTTGCTTGCATCGAAACACAAGCAAGCTGCTCTGCTGCATGGCCAATTAATGATGTGTTGTAGGCCAATGCTGATTAATGGTGGTTGCTTCGAGAAATCCTCCTCGTGTGATAAATCTGCAGTAGGCATCTGCAGATTCATTTCGCAACACGAGGCTCTTGTAAAGAACACAAGTAGAAATGTATGAGCGTATTTAAATCTTGTAGCATTGTAGAAATGCACCTATTGTGCTCAAGAGTGTTGTACAAACCTAAACTGAGTATTATAGCTTCATAAGTAGTACACCCTCTATGGCAACCGGTAGATAAAATGTTCTGTTATGCTTGAAGGTGCGAGTTCAATACCCAGCCATGACTCACACTTTGCAAAGGGGTGCTGTGTGACAGCATCGAGGCACAGTGGTCTAAGATAATGTGCCGTCCTTCACTACGGTACATCTTGCAACCTTAATCTGGTGTCAGAAGCTAAAAATTTCGCAACTATGGATGTTTTCATTAATCGCACTGCACTTTGAACTTGCTAAGATATTGCCCGCAAGTTTTTTGTTTCTAAAAGTGATCACTTTAATATTAGGTTCATGAATTTTCTACCTCGGGGACTCTGTGTAGACCTGTGCATCGGTACCAAAATTGCCGGCGGTGGCGTGCGCAGGGTCCATCGGATTGGTGGCAGTGCGGGAGGGGGAAGTAGTTGAAGACTCAACAGTTGGCGAGGATAGAAGCATGCCCCTTGA
The DNA here is from genome assembly GCA_013436015.1 of Rhipicephalus annulatus. NCBI lineage: Eukaryota > Metazoa > Arthropoda > Arachnida > Ixodida > Ixodidae > Rhipicephalus > Rhipicephalus annulatus. Next base: position 1,138,809 of record WOVY01009740.1, on the reverse strand, counting down.
ATTTTGAAAAAAGAATTCTGTCTCCATGAAAGGGCGTAGCAGTTAACATGATAGCACCATGGCTCAATGTTTTGTATTTACAAATACGGCTGTATCAGTTTTTGCGACGCAGCAGGCATGAATACCATAAAAAGAACAAAATAAAATTCAAGAAAATGCATTTTTATGCAACCATCATTTCTAATTGCTCAGCATTAAGTTTGCGCAGAGTCCCATCAATCTCATTCCAAAAATGCACTTTCTGCAAAGAAGCAAAAAAACGAAAAAATTCCCCCCCCCCCTTCCCGAAGGGAATCGTGAGAAAATTCGAATGCATTTCTTGTGTCGAGAGTAGACAGCGTAGTCATTTAATTGGCATAAATCTATAACGAGGCGAGGATTTGTAACCGAACTTTTTATTGACGCATTCATTAGCAAGGGAACGCTCGAGAGTGAGGCGTGTGCTTCACTCCATATATACATACGAATAAGCGAACAGGAAAGTGGGGCACAGGAAGGCGAGAAAAAAAGCGGCAGGGCACTGCATCTACATTCTGCTACACAATCTCCACACAAGAAAGAACTCCACCAAGCCCCTGCATTGCGAGTGCCCTCATACGCCAGGGCGCGCTTCTTTCCACTGCTCTGCTCACACCACCTGCTCCAGTTGCTAGGGGCGAAGATGAACTCGCGCGCCCTCGGCTGTTGCTATGGGAGAGGGTGTGAGAGCGGAGAGATGACACCTGCCGGCTCGCAGACACCGACAAACGCTGACATGTGCCGACTAGAAAAAGCATTCGCATTGAAAACAATTCTGAATTCATATAGTGGGCACAGTATTTCGAGGATCAAATCATTAAGGTATTTAAATAAATAAATAAATAAATAAATCGGATACGATGGGTACAGAAGACTCAACGAAGGATATGTGGGCTAGAACAATTGAACCGGTGTGAATTATCCTATTTATGGAGAAGGATGGAGCGATTGCAATTTCGTCGATGATCGAGAGGCGCTGCGAGTGAATATGCATATGCAAAGTAGGCCAGAAACGCTGGTCTTACTTACTTTTTCTTTTTTTTCAAAACAGATTTCAACATAGTTATGTCATGTTTCTGGTGAAGCGATAAAACAACCGTCGCATAATCGAGTCCTACCAAATTCTTATGCGCTTTCTGTCAGCATTCTTTTTTCGAGTTGCTTAAAAGGGCCTTGCAACGCTTTTTGCGCATGGTCAGAAAACGCTGCCGATCGGTAGTAGAGGATCCCGAGAACATGCGAGCCAAATTCCAGGTCGCACCGCACGCGGCCGGGAATTCAAAATAAATTATCAAAGTCTGCTAAAGATTGATTTCTCCGCCATCAACAACTGACTGAAGACGATGAAAGATCGCACGCAGATTACCCATCTATCAGCCATTGACTGATTTGAAGATGGTGCGTTCGGTTGTTACAGAGAGAGCCGCGAAAGGCCACCACTTGTTGGGATACCTTAATTTACTAGCACCCATCCAAGTTATTGCGTGGCATATACACAGCACTTCAAAAATAAATCGTCTATCTGGGGCTTCTTTCTGACTCACAACAAAAATTGACATCTATCTCGCGTGTCCTTCCTTGCATTATCACCGTTCTCATCGCGGGTACTTCGAGTTCACGAATAGCGTGCGTACCATCGTGATGAGCGCCCAGCTTTCAGAGAAACTTTTTTGTGTGTGTAATCTGTGGGGGAAGAGCACATTGCTAAAAAGGCATTTTATTTTGGTCACTATCGAAAATGCACCGTGTTGTACGGGCTGCCCCTCTACACTCAGTATCAGCTATCTGCCAATGAACGTGCAACGACGGCTAATGGATTTTTTTTTCTTTTTTTTCGTAGTTGTCGTAGTCTACCACTCAAACGGGAGCTTCGCATCTCCAGCGGCAAATGTAATTGCATCGCTGGCGTCTCTAGCGATTTTAAATCATTTGAAAGCGTGTCATAGACATCGAGGAAAACAGAGTGCTCTTCATCTTGCATTGCTGGGTTGTCTTGAGCAACAACGTGCGGCACAGCCTGCTCCACGGAATTTTATGCTGATCTGGCTGCCCTCACGGATTGACGCTTCCACCTAAGCAAAATAAGATTGTGGCAGAGATTATATCGTACCGTTCACAACAACGTTCATACGTTGGAGTTTTTTTTATTCAGTTATTGTACGGTGATCAACATTGATCATACCTGTAGTTCGCCAGATAATAATAATTTTGTACCATCTTCATGTATAAAATGTATAAAAAGTCTGAAAATGAGTATACGTTTAGGGGTTTCCGCGATCCTGTTAGTAACGCCTTACATTCACAAAATAAAACAAGTACTGCATATGAAATCAAACTCTATAAAAACATGTACGATGGCAAAATGCCCCATTAAAAAGAACTAGTGTCCATCTGTGTGCAAAAAGAATTGTGTCCATCTGTGTGCAAAGAAACATTTTATACGAGAACGTCACGGATACAGTGAAAACTTATTGATTAAACATTTTGCGTTGTCTGTTGCTTGAATCATTTTTACTTTGTATGAAAACTATCAAAAAATCAATGTGCTTGTTACTAACCGCGTTGCAATCTTAGCCCTAAAATGTGGTGGTGTGAAAGTGTCATGTTTGATCAAAACCCTTCTATTTTAGCTTTACTTGATAATTGCGCATGCGCGGAATGAATTCTCGCTGAGCTTGAAATCAGAAATCAACAGTCCTCAAAAAATGCTTTAACATGCTTAAATAGTTATGCGGTTCACTGCCTATCATACATACCACTGCGTCGTTTCTGCGTGAGGTGCCCGTTTATTGTAAGCCACAGGAAACACTGTCGGCACACAAGACGGCTGTAGACTTGAGTCATTTTTGCAGTTTCCCACAAAATGTCTGCTAGAAATCATTGTCCAAGCTTTTGGCAACCACACACTCCCGTCGGCGCTGCGTAGATATAAAAAATATATAACCACACATCACCAATACCACATGTGTACACAGCTACAACTACTACGTCCCCTACAATATGTAATAATAGTAGCAGCATAAATATACTTCTTCGCAATTTTTTACCATTGCTCTAAAGACGAAAGTTGAAAGTATTATGGCAATTTATATTCTTAAGATGGGGACGCGCATCTCCCAGTAACTCGATAGATCAGAGGAACGGCGACGCAGGAATTAACACCCGTTATGATGAATGCATTGTGCGCGTTCTAATTTTAATTTGAAATATTGTTTTCTTACTTTTTTCGGCGCACTGCTTTATTCCATTCCGGTCGTCTGCTTGTTTCGTACCATCGGTTCGAGAATCGGTAAAATTTCACTGGTGAAGTCGACCCCTTCGTTTTTGCATTGTTATTGTGACAGTTGACGACGCCGCAATAGTTCCCCCCTTTCTGTTGGGGTGGCATCGCGGAACGAGGGACGGTTCACGTGCAGCAGGCGCTTCGCAAATGCATGGAAGCCAAAGGGAGCGGAAGGGTCACGACACGCTACTAATGTGCGCTTTTTCTGGCAGGGCTGGCGTCGGCGGGCAAACTTGAGCGGGTCTGCCCTATTCGAAGAAAAAGTGCTCAAGGTCACGAGGCGCACGTGGCATTTTTTGTTTGCCCTTCCCATTCCCCCGTGCTTAGCTTCTAGTGCTTTCTACGGGACGAAAGAAAAAAGATTGCGATTGCAGCATGTGACAAATCTTTGTAACTCCGCTCGTACTGGACGCATTCTTAAAATCTTTGCGACGTTGAATTTATGGGGCAATATGCTTTTCCAGTGAATTATATTCCATGGTTACTCAGAAAAAGTGTTTCAGGGCCCCTTCACCGTGAGTCGGAGACGCCAAAGTTCTGGAAGAGCTTGTTGCATATAATATTTCCATGTGCGTGTGCCATTTTAAAATTGCTGTGAGCATTACAACAATGTAGAGCTAGAGATAGAATAAGGTCGAGTGAAAGGCAGGGAGGTTAACCACAAGAAAATTTCCGATTTCATACTCTGCAATGGGTAAAGGGAAATGGACGTGAATAGATAAGGTGGAAAAAAGGAGGGTATTGCCACAGTTGTTTGCGAGTATACGGTCGACAGCACAAACTTCAGCAGTGCCTTTATCGCTTTCTTGGTGGAAAAGCATGTTGCAGTTATGGAAGAGCTTGTTGCCGATTGTTTCGATGTGCGTTTGTCATAATAAATATGCTGTGAGAGTAAGCATTGTACTTAAAACTACGTTAGACGTACACTGTTGTTAGTACAAGTAAACTTAATTTAGAAGCTGCGTCTTTATCTAAAAGGTAGTGACTAGACTTTTTGATGTTTGCCATGTTTCACTCCCGTTACAAAACGAGAAAGAAAACACCCTTCAGCACTTCGTGATCATTAATATTAGATAACGCAGTCGTATGCATACATTCTAAGTAGAATTTGAGTATCAATCAACAATAATTTCTTCTCCGTCATTTATATAAACAATAACCGAAAACCGGACCAAGCACCGAGTCTTATTTAGGCCCCTTCTTGATGTTATGTGCATGCGGATGACTTCACGTGATTAAGCGTGACAAATTTTGAGTTCGACAAGAAAGTAATCTGCTATCTATCCAAGCAACTTGTTATTACCAAAAATTATGAACAAGCTGAAAGTTTGGCACAGCGAACGATGTCAAAGAACTTCGAATAGTCAAGAAATATGTCATCAATCTATTTTTGGTCGTTGAGGGAAGCAGCAATGTCGTGCGTAAATTGAAGGAACTGTGTTGCAGTAGAACAGCCAGCACGAGAACCACTCTGTGGTCGTTAAAGTATATTGTGTTCATTTAGGCATTCTGCAATGTATGTGTTATACAAATGTTCCGAAAGTATTGAGCTAGTAGAAAACAAGAATATTGACCTACATTTGGTATTACTTCCTTGTTTCGGGACCTAAAAACAGGCAAGACGTTTCCTGATTTTCAGAGCTGGGGCGCTGATGCCGAAACTATTGATTTTTAAAGTATTACAGTAAGATATAGCACACCATTTTGAATACCACTTTTGAAACATATGTGAAATACCGTCTGGGCAAAATTGCATTGAAATTTCAAGGTTTACTATAGGGATACGTGCTCCAGATAATCTTAATTCAAGATTACAAAGAGCCAGTAGTTTGCTGCACATGAGTGATTTTCTTATCGGTAGAAAAACGGACATCAAGTAATCATGAAAGGCATCTGCTATAGCTTCCGGATTTGAAGAGGATTGGCCATCAAAATTAAATTTATGATGAACGAATAGATTGACATGTGGGGATTGACGTCCCCGAATCACCGTATGATTATGAGAGACGCCGTAGTGGAGAGCTCCGGAATTTTCGACCACCCGGCGTTCTTTAACGTGCACCCCAATCTGAGCACACGGGCCTATAACTTTTCCGCCTCCATCGGAAATGCAGCCGCCGCAGCCGGGATTAGTTCCCGCGACGTGCGGGTAAGCATCCGAGTACCTTAGGCACTGGACCAGTGTGGCGGGGCGATGAAGGCATAGACGGTGCAGGACTATTTGTCCTCTAGAACTTGGATAGTTTATTTTTAGGGGTGAAGCTCCTTAAGGCGTTAGCTGTGAGTCTCTTTTCGTTTAGTTCTTGCAGTGTTCACTAGATCGGGGCACTTGTAGGTGACAATGACAGTTCGGGCTGTCACGGTGGATGGACGTGTTTTTGAGCGCTCCGGATCGACTGCGCAGATAAGTGGTTTTGCATGTTTTGAGCTTGTCTTTATAATTATAAGGTAGCGGTTGAAATCTTAGTAGCATTTATTTTATGGTACGGCTTTTTCGGGGGCTAGTTACCAGGTATTTATTATTTAGTGCGGGTGTGTGTGTTTGAAAACTTTTTTTGTTGTTTTTTTCTTTTGCCACGCCGTGGGGGAGGTGCGCGTACATTGAATACGCAAATTTTTGTAGTAGAGCTTAGACGTTCTTTTTCTTCGTAGTGCAGGGCTCGAGTTTAGTAATTATCGAGTATAGGGACAATTGGTGTCAGAAAGACATGGTTAAAAAAACTGTAAAGTGTTCAGCATGTGGAGTGGGTTTGAAAGTGAACCAAAGCGTAGAAGCGGATGGAGAAGAGGCTGACGCGAAGTGTAGGCAATGTGAGGTCGAGGAAAAAATGGAGAAAATGATGGTTGTTCAGAGTGAACTGCTGATGAGAATTGCCGAGCTCGAGACAGAGTTAACGACAGAGCACGAGAAAACGAGAGCAATGGGAGAAAGACTGAAGTCCGCCGAGGAAGCACTAGCGAAGCTGAACAAGGAAGCGGCCTACGGAGAGAACAATAGGGAACCGGACCCCAGAACGGTGGAGAAGGAAGAGCAAGCAAGTTTGCAAAAAACAGGTTTAGCCGGTTCAACTGTCGCAAGGCCCAGCTTCAGCGAGATAGTGGTGGGGCTGGGAGGGGACAAAGCAGTTGGCGTCACAGGTGCAAGTAGCCCCCAGGTGCAGGACGCTCCAGCTGAAAAGTCACAGCATGTGATAATCGCCGGGGACTCGAATTTAAATCGATGCACAGAACCCATCAAAGAGAGGGTAAGAGGTGACAAGAGGGTTGCAGTATGGGCGTTCCCAGGACGCAAGCTTGAAGCAGTCATGAGGCAAGCAAGCGCAAAACTCAAAACTACAGCTGATAGACGAAATCTCGTGATATTTTCAGGTGGTTTAAACTATGTCTTAAATGAAGATAGAGCAGGACTAGCAGCCACACTGGCGAAAGGCGTCGATGACATGCGCGCCACTACTCCTAAGATACAGGTAGTGATATGCACGATACCGGAGGTACCGGTGCGTGATAGCAACTTTCAAAGAACGGTTGTCAACGCAAACGAAGAGATATGGCGGATGAGTCGAGAGAAAGGCTTTGAGTTGGTGGAAATAAACAGAGAGGTGCATAGGTGGGGTGGTTTTCAACGAGACAGAATTCACTTCGATGGGCGGCTAGGTCATGTGGTGGGTTGGCGACTTGCAGGACACGCAGTAGCTTTTTTGGGGGGCAAGCGAGCCCTTCGGTATGCAGGATAGCTAGTGACAAGAAAAACAACCAGGGAGACTCTTCGACAGGTAGTAGGGACAGATACGATTCCAAAGTGGCAACAATATCTAAGATAGGTAGAGTCTGGGGCAGAAATAGACGTAGCCACGAGCGCCGAGCCAATTCAGACATAGGGTATATTAACATGCAGGTTGGTTGGAACAGGCTGAAGTGAGAAGAGATAGAAGAACAGCTAAGGGAAGAGAGGCCGATGGTATACGGTTTTGTAGAAACACATCTCAGGGACATGGAACAACCTCCGAACAATCCGGACTACGCGTGGGAATATTGTAATAGAGCAGAAAGCAGCAGAAATGGGGGTGGTATTGGGGCATTCATTCATAAATATACAGACTGGCAAATGGTCAAGCAGGAGTGCTAGGAAGATTTTTGGCTAAAAGGGAAAGTGGCAGGTCAATTGACACTCCTTGGTTTCGTGTATTTGTGGACGGGAGCAAAGGCCAGAGAGGAAAACCAGGCAATAGTAGATTGTATATCAAATGACATTCAGGAGTTAGGAAGAGAGCGCGAGATAATTATTCTAGGAGACATGAATGCGCACATAGAAGATATAGATGGGTATACCGACCTGACAGGCAAAATGATCATGGATATGTGTGAAAGGTTTGATTTGTTCATTTGCAACAGTACCGAGAAGTGTGAGCGGCAAATAACATGGGAGGTAGGAAGGCTGCAGTCGACGATAGATAATGCACTGATGTCACATAGGATGTATGATAAGCTCAGGGGAATTCATATAGATGAAGGTGGCTCCAGAAGTCTGGGTAGTGATCACAAACGTATCAAGCTAAGTTTTGGATGAACAGTGAAAGTGGGAAGGAGACAAGATGAGCAACTACAGGAAAATTTTTATCCAGAAAGGCAAATTGAAATAGCCACTAAACAAATTGAGAAAGTAATCACGGAGGATAATAAGACAGTGTGGACATACACGAATCTACTTAAACTCTTTCAGCTAGAGCCTGCTAAGATGCGTGACAAGTCACCCCAGAAAAGAAGACACAAACCCAAAAGTTGGTTGAATGAGGAAGTTAGGAGAGCCATAGCAAAACGTCAGGAAGCCTCTAGGGAACGCAGACATGCTAGGCAGCGGGGTGAACCGACAGATGATGTTGAAAGAAAATGGGAAATCTTTCTAAGCTGTAGAAGGGATGCATCCCTTCTGATCAATGAAAAGATTAGAAGAAAGGGAGCTCAGTGGCTGGCAAAAGTACATAAAAAAGATAGAAAGGCAGCTGCGAAATTTGGAAACCATCTATACTCCCTAAGAAATCAGATGAGCCTAGAACAGAGTTTTATAACTACAGCCCAAGGTGCTAGGCTAGAAGGAGACGAAGCTATTGAATATATAAGAACAAGGGTGACAGAAAAATTTCAAAAAGAAGTACTTTATGCATCTTCATAGACAAGGACGAATCAAGTGGTGCAATGGCTCCATTTTCACAACGAGAGTGGGAAAGGAAACTTAGCAGGATGATCATGAACTATAAAGGAAAGGGGGACAAAGATGACATGAACAACTACCATCCTATCATCAGTGGTCAGTGACATCAGTGGTCTACAGGCTGGCGATGCAGATTATAAAGGAAAGACTGCAGGCATGGATAGAGGGGGAGGGGGTGCTAGGGGAACTGCAGATTGGGTTTCGGAAACACAGGAGGTTGGAAGACAATCTGTTCTCACTGACGCAGTGCATCGAAATAGCAGAAAAGGAACACAGGCCCCTGTGGCTAGCATTTTTGGATATCAAGAGAGCGTACGATAGCGTAGTTCAAGAGGAATTGTGGGGAATACTGGACACACTGGGCATGGAACATGTAGTCACTAATCCTTTAAAGGGTATCTATAAAGGTAGCAAGGTAGTTATAAAGTGGGAAAAACAGGTATCCAAGCCTGCAGCGGTAAAACGGGGGTTGGGCAGGGCTGCCCCCTGTCACCCTTATTTTTCATGATGTACCTACAAAGATTCGAGGCAAAACTAGAGGGAAGTGGACTGGGCTTCAAGCTCTCTTTAGTGAAACAAGGAAAACTTATTGATCAGGCACTACCAGCATTAATGTACGCAGATGATATAGTGCTAATGGCCAACAACAAAGATTTGCAGAGATTGATGGAGTTCTGCGGTAATGAGGGAGATAGGTTAGATATTAGATTCAGTAAGGAAAAATCAGCAGTCATGATTTTCAATGAAAACGAAGGTAGTGAGCTTAGAATACAGAAGGTCACGCTAGAGATAACAGATAAATACAAATATCTGAGCGTATGGATAAGCAATGGGACCGAGTATCTGAGGGAACACGAAATATACGTGACGACTAAAGGTAACAGGAATGCAGCAGTCATGAAAAATATGGCACTGTGGAATTACAATAGGTATGATGTTGTCAGAGGAATATGGAAAGGGGTCATGGTTCCTGAGCTGACGTTCGGCAATGCGGTCTTGTGCATGAGATCAGAAGTTCGGGCAAGATTAGAAATTAAGCAATGTGGAATAGGTAGGCTTGCTTTAGGAGCTCACGAGAATACACCAAATCAGGGAGTACAAGGTGCTATGGGATGGACATCATTTGAGGGCAGGGAAGCTAGCAGCAAGATAAAATTTGAGAAGCGATTGAGAGAAATGGGGGAAGAGCGTTGGGCTAGGAAGGTTTTCAGCTACTTGTACATGAAGAATGTCAATACAAAATGGAGGAAGTGAACCCGGAAATTGACTGGTAAATACTTAGAAAACAGCAGGTGGCCAAACCAAAAAGAACAATCGGTTAAGAAGAAAGTGAAGGAAACGGAGACTGACATGTGGAGAACGTGCATGATTAAGAAGTCCGCACTAGAGATCTATCGAACTTTTAAGCAGGAAATTGCCAAGGAAAGAATCTATGATAATACTCGGGGTAGTTCTCTACTGTTTGAGGCCAGGACGGGAGTACTGTGAACCAAGACATATCGGGCTAAATACGAAGGGGTAGAAACAGTATGCAGTGCGTGTGGAGAGGAAGAAGAAACTGCCGAACACTTGATAATGTTGTGTAAAGGGCTTCACCCAATAGTTCAGGATGATGGCGCAGAGTTTTTCAAAGCACTGGAGTTTAGGGACCGGAAGGGCAAAATAGACTTTAAGCGAGTAGACTTAACTAGAAGGAGGTTATCTGATTGGTGGCTAAAGTCAAGGCACGAGTGAAAATTTGAACTCTTCACTGCAAAGTACGAATCCTCGAACTCACATTAAAAAAATCTAGTTTTTGGTCCATTATGTATTTCGGCTTGGTGGCGCTAGCCACCACCCGATCTAAAGGGTACAGCCATATTCATCCATTCAACCATCCATCCATCCATCCATCCATCCATCCATCCATCCGAGTACCCTTGCGCAGGCGACATACGAATGAGCACGCGCTGCTCTCCGCAGAAATCTCTCTCACACAGTTAGACGCCGGCCCGTAGCCATGGGGGGAGGCTAGGGGCTCCTTTCCCCTAGTTTTTAGCAAGTTTCCCCCCCCCCGAAAAAATTTTCTGGCTGCGGGCCTGCTCTCACGCTATATGGCGGTCCGCTATTTTCGGTGAAAACCTTTTTTATTGAGTCAATGTACGACAATACATAAATATATACTTAAGCCACGTAATGTCTTACGTAGCTTAAGTCTCTCTATATTTTCTCGCCTCTGAAAACAATTCTCGAGAAGGCATATGAGCGGGACCCAACACCAACTTTTGTGGATTTCGTATTATTGCGGTTACTCACGGCAGAACTGCAGGGGTGTTACGAGACGTTGCGATTACTGGAAGGCTTCATATTGTTACGTGATTTCGTCTGACTGAAAGAGGGCATAGTGGGGCATACCCAAGTAAGGTGCCTCGGACTGAGAGTAAAGAAGTGGACGTTGTGAGTGAGCTGCGTTGTGGCTGCGGACCGACAACTGTTATTTTCCACGTAACATTTTGGTGGAAGTGCTGGGTGCTCTTCTGACAACGGAGCTACGCAGTGGACGCCTCCTTAAGTCTGCTACCATGGCTCCGGGTGAGGATACGGCTTCGCCACCTACCTCAGCAACGACAGCAACCCGGTACGTCGCCCTAACGCAACCCCGTGATCCCGGTACCTTTACTGGAGAGGACAACGTGAATGTGGACAAGTGGCTTAGCATGTACGAGCGCATCAGCAAGCAATATGGCTGGGACCCAACCGTTATGCTTGCGAATGTCATTTTCTATCTTGACAAGACCCCTCGCACCTGGTTTGAGACCCACGAGCACGAAATCACAAGCTGGGAAATGTTTAAACAACAGCTCCGCGACCTTTTTGGCAACCCGTTTGGTCAACAACTTGATGCCCGAAAACAATTGGCTGTCCGTACACAGACGTCCACTGAGCCCTACTTGACTTATATTCAAGACGTCTTAGCGTTGTGTCAAAGGGCCGATCCCTACATGACTGAGGCCGACAAGATTTCGCACGTGTTAAAAGGAATCGCCGATGATGCGTTCAGTCTACTTGTATTCACAAACGTAACGACCATGGACGCCGTGATCAAAGAGTGCCGCCGTCTCGAGCAGGCGAAGAGTCGACGCATTTTGCAGCAGTTTCAGCGCCTACCCAACACCGCGGCAACGTCGTCTTGCGAAGCCACTCCTTGTCATCCGTCTACAACTGACGACGTGACGCGCATCGTCCGACGTGAACTCGAGGCCGCTTACCCGGCTGCCAACAAACCGACGTTGCCCGACGCCTCAACGCCAGCTGTCGCCTTGATCCAGGCTGTTGTCCGCCAGGAATTTGCTAACCTTGGTATCCTGTCCACTGCATCCACACTGGATAATACTGGCCCCTCGATAGCTTCTGTGGACATGAGACGTCGCCGTCCGTACTCTATTCGAACCAGGAACCCGTCTGAATGGCGAACAGCTGATGATAAGCCAATTTGCTTCCGCTGTGGTCGCGCAGGACACATCGCTCGTTACTGCCGCAGCCAATGGCCATCTAGGTCTTCTGGCTCGTACTCCGCTTACAGTAACTCATTCCGTCCACCAAACCACCGTTATCCGACCTGTACTGAGTCTACAGCATTTACTGCCCCTGAGGACTACGGCCACCGTGCCCCGTCGTCGCCACCGCCTCAAAGCCGCCCTTCTCGTTCAAACACGCGTCGCCGCTCTCCCTCGCCATCGTTCAACCGCCACGCGTCCCCGGAAAACTAGGCTGCGCAGCTTCTGGAGGTGAAGCTGCCCTGTCGACCTTGCCCAAAAATCCTCTGTTGCCCTTACGTTTGAACCGGAACACCCTAGAAGTATATGTTGATGGTACACCTGTTGAAGCTTTGATAGATACGGGCGCTCACGTCTGTATTATGAGTTCGCGTTTTCGTCGTCGCATGAAGAAGGTCCTCACGCCCCCCTTGACCAGTGTCGTCCAAGTTGCAGATGGTGCAAAAGTCCCTGTCGTCGGTATGTGCACAGCTCAACTTACCGTAGCCGGTCATCAAGTGGTCGTCCTTTTTACCGTGCTTGAAACATGTCCCCACGACCTCATACTAGGCCTCGATTTTCTTGCCGCCAATTCTGCTCTGATTGATTGCTCCGCTGGTGTGCTCCGCCTTGAACTGCCACAAATCAGTGCCGCCCCGTACCAACCTACATGCCGATTACAATGCAGCGATTTTGTTCGCCTGCCCTCGAAAACTGTGACGTACGTCGATTTTCTGTGCTCACCAGCTGTGCCCGACGGTGACTATTACGCTACGCCTCTCACCGACGTACTCCTTGCGCACAATGTTGCAGTGCCCTATACGGTGCTCAGCATCACAGATAACAAAACTTGTCTACCTCTTGTCAATTTCGGCTACATAAATCATGTGCTTCCACAAGGCATTTCTGTGGCCCACCTGTGTCCGTTGCTCGATTCACAAATTGAAGTGCTTGCCTTAAACACACTTGCTTCACCGCAGCGCACATCACTCGCAACACATTCGGGCAGCCGTCAAATTGTAGACATGATCGCCACAGATCTTCCGCCTCCGCAAGTTGAAGCCCTACAACATCTTCTCGAGGCCTACCAGGATATTTTCGATTTTGGTGACCGACCTCTTGGGCAGACGTCCTTTGTCCAGCATCGCATACACACAGGTGATGCCAACCCTGTTCACCGCCGTCCCTACAGAGTGTCTGCTTTTGAGCGGAGCATAATTCAGAAGGAGGTGAACAAGATGCTAGCGAAGGACATTATTGAACCATCCTCCAGTCCCTGGGCATCCCCGGTGGTATTAGTTAAAAAGAAGGACGGATCGTGGCGATTTTGTGTGGACTATCGCCACCTTAACAACATCACCAAGAAAGACGCATACCCTCTGCCCCGCATTGATGACGCCCTTGATTGCCTCCATGGTGCCCCCTACTTTTCTTCCATCGATCTTCGTTCTGGTTATTGGCAGATTGCCGTGGACCCCATGGACCGAGAGAAGACGGCTTTTGTAACACCCGATGGCCTCTACCAATTCAAAGTCATGCCTTTCGGCTTATGTAATGCCCCCGCCACCTTTGAACGAATGATGGACTCCCTGCTCCATGGATTCAAGTGGTCTACGTGTCTTTGTTATCTGGATGACGTGATTGTGTTTGCTCCCACTTTTGAAGCGCACCTTGAGAGACTGTCAAAAATTCTTGATGTATTCCGTCTCGCCGGCCTTCAGCTGAATTCATCTAAGTGCCGGTTTGGTCGCCGTCGCATTACAATACTTGGACATATTGTTGACGCTTACGGTGTACAGCCTTACCCAGAAAAAATTCGAGCTGTGAAGGACTTTCCTGTGCCGAAAACCGCCAAAGATGTCCGCAGCTTTGTGGGGCTTTGCTCCTATTTTCGGCGGTTCATCAAGAACTTCGCGGAAATCGCTCGGCCCCTAACAGATTTACTCAAACCGGATGAGACGTTTACCTGGGGTCCCTCGCAAGCAGCAGCATTTGCCGACCTGACCACTTGGCTCACTTCTTCTCCTGTGCTGGCTCACTTCGACCCTACGGCACCGACGGAAGTGCGCACCGATGCCAGCGGTTACGGAATAGGCGCTCTGTTGGCTCAGCGACAACGTGGGCAGCATCGCGTGATAGCTTATGCCAGCAGGCTGCTGTCCAGCTCGGAGCGTAATTATTCCATCACAGAGCGCGAATGCCTAGCGCTGGTGTGGGCAGTCGCGAAATTTCGCCCTTACTTATACGGCCGACCATTTATAGTTCTTACCGACCACCACGCTCTCTGCTGGCTCGCCTCCCTCAAAGATCCTACAGGTCGTCTCGCCCGCTGGGCACTCCGCCTCCAGGAGTATTCTTACACCGTAGTGTACAAATCAGGAAAACTGCACAAAGATGTGGATTGTCTGTCACGCTACCCTGTGGCCGACTGCGATCTTACGAGCACTGATTCTGTGGGCTGCGTCCTTTCCACCTCCCAGCTGCTTCATCTCGGGGACGAGCAGCGTCGCGATCCGGATATCAGCCGCCTAATACAACAGCTCGAATCTTCACCGCAAGACGCTTCCGTTCGCATGTTTACCTTAAAGGACCACACCTTATATCGGCGTAATTTATCGCCCCATGGTCACGACCTACTTCTTGTCATACCAAAGCACCTGCGTTCTACAGTCCTACGCGAGCTCCATGACGCGCCAACCGCGGGTCACCTTGGTGTCTCTCGCACATATGACCGTGTACGCCGCCACTTCTACTGGCCTGGCCTTTCACGTTCTGTACGTCGCTATGTCAACGCTTGTGAAATTTGCCAGCGTCGCAAAAAGCCGTCGAGACTACCTTCCGGATATCTTCAGCCCATCGACATCCCATCGGAGCCATTCTTCCGTGTTGGTTTGGACCTTCTCGGTCCCTTCCCAACATCCGCCTCCGGAAACAAGTGGGTCGCGGTGGCTACTGGATTACGCGACCCGTTATGCAGTTACGCGAGCCATGCCAACAAGCTGCGCTACAGACGTCGCTGATTTTCTACTACGCGATCTCATTTTAGTGTATGGAGCCCCTCGTCAACTGCTGACAGACCGAGGCCGTACGTTCCTTTCGAAAGTGGTTGACGATATCCTGCGTTCCTGCTCTACCCAACATAAGCTCACGACATCGTACCACCCCCAGACAAACGGGCTTACAGAACGTTTAAACCGCACCTTGACAGACATGCTATCGAAATACGTCTCGGCCGACCATCGTGATTGGGACCTTGCACTACCCTACGTGACGTTCGCATACAATTCCTCCCGGCATGACACTGCCGGGTACTCGCCATTTTACCTTCTGTTTGGACGCGAACCAACATTGCCGTTGGATACCTTCCTGCCAGCCGCTGCGCAGTATACTTCTGAATATGCACGCGATGCTATTACCCGAGCTGACCATGCTCGTCAGCTTGCCCGCAGCAGATTAATGACGTCCCAAGACTCGCAGAAGCATCGTTACGACGAGCGGCATCGCGACGAACACTTTCCAACAGGCTCCCTCGTTCTTCTTTGGTCCCCTACGCGACATGCAGGCCTGTCAGAAAAACTTCTCTTTCGTTTCACGGGCCCATACCGCGTGCTTAGACGAGTGACCGACACTACATATGAAATAGTCCCTGATAGTCCATCAACCTCTTCCGCTCTGCTGTCAAGGGACATCGTCCACGTATCAAGGCTCAAGCGTTACCACACTGCTCCTGCTGTGGCCCCGTAAACTCGCCGGGTCGGCGCTTTTGCCGCCGGGAGTTGTGTTACGTGATTTCGTCTGACTGAAAGAGGGCATAGTGGGGCATACCCAAGTAAGGTGCCTCGGACTGAGAGTAAAGAAGTGGACGTTGTGAGTGAGCTGCGTTGTGGTTGCGGACCGACAACTGTTATTTTCCACGTAACAATATTACCTAGAGCATGTTAAATTCCTTTCTCCACGAGCAGAAACGTCGGTACAAGAGCCTCGTTTTGGTGCTCCGCCGCGAACGCATAATCTTGTGCGAGTCGCAGCTGAAGTTCTCACATGGCATTCAATAATCTGTTTTCGAACGTAGAAGTTTTAGGAGCCTACAATTTCTCATCAACTTAGACGAGTAACGCTGTAAGAGCGCTAAAACTTACGTATTCTGTGAAGCCTGTGACTCGAGAATGGTCCCCAGCAGCAGAAATAGTGGAGACACTTTTTTAACAAAAACATAACTTTATTTTCATGAATGCCAAGGTATTCAAGCTCTGCCACTAGAGTACACATGACTTGACTCTCCGCCCTTTCTTTTCGCCTCCTTCTTGGTTCATGCCTTTCAATAAAAAGTAGACACGAGTGAGGCAATAAAATCGCGTCACACTTTTGGTCAATAGAGCACCATGCTTTGGGCAGCCAATTTTTTGTGTCTCGCCAATCCCCTTCGGCATCTCATGGCTCACTTGGCTTGAAAACGTGCTGAGGTCAAAAAACGAGTGATTTTGTCCTCAAGGTTCAGGATGAGGGTATAAAGGGAATTCGACGGATACAAAATTCACCCCCCCCCCCAAATCCTATAGCTTGCTTGCCTGGGCTGGGAGATTTCCTGGCACATTTTCTCTCGAGACAAGACAGGCGTTCTTGCACTCATCACAATTATTGCTAAGTATTCACCTTTTCATAAACGCCTTCCTGGGCGCCGCCATAACCCTCCTATGCAAATTGGCGCGTCCCCTCGAAAATGCACTGGAAACGCTGCGCCCTTAGCCTTTGTACTCCCGCGCACAGCCCATCATGGCGGTGTTTTTTTCCTTCCTGTGAAAAGGTGTATATGCTTTCTTTCGCAACGTTGCCTGCGACATGATATACAAGGTGGAAGTCACTTCGCTCAGCAGTGTACGATGCATGATCTATCGACACTATCGGCACCCAGGCACAAAGCACTGGGTCATCTTCTTTACCGTTGACATCCTCGGGAATTTCAGAGGGACCTAGCGCAAACACTGACTGATGGCATACTTGCAATGTAGCGACTGCTTGCGAAGAATATGGTGGTGGTAGTGGTTACAAAATGAGAAAATGCACCTAATTTTTAAAGGGTACAGTCCCAGAATATCCCAGCGCACCTGCAGCAAACACAGGGAAGTGCGCCGCTCTCTACCCGGATGGATGGATGGATGGATATGGCTGTACCCTTTAAATCGGGCGGTGGCTAGCGCCACCAAGCCGTAATACTTAATGAACTCAAAACTATATCTATTTATTTTTTCCTTAAAAAGTGAGTTTGAGGATTCGTACTTTGAGGTGAAGAGTTTAATTTTCACTCGTGCCTTGACATTAGCAACCAATCAGATAACCTCCTTCTAGTTAAGTCTACTTGCTTTTAAAGTCTATTTTGCCCTCCCGGTCCCTAAACCCCAGTGCTTTGAAAAACTCTGCGCCATCATCCTGAACTATAGGGTGAAGCCCTTTACAGAACATTATCAAGTGTTCGGCAGTTTCTTCATCCTCTACACACGCACTGCATACTGTGTCTAACCCTTCGTATTTGGCCCGATATGTCTTGGTTCGCAGTACTCCCCTTCTTGCCTCAAACAGTAGAGAATTAACTGCCCCGAGTATTATCATAGATCCTTTCTTTGGCAATTTTCTGCTTTAAAGTTCGATAGATCTCTAGTGTGGACTTCTTAGTCATGCCCATTTTTCACATGTCAGTCTGCGTTTCCTTCACTTTCTTCTTAACCGATAGTTCTTTTTGGTTTGGCCACCTGCTGTTTTTTAAGTATTTACCAGTAAACTTCCTGGTTCGCTTCCTCCATTTTGTATGGACATTCTTCAAGTACAAGTAGCTGAAAACCTTCCTAGCCCAACGCTCCTCCTTCATTTCTCTCAAGCGCTTCTCAAATTATATCTTGCTGCTAGCTTCCCTGCCCTCAAATGATCCCCATCCCATATCACCTTGTACTCCCTGATTTGGTGTATTCCCGTGAGCTCCTAAAGCAAGCCTACCTATTCCACGTTGCTTAATTTCTAATCTTGCTTGAACTTCTGATCTCATGCACAAGACCGCATTGGCGAACGTCAGCCCAGGAACCATGACCCCTTTCCATATTCCTCTCACAACATCATACCTATTGAAATTCCACAGTGCCCTATTTTTCATCACAGCTGCGTTCCTGTTACCTTTAGTCGTCACGTATATTTTGTGTTCCCTCAGGTACTCGGTCCCATTGCTTATGCATACGCTCAGATATTTGTATTTATCTGTTATCTCTAGCGTGACGTCCTGTATCCTAAGCTCACTACCTTCATTGTCATTGAAAATCATGACTGCTGATTTTTTCTCACTGAATCTAAAATCTAACCTATCTCCCTCCCACGCCGCTTCCATCAGCACCCCTTGCGGCATCGGCGCGCCGAGGGACCCTCTCCGACAAGCGAAAAGCGCCCCGCTCATCACACCTCCACAACCTAGCCACCCTAACGTAGTTTGTGGATGCACAGGGTTGCTCGGAGCTGAATACCACGAATATTCAAACACGGCTGGAGTAAAGTGCCCCTGCGCGCGTTTCTTTCCTTTTGTAAGAAGCGAGCGCGCAAGTGCTGTCTAGCTCGGCCGTGATTCAAGTTTCAAGTCGAGCTGCGCAGCCCGATAGACGGATGGATGGATGGATGTGGCTGTACCTTTTAGATCGGGCGGTGGCTATCGCCAACTAGCCGTATTACTTAGTGATTTAACCATTATATTTATCTTTTTTTTCCCTTTAGATAGTGAGGTTGAGGATTCGTTCTTTGCAATGAAGGGTTTCAATTTCACTCGTGCCTTGACTTTACCCACCAATCAGATAACCTCCTGCTAGTTAAGTCTACCCGCTCAAAGTCTATTTTGCCCTCCATGTTTCTAAACCCCAGTGCTTTGAAAAACTCTGCGCCATCATCTTGAACTATAGGGTGAAGCCCTTTACAGAACATCATCAAGTGTTCGGCAGTTTCTTCTTCCTCTCCACACGCACTGCATACTGTGTCTACTCCTTCGTATTTGGCCCGATATGCCTTGGTTCGCATTACTCCCGTCCTGGCCTCAAACAGCAGAGAACTACCCCGAGTATTATCATAGATCCTTTCCTTGGCAATTTCCTGCTAAAAAGTTTGATATATCTCTAGTGTGGACTTCCTAATCGTGCCAATTCTCCACATGTCAGTCTGCGTTTTCTTCACTTTCTTCTTAACCGATAGTTCTTTTGGTTTGGCCACCTGCTGTTTTCTAAGTATTTACCAGCCAATTTCCTGGTTCGCTTCCTCCATTTTGTATCGACATTCTTCATGTACAAGTAGCTGAAAACCTTCCTAGCCCACCGCTCCTCAACCATTTCTCTCAATCGCTTCTCAAAATTTATCTTGCTGCTAGCTTCCCTGCCCTCAAAAGATGCCCATCCCATATCTCCTTGTACTCCTTGATTTGGTGTATTCCCGCCATGGTTTCACCAGCGCCTCCTCTGGCTTCACTGTACTTCAATCCATAGAGTTATTATAGAGAGTTAGCATATTAACTCTATGCCCCCATCTAAGGGACCTATGTACCCGGGAACCTGACCGAGATTTTCACACACAACGAAACGCCTTCTCTGTTACCTTCGTTAAGGATCGCTGCGTTGTCGGAATCAGTGCTGTTGTCGAGTAGTTTTCTGTACGGCAGCTACCAAGACAGCCATCGCGGTAGTGTTTTGCTAAACAACACCATCGATACACGCCATGTTGTCTGTTTGACTGACTCGGTCTGGACTTGCATCTTAGTTTGGCAACAGCCGCCACGCTGTAGTGTCGCAGCTGTACTTGCTGAACCAGTGCTTTGCGCCCACAGCACCGCTCAAACACTTTTCAGATCTAGTGCAGGCATTGCAAGCCAAACACAAGAGACCCATTGTAGCAATGTCCAGAGTTATTATCTTCGCGAGCACTAGCATAAATATCAGCCTACCGCTTCTGGTGTTTCTGATACCCGTGCTGCTGTTGGTATCGCTATGCAACTGTAAACAATTTAAGTAAAATATCTGCGACAGCTCAACATATATCTGTGCGTATCTCTAGCGTCATTTCGCAACGTGTCCCTCAATGCATCTTATCTCTGCTTGCTTCTCATAAGACAAACGTACATCCCCGTGTATCTGGGAACATAGGTGCGCGCCCGGGGTTGGGAGGGGAAGGGGGGGGGTCACAATATGAGCCCCAAACATTGACGTAATAGGGATCGAAGGGAATGCTTCTTGCAGTGAGAGCAGTAAGCATGGAGGCGATTCAGGTCGCTACTCTGCGACTGAAAACATGCAAGCTTATATGACCATATGCAACCTTATTTGTTGCAATTACGTATTAAATATGTTCAGTTGTACATATTTGTGAAGTATTTCGAGTTACAATTGTGTTACGTGAACATTTTGCTCAAGAACTGCAGATGGAGTCAAACAGCAATTTCACATTTCGCACATCCGCACACTGTTCGGTTGTGGCGTGATCTGGTGGCCTGATCGCTAATGCGACCACGGTTTTTCATTGGGACCATTACCATTTCATTTCTCTATGCCATTACACACACACATTCACCATAGCTTCAGACACGCATTTCACGCGCGCTGTTCGAGAGTTCGCCGCTTGTCCTTGCCCGTTATACGCGCGTACCGAGTTGTCATGTGCGTTCTGGGACCTTTCACCGCAACTCAGGATTAACTACGCTTCAGCTTTTGTAAGCGTTTTGTCGTTATTTCGTGAATACAAGCTTTCCTTCCATCTGAAGGCTTAGTTGTGCTGCGCTGCGAAGCTGCTATGCCAAGTGTTTTTTTCGTTGCTGCGTTTAATACAGCGTAGCAATTTGTTTCACGTGTATACAAGTCGAACGTGTCGCGTAGACGTATCGTTGTGTATGTGTGGTACCGAGAGTCATGGGGGTCCATCATTTGAAGCTTATGCTATGCAGTGAGTGGTGCAAAGATGTCACTTCTTTCGCTCGAATTTTCTTGCCTTTTGTTAGAACTATTTGGCTCTCCACGTTTTCATCCGCTATTTTGCGTTATTAGACTAGCCGTATACGTAATCACTAGTACGCATACCTGACTCCTGACTGAGAACCACCACTATAGCTGTTTACCAAACTTTTCATTACTACTTCAAAATGGCAACAATATAGGGTACAGCCTTAACGGCAGCGCCAGTCTACTCTTTAGCAGCTAGAAACTTCTCGTGTTTACTTTTAATGCACTCCAACCGCCCGCGATGTATACGCTCAACATTACAATCACATAGAAGTAGCCGCAAAACAGAAGCGCGCCACTCGTCAGTTCACAGGAAACGTCAAAGTAGTAGTGCGACCGCTCGAAATCGGCAAACCTCCGGCACTTCGAATCTGACGATGTCGAAATTGAGCGAGACAGGAAGAAGTTGGGTGAGGATAAATGCGTGATAAGGAGGGGCACTGAGCCGGACCTAGGCTCGCAAAAGGAGAAGTTTGAAACTGTGCCGTCTTTTATTTTATAATAGAAATTTGGACTTTGAAACAGTTAAGAAAGTGCCAGGTGAGCTACGAGTCATGTGAAATTGAGAGCTGCTAGTCTTACAGGTGGTGTTGTGCCGTGCCAAGAGAGTGATACAGAACCGTCTACTTAAACATAGCCCAGCAGCCTAGCGTGCAAAAGACAAAATTCGGTTCGAATAGATGCCGGACTATTCCTAATCGTATGCTTTACATAAAACACCTTATAAAGAAATCGTTATAAAGGAGAGGTCTGAGTGCGGTCTCACTGGCGACCACCCGCCGGTAATGCACTTCCTCATTAGAGCAGGATTAGCCACCCTTGAGCAGTAGCTCGTTTATGAATGTACCAATCAACTCTTTGCCCTCAGTCTCCAGCGAATGCGGAGCAACTCCACAAGACGGCAGTCAGGCCTGCGACGCAGCAGATAGTGCTAAGAATGCTCTTCCGAACAGCACAATACTGGTAGCCGGAAAGGTAAACAGCCTTACCTCGTCCACTTGTAATCACCTTTATGTTGACGTGCGAGCACTTCGTCAATACTATAAACATGGTAATGGGATCAAATGGCAGGAAAGGGATCACAGCAGTTGCGTCAGTGGCTCTTTTCTTCTCAATAACCACTGGGTACTATGCTCATGTGCAGCTCAGTCATCGCACCTGTTTTGTGCAGGTGTCGAAGCTCTGTCCCATACAGCACGGTCGTGTTCTCGGTAAGGCAAGTCGACTTCCTGTTTATTCCTAATCGCATTTCTTCTGTGTTGCCAGCACCGGTGAAGCCAGTAAACACGGTAACGGGATGGCAGGGCAAGAATTCTTGGTGATCAATGCGGCGAAACCACTCCGTCTTTCGCTGTGCTGTTACCTCTGCAATTTTGTGGCATTGACATTTCAACACCAATCATAAAAAAATAAATTTACCAAGCCAATACTTTAATCAGCCGGCTTATTTTTGAAAAGTTGTTACAACTTATAATCGAATACAGCAGGGGCATAGCCAGAAAGTTTTTCGTTTTCCGGGGTAGGGGGTTCACAACAACCCGTTAGGTGGGTGGGTGGGGGGGGTTGGGTCAGAGGCATCAGCTTTTTTTAGTAGCGTGAGCATCAACAGTACTTTGAGCAGACTGTGCACATGTATGTAAAATCATGAGACTCCACCCTCACCTCCTCATGCGTATGTGCTTGTGAAGAGAGTACGGAAAAGAGCAGAAAACTACAGTTAATGACAGGTACAGTGACCATTTGGAGCAATGGGCTCCTGTAGCACCACTGAATAAACCAGTGTTTTAGGAACGCGTCATTGAGACGAACTGCCTGATCGGGGTAGAAATCTCTGTTAAGCGTAGATGGCGTAGTTCTCGTCAGGGTAAAGTGGGTTTCCCAAATCGAGGACAGCTCTGCTTACGTGGAATGAGAGTGACTGCATGCATATGGGAATGTTTTTTATGTTTAGCTTCATATGTCAAGCAGCCCTGACGCAGTGGTAGCTTTTAGTCAACGTGTTCCTTAGTTTACTGCTCGCATCGACGCATGCTTGCGATATGCAAGTAATTTTTTTGTAAGTTGTACTGCACATTGGTAACACCATTTCAAATGCATTATTTTTCAGGCAGACTTTCTAGCAGCCATGGTTGACATTACAGTTGCACTGTGATTTGATATCGATGAGGTACTCATATCGCAGAGGTTTTATGATGCAATCTGCGAGGGCAAGGCAATCATTCTTGAGAAGTGTTTACGAGGTATCAATCGAAAACACACCTGGTACCAGACTGTATCTACTTGCATAGAAACAAATTGTTCGCTGCGTATATGTGCTACAAAACTTAAATATGCGCAAAAACGTGTAATGTCCTTA
The DNA here is from genome assembly GCA_013436015.1 of Rhipicephalus annulatus. Classification (NCBI taxonomy): domain Eukaryota; kingdom Metazoa; phylum Arthropoda; class Arachnida; order Ixodida; family Ixodidae; genus Rhipicephalus; species Rhipicephalus annulatus. The sequence goes on along the minus strand of WOVY01009740.1, from coordinate 1,115,423 downwards.
TCTTCTTTTTTGTTTTCGCAGCTTTCGTGGCTCTGCTTCCTGAAACAATAGTGTTGTGACAGGGTGTCTTCCATTGTTTGCAAGCGTGCAGCCATCATTTCCCTTTACGTCAACAGATTCACAACTGTACAAAATATTTCACTATGCAGCATTTATATGCCATGCATACACTTATCTAACTAGTACATGCATTCATATTTGCAGCACTTATGCCGGCGCGAACACCAGCAGCCTTGTACCACATGAAATCTCAAGTGATCCGTTCTCTAGTGATGAAGGAATATACTCTGGTCTTGTTCAGAGCATAGCACACCATAATCAATTTCTCAGAATGCGTGAACTCTGAAAACTGCCTGCGCATGCAACACGATTTTACTTACGTAATACTAGGCAACATTCCTGCCTGGCGGTTGTCTGTTTCGGTCATTCTGATGCGAGTCACTGGAATTTCACTGCTGTCATCAACTCCTTCACATTCATTCACGTTTGTGGAATGGGATCACAATGCAACAGAAACTACCAGCCTTCTATAGGGGCGCAATCTCAAATACGAGACGTTTGCATGCAGATTAAGATACTGGGTGAGCGCGACCTCACTGGCACCTGAAGGGAAGTGGAGGAAATGTATACCCGCGAGTTTTTCCACTAGGCGAGAAATGAGCCCTAGTGTGTAAGGTGGAACTTCACATGCCAGTATGTATCGTCGGTAATGTTCTCGTTTCGCGCAATCAGTGTCACTGCCCGAATTTTGGTTAGCGTGTTGCTTCCTAGCAATGTGAAGTCCCCCCCTTGAAATACGCTGCCTACACGTATTTCTGGTTATTCATGTTCTGTGTCAATCACCACCCCTCTATGAGACTCGAAGGCCGCGCCGAGACATGGTAAGCTAAAGTTTGATAATTATTTCTCGAAAGGCGACGCTGCACTCTCAAAGATTCATAGAAAAGCTACAGCAGCCGGAGAAATGATTCCCAGCAGTAGGTATGCACTGTCTGAATACAACTTTTGTGCCGAAAGAAAAACTATCGAAACATGATGCATGCATCAATACCGCGACTGCTCACAACGACATCTGTCTACCTGTTTATCGGGCTAAGACGCCAGGATTTGCAGCACGACGAGGCTAGACGACGTTTGCTAATCACGGCATGAAAATTTGAGCTAACTATACCTTTTTCTCGGTTAGTAAGCGCAAACTGAAGTTCCAACCTCACTGTCAAGCAATCTTTTCCTGGCTGTTGGTGTATTCCAACTATCACGAGAGATCAAGATGTATGCTCTTTGGAAAATAAAGTTGAGGTAAGGAGACTTGTGGTGCAAGCTTGGTCTTCTCTCCTGTGACACGTTGCCAGAACGCGCTCGAAAATTTCAGAAGCCACGAGTGCGACGACCAAAAGACCACTGCTCTGTACAAAATTTTCTAGAAGCACTCAAACGAGATTCAGTCATTGAAAAAGTGGAGTCATCAGTGCAAGCACAAATTGAAATAAACAGAAAAAAGGACGGCATATCCACCGAGTGAATGATGATTGGTGGGGCGAAGCATTTGTGAGTCCGCCCGTGCTTTTGTCCGCCCATTTGTTCTTGCTTCCGTCCATCCCCGCGTCCGTCCATGTGTCCAACCATCTGTGTGACCCTCGGTGCATCCGTCCGTCTGTGCCTCTCTCCATGCATCCGTCCGTTCTTCCGTCTGTATGTCCGTCCCTCCGTGCGTCTGTGTGACCGTCTCTCTGTGTGTCTGTTTGTCCGTCCATGCATCCTCCCTCCTCTCTGCGTCCGTCAGGTCTGTTTATCTGTACGTCCGTCCGCACATCCGTCTATCTAGTGAACACTACAAGTAAAGCAATCTCGCATATTTTCATCATGTAATCATCATATACAAATGCCGCCATCCAGCAGACATCCTAAGGACTGGTCTTTCGGGTATGTGCCACCGGTGGCTACATACACCACAGGAGGAAGGACAGACACACACCCTAAGGAGCTTCACCCTTAAAAAAACTGATCACTATCATTGACACTGTGTTCTTCTGTGGGTGACAAGGTGAATATGAGAGACAATCATGAGAACCACAATATGATTATGAGAGATGCCTTGGTATGGTGCTCCGGAAATTTCACCACCTTGGGTCACCTATGTCAAAGTGCACGGGCCTGAGAATTTTCACCTACATCGAAAATTCGACAAGAGCTCAATCCCGTGACCTGCGCGTCAGCAATGGACCACGATGGACCACCGTGGCGGGTAGTAAAAAAAGACGGCTTCGTCGAAATTACTACGCGCTACTTTTCGTGCTGCTGCAAAACGCAAGTTCAACTGATTGAGATATATTGCTGAATATTACTTTCACATTGTGGCAGAGCGATTCCGTTTTCTCCCGTTGCCTACTCCTTGCTTTTCGGGCGAACCTTTCAGTTGCAGACTTGGTTCGTGGATACAAAAGGTGTGAACGGCAATGCAAGAACCCAAGTTTGCATGTAACAATTCTTTTAAATTTTAGGTAACATACGTGGCCTATCATATGACATGAAATGTGCAGGATAGTCTTCGTGTAAATAGAAAAAGATAATCAACAGTATTCCTGTGTGTCATGTGTGTTTTCTGCGTTGAACATTGCTTGCACAGAACGTATTTGATTTCTTCTAAAGATAATGGTTACTATGTATATCGTTCTCAATTTTACATGATAACATGTCTGCTCATGTTCCTTTACTCTGTGCATTTCTTGTTGTGGGTTGTGTCGCTAGTTGCAGAAATCGCTTGGTGTGCCTTTTTAGTCATGTCAATAAAAAGGATGAACAGATGAAGCGAATCAATACAAATATTTTTAATTCCTCAGATAAATTTTCAGCTTAATCTTTCTTAATAATACACTTTTCGCCACATTGCTAAACAATAAAACTTGTGCTCACTACAACTGCTCACACTATGTTTCTCGATACCCTGCTTTAGATTTACCACTACCTTCTATATAGCAGCTTAAAATTACATGATCAGTATTTTAGTGGGCCTCTCTAAGGTTGTGATTTGCCTGCACAGTTGCCCGTGTTGCACCTTCTCACTAGACAACGCTTCTGGGTGCCTTTAGCAGTTGGGGCAGAGTAAAGATATGTATTAATATATTATACACTCTCATACAAGTGAAGCTTGCTGGATGAGTCTTAGCCTTGCCGCAGTGGTTTAGTGGTTAAGCTACACGGCTCTAACCCGCAGGTCGCGGTATCGCATCTCGGTTGCAGCGGCTACGTTTTCGATGGAGGCGAAAATGCTGTAGGCCTGTGTGCTCAGATTTGGGTGCATGTTAAAGAACCCCAGGTGGTAGAAATTTTCGGAGCCCTCCAGTATGGCGTCTTTTATAATCATATATAGGTTTCTGGACATTAAATCTCACATATAACTCAATCAATGTGCTTTTTAAACTGGCAAAAGCCATCTTTTCAAGACATATACAAAATAGTAATTTTCACACTGTAACAAAAGAATTATAGGGGAAAATTTGGAAATTTGGTACCGATTCACGATGTTAAGTGGCACAAATGACGATGTACAGGTCGAAAAGAAATCCGGATAGCTGCTGACTTGCAACTGTGTGTTTAATCAATACGATTGAAAAATGTATAGAGTGGCACATAAAACATACAAAAAAGAAGATAATTTGGTGCATACAACAAATGGGCATATTTCTTCCATAATTCCAGTGTACCATCAGTATATGCTGATTCACCATCAGATAGCGTATTCAGAGGCTGGCTGATGTATACCTTGTTTTTTTTGCAATCTGTGCTGCCTCAACAACTGTGTTTGTGTTTACACGGTGCAGTGATAAAAGTGCTGCTCCAAATAGCTCAAAAAAGAGTGCTGCTCCAAATTGTGATTTTTCTTAGTAACTGCTTCGAACCTGCTCCTAAGTGGCTGTGAGAAAATGAAGGTGAGCAACTGTGTGGCCAACTTTCACGCCCTAAAGAAACTGAAAAGCATGTGTACTGTGATTCCAGCCTGTAAATATACTTTGCTGGCTCTCATCTTATTTAAGCAATATCAACTGGCATATCGCGCTTTTAGGTCATTTAGCTATCTTGAATTTTGCGTGCAGGCTTTTTGGGTGATATGTAAAAGTGACTGAAAATGTATATTCAATATATAGCCCATACTACAGGCATTTGATAAGCAACCTAATCATTTGATACTGGTTATTTATCTGGATTTGAAATTATGATATATCTTTCATAAGAAATATTAATATTTATGAAACACATTGGTGATGCTTTGATTTCTAGGAACAGTCTTGCATATTTTGCTATCTGCTCTTAAAACACCTCTAGCTGCTCCAGACTAGCACTTTTTCTGCTACAAAAAACGCTCGTGGCTGCTCGAAAGTCGTACTTTTTCTGCTCCAAAGGCTTCTCCAAAATTTGAAAAGTTTCTTTCATCACTGCACTCGTCTTGTGTACAAAATTTGTTTCATAAGCTCTGGCCAACATTTGAAACGATGGCAGTGTACAGGTACACGTGAATAATTTTTCTTCTGTAGAGTCAGTGAGCCTCGGGGATAATATTGATGCACTGTCCCATCTGTTTTATGTGCACTTGAAACTGGAGCAGTAGGTGTTTCGGCCATGGAGTGGATGAGACTGGCATTCCAAGAAGGGCCTGTTGATCATGGCGACGAATGATCAAGGTATCTGGAAACTTGCTGCAACCTCTTGCGGTAGTCCTGGGTGGTCCAACGGTGGTTCCTCCTCTGGATGCCACTTGGCCACATTTCCTGGGACAGCGTGCAACCGCTTGGGCAAGGGGCAGAACACATACCCTTGCTGAAGCTGTGGTTGGGCCTGACCTACTAGTCCAATTGCCTTGATGGTAAGCAAGTCACTGGTAACATCTTCAAAAGAACCTACAGACCCTGACTATGACATGGTTGTCTACAGGAGCCTCATGGTCACTGGCCCTGGGCACGAGCCGGCCCACATCGAACTTTGAGGCCCCTGTCATGTAATGTGAGCATGTTCCAGCTGGTACATCTGCTTTTCAATCGCAAAGGCTCAAGGCCTCTCTGGAGTGTACGTCACACGTTTGTAATTCCAAGCAGGCATTTCGTGCTCCTTTCTAGTTTTGTTGAGGATGCCGCTTTCTTTTTATTGACTAGTCGTCACTGCATAATGAACATGGATGCGCAAAACTATGCACTAATGACGGCACCCACAAAGCTGACCTTCTACATCTTAAAGTTCATCTGAACCACTCCAAGTTTAAAGGTTTTCTTTTTACCTCACTACCCTTCCTACTGGCACTACCTTCTTCTAGCCACTCATTTCTTCATGAAAACCTGGACGTTGTGAGTGCCAAGTATGGACTATATTAGTATTTAAAGTTTTTTTGCTTTAAACTGGTAATCAGCTCAACTTTTTTAGTCCAAAATTCACAAAACGAACTGAACTCAGTTGAAGAATGGTCAAGCGACTGCATGGTGGAAATGGGGTCAAAGACAGCTGACTACTAACTTCTCGTATATGGATCAAACGAAAGTTTGTTTCATTATGATGTCACATGGACCGCCTTCTGGCTTCACGAATTCTGCCGGAGACTGGAAATGCCAGAAGAGAACAACACTCTTTGTGTTTTTGAAGTTGCTTGGGGTCAATTGAAGTGGGGAAATGCTGACGCACCCATAAACTTGGAGGCATCTAGCTGGTGCTGCACAGTGGTGTGCGCAAGATACCTTTAGAGTACTACATCATTAATGGTGAACTCTCTGCCCCGTCGCGGTGGTCTATTGGCTAAGGTACTTGGCTGCTGACCCGCAGGTCGCGGGTTCGTATCGCGGCTGCAGTGGTTGCATTTCCGATAGAGGCGGAAATGTTGTAGGCGCGTGTGCTCAGATTTAGGTGCACATTAAAGAACCCCAGGTGGTCGAAATTTCCGGAGCCCTCCACCACGTCGTCTATCATATTCATATGGTGGTTTTGGGACGTTAAACTCCACATATCAATCAATCAATGGTGAACTCTTTAAAATACTTACTTAAGTTCAGGGGAAGATAGGAGCTTGGCGAGATGACAAATTTGTGATTGTGAGGTGCGGCTGGAGGGGACGGTTCAACAAGTGTACTTTTAATCTTGCTGCAGCCTTGAAAAGGACAAGTCTGTGTGTTGAAACACTGGCTCCAGAAGCGTTCATGAATTTCTCATCTAGAGTACAGACTGTGTGTGAAACAGAATTTAGGAAGAAAATTCTTTTATTTTTTTACATGCAGTTTCTAATTGCACTTATCCATTCTAACTGGGCAATTGGACTGGAGAGGACAAAATTACCACATTTAAGGGACCCCTGACACCAAAATCTAAAACTCAAGATGCTTGTGTGGTTTGATAGTCCGGAATATGTGCCAACTTCAGGCCAATTGTGAGGGACGATCATGGTCTTTACAATGTCCTGATTGGGTTTTAAAGTAAGCTTTAGTGCTCCTCCGAGTTTTCAGCACCTCGTGACATTGGCACTAGTATGATGAAGGCCTTTCACATTTCTGTGTGATGAGCTATGAGTGAAACGAGTATTGTCAACGGCTGAGAAGATTTGCAGACTCCCACAGCACTCTGACTGGCACTTGGTGGGTACCATTGTTCACAAACCCTCTCACTGTGTTGTCAAAGCATGGCACATTGGTCAAAGCAAGCATGACCCTGAACATGAACAGGAGTATTTTAATCTCTGTAACTCTTTGGTGCCCTGAAGAAGCGCTCGAGGTGCACCCGAAACGGCGAGTTTTTCTTCTTTTTTTCAATAAAAGGAAGCTTTTACTGGTGGTGAATACATTTGTATGGTCCCCTTCCTGATGTGTGAACCAGTGTGAACCAGTGTGAACGGAATGAAAACCCTTAAATTTTTGTAGGCTCCTAATGTGCTAAATGAAAGTTGGTCAATGCATTTCTCTTCAGCCAGTTATAAGCGGTTGCTATTTGAATTGTTCTGTGTGAATAATCAAGAATTTATTGTTATAATCATGTAATTTGCAGAGCAATAAAATATGGTACAGTTATAAAATTTACTTCGACATGAACTAAAATTTGAATGTAATAAAAAGAACAAATGGACCTCTTTTACCACATGTAACCTGCCTTCGTCTTGGTTTCAGTGCATCTCAGGGCTGCTGTGCCATAAAATGACTTCTCATGAGAAACCCATACTGCTGCAAAGCCGCGCCTTTGCACCTAAATCATTCTTCTTTCTTTATTTAGTGTCATAAATTTGGTAAGTACTGCAAGAAATTTCTATACCTAATGTATTTTTCTGTGTACAGTTTGCATCGTGGTACTGTACAAGTTCTGCCGCCATTTGAATTCACTTCGTAATTTTTCGACACTAATTGCCATTGACTTTGAACCTATAGGGCCATAATTGCACGAGCCTGCTTTCGAAACAGAGTATTAACGAGAATTTTAGTTTGTGGTAGTTGGAGAGGGAGGGGGTCAGAGTGTTTGGTTATTTTGTAAGTGTGCGTTTGTGTTTGCATTCAGTGCACAGATGCAATACGACCATTTTGTGAGGAGTTTGGCAATCGATGAAAAATCACCTTCGTCGACAGGATCTGAAGCCACAAGTTTCGAAATATGTATCTTACCGATGGAAAGGCTGCTTTTTCGTCCTCTATAATTCATTTCATTTTTGAATTCACTTCAACATCATACAAAAAAGAGAGGTATATACTGTATTTGGCCTAATTGTCTGTTGGTTTATTTTGTAGTGCCTGATGAAAAAATAGGGGCTGAATTCCCTTCTTTTGTTCTTTTTGTAATGCCACTTCCGTTTCTCTTCTTCTGGCATGCCCCAGCTAAATTATTGTTTGCTAAAAAACACAAGTGGAATAGCTTTTGTTCTTTTTGTAATGGCACTTCCGATATTCTTCTGGCATGCCCCAGCTGAACTATTGTTTGCTAGAAAACATTAGAGGAATAGCTGTATAAGTGTCATCCTCACTTAAGCATTGCCACTATTACATCATTTTTTCGCAGGCAGTAAAATAAAAAGACTGCATTTGATCAAATTGCTTTATAATCTTCTTTGTCCAGACAGTTGAGTATGCCTTATTATACATGTTTAAAAAATTATGTTTGCGCTGATGTGTGAGCACAAATCTGAGCTGCCGCATTCGAATTGGCAATGTTACATGTGTACACAAGAAAACATTGTCATGTGCAACTTTCCATAAGTGTTTTGTGGTCTATTGTAGAGAAGTTGTGTGTGGCTGAAATTTTTTGTTTTCTTAGTGTTCAGATGCTGAGCACTGTGTCCACCTTTGCAAGAACACAAGAGGGTCCATACGTTCCTTTTTGTTTCTGCAGATTCCTTTAGGTTTATGCATTATTGCCATTTTTTCATTTGCTTTGGGCATTGATTTTACAACAACATTGAAATATAGCATAAGTTCACTCTTCTTTTCTATTCTGTTTTATAATGCTATCGTCTATGAGAGCTCTTTAGAAACTTGCGTGATGTTTGTTCACTTCGAATTTTCTTTTAGCGTCCTTGGAACATTTTTTGAGCGTTGTCAGGAAATGCTGCCGCTGGTAGTCGAGGCTTTTGCTAACGTGTGAGACATGTGACGTGACTAAGTAGGGAATTAACAAATAAACTTTAAAGTCGCCTAGGAATCACTCGCTCTTCAATTGACAAATGAAGCCACGTATTCAAATCTACTGCTTCACACACGCAAATGACATGGCCGTTGGCCGATTTGTTCATTGTGGTGTGCATAGATGTGATGGTCTCTGGAGTGTGTCATAGTCTACCTACACCTCGACATTGTGTCGTTCAGGCAAGTGGGTGATGTGCAGTGTTTGTTGAAGAAAAACAAAGCAAGAAAAAGTCGCTGCTTTGCTAGAAAGGCGAAGCAGTGAACGCTATAGCAAAAGATTGAAAGGGCACGCGCAGAATGGAAAGCAGATTGAAAAAAATTACTCACAAAACGTAATCGCAGGTATGGATGCACGCGAATAAGTGTCTCATTTGTTTCTTTGCTGTGTCTGAAAAGTGCGTGCTTTTCGCAAATGGAAACTGCAATGATTGCAGTGACCTTTGTGCATCCATTAATTGCAGCAGAGTCGTTCCAGGTGAAGCCCGAGGCTAGCCAAGGCAGACGACCTTCCCCTCCTCGCTGCCACGCGATAACGGCGCGTGAGGAAGCGTCACTTCCCTTCTCTAAGCCGGGCAAAGTACGCGTAGAAGATTAGAGCGGCTGCCACCACGCGATGTTGCGACACGCCCTCATTGCGCCATCTTGCTGGTAATGCTGAAAACACCATTCCCCCCTGAGATGCTCGTGAGCAGTGGTACGTGGAACATATAAGTAGCTTGTTGTTTGAACGGTGAAGAATGTGCTCCGGTGTGGCTCAGTGGTTAACACCTCTCTCTCACGTCGCAGAGGTCCCACATTCTATTTCGCACGCCGGAGGAGTGTTCTTTTTGGATTATTTACTTTCTTGCGTTTTCATATGTATAGGTACGGTACATATACGGTGCATGACATCGACGCCTATGCCACCGCCAATGGCAAAATCCAGCCGAAAGTGTCCGTATCATTGCTATCACAATAAAAGTGCTTTATGTAATGATACGCACTGACATATAGACATAGCCTCTTGCTCTTTTGTCATCCGCTCCTTGCCCCTCCTCTGCTCTACTGTGTAGATTCAGTACTCTCACTCACATGAAAATATGGAGATAATAGGAAAACAATAGGCTTAGATTGTGTGACTAAGTTTTGTAACTGTTGGTACTCGACGGATTCTGACTATATTTTGCTGCTGTTCACCTGCGAAGCAATAAACTCCAATAGTGCGGCCATTTGATGATTACTTGTGAAAGTGTTGCACGGCCTCTTGAAGTCTTCTTGCAGGATCAACTGGTAATAATCGGGTAAACATTACATGCTACCTGGCGAAACTCTGGTCAGATCAAAAGGAAAAGGAGGATTGTATTCTTCGTGAGCAGGAAGATATAGTCTTGTTTTTCGACTCACTTACGTGTATGACTGCGCTGTATTACACCACTATTTTTTATCCAGGGTTGCCAGGTTTGGCTACTCTTTTAAGGTGGCAGCAGAAATTCCTTGGCTATGTTTTGGCTGATTTCTTGATGCCTCGATTTGAACGGAACTTTTTCACTACCTTGTAGCGTTGCAACAGCTAGCTCTCAACGATGTAAGAACCACGCAGGGGTTAAGGCGTCCTTTCAGGTCTCAAAGCTGAATTAGGTGCTTACAGTGCACAAAACAGAAGACTTGTTTGCGTGACTGAGACTTGGAAGAGAACATCTGCATTGTTGGATGGGGCCTCGTTTTGCTGTTTGCGACTTCAAATTTTGATTGTCAACCACAAGTGTTCCGGTGACAGTGCTGTATTAGATTGCGCATTTCATTCCAGCCGCGATGTGGGCATTTCGTTCGAAATGCCCCCCGCTCGTAGCAGTTTATTCACGGTTTGTGGAAGTGGTATGCCTTATGTAGATTGAGATATGCTTCCAGCTAACTGCTCTGACTGCTCATGTTATGTTTGACTAGCCATACAGTGATTTCATTTTACGAAGTTTTAGTGTGCGCTTGTTGGTTAGAAAATAGTTTGCAAACGAGTTCGTTTGTGCAAACATAGCTTGGCCAAACTTCAAAGATGAATTCCAAAACTGCTTTGCAAATATTTTTTGGAAGCTGATAACTGCTGTCTTTAGTTCATTGTTTTCAATGCATTGTTTTTATCTTTTCTAACTTCCTGTCACAGAATATGGAAAGAATCTGAAGGCACTGTTGGATCAAACATATTACATTTCAAATATTGTGCTAATCACTGTATTTTTGGAAATTTTAGATAATACTTGAACTCCCATTGAATTTTTTATGAGTGTGCTATCTTTTTTACATTTTCTAGTGATTGTGGTGTTGTTTTAGTAGTCTCTGTATTTTATTGAAGTGTAATGTGATCGGTTTTATTTGTTAGGAAGCTCACATGTTTTACTTTTCATAGGATCTACTACATTCACCTGATTGTTTGAGCTAGTTTTTTTTATTTGTCCTAGGCATGCTTAGTGTGCTGGAAATGCTGACACTCTCGTGTGCCTTGACGACAGATGTAAAGTATTGCGTATGCCTTGATTACAGGTGTAAAGTGTAAAGTATTTTTTTACGTTTTCGAGTGATTGTGGTTTTGTTTTAGTAGTCTCTGTATTTTATTGAAGCGTTAAGTGATCGATCTTGTTTGTTATAAAGCTCACATGTTTGTACTTTTCATAGGATCTACTAGATTCACCTAAACGTTTGATCTAGTTGTTTTTTTTAAATCTAGCCTTGGCATGCTTAGTTTGGTAGAAATACTGATACTAGCATGTGCCTATATTACATTCGTAAAGTAATATTATAGCAGCTGAAATAAAAGAGAGAAATTTATTCTATAGTGTTTTTTTAGAATTCTATGCTTTTAATCTTTTTTTCTTTTTTATTTGCTTACTTTCGTGTTGTTTGGTGCCTTTATTTGATGGACGATCTGTTTCTTTCAGCCTCGTTGCTTAGATTACAATTATAGGGTGAATTGAGTGGTTAATTTATTTTTTTTGGAGATAAAAACGTGCATTTGGGTAGTATGGTACATTTAGTTGAGCATGCTTAGTTGAGTAAATATCTCATAGATGAAGACATTCTAGTAGACAAATCAAGCAGAGACGTGACATACAGTGTATATATTGTAAATAGAGCTAATAGTTTATTGTGTCATGAAGTGGTGGGCAAATATTCGCAGAGATATGAAATTGGTTTATTTACTGATTTGATTTGGCTCCTGAGATCAGAGGTTCAATAGCATTACTGTATTGGCCTTGCAACACTTTTGTGGCATGGTCAGTAAACGCGGCCAATAAATAGTTGAACCTCCAGAGAAAATGAGATACAGAAATCATAGTGCAACATGCGGGATGCAATTCACACCATTTTCAAAGTTACTGAGAAATTGCTCCCTTGTCTTTTGACAAATGATCCCATAAACTAGAATGAACTAAGCATTCACGAATATTTGACGGCCATTTACTTATATAAGCACCCTAAGCTGCATATTTAAGGAAGCGTCCATATGATGGCCCTACGTGTAAAATCATTCCCTCACCCTTACATCAATTTCCTATTTCTTGCTGCGCTATGCTGTAAACAATGACTTACTTTCTCACCCCTTTCTCTAACGCTCCCACCACTTCTTCACCTTGACTTTCAATAAAAATTTCTCGCTGTGCTATGCTCTAGGTGGTTATGCTATGGATTACCCTCTCACACCTTTCTTTTCTCCTAACCCTCACATCACTTCCTCTCCCTGACTTTCATTTTACACTCCTTGCTATGCTATGCTGACAATGGTTATGCTATGGATTACCCCTCACCCATTTCTCATCTTTTAATGGCGAATTTCATTGAGAAAACAGTAGTAAAGAGGCAGGGCAGGGAGGAGTGGGAGGCAGAGCACAGAGTGCAGGGCCACTCGACCTGCCACTGGAATGCGGCACGATTCCAGAGGGCAGGTGAGAGGGTGATGAGTGGGGAAACCATGTGCTCGGAACATTCAAAGCCCTGGTGTATTCTTTGAGGAGCAGTAGCAAAATAGGTGTGAAATTGGTCAGCCACTTGTTTTTCTTATAGCATCAGTCCTCACTCTGACTTCTCTTTCTTATTTCTTCATGCGCTATGCTGTAAATGGTGGATTACCCTCTCACCCTTCTCACTCCTAACGCTCGCAACACTTCCTTACCCTCACTTCCACTTCCCAATGCTTGCTGTGCTATGCAGTGAATAGTTATGCTATGGATTACCCTCTCAACCCTTTCCCACCCAACCCCTACATCACTTGCTCACCCTCACTTCCATTTCCCATTTCTTCCTGTGCTATGCTTTAAATGGTGTATTACCCTTTCAGGCCTTTCCCTCCTTCTGACGCTCACACCATTTCCTCACCCTGACTTTCATTTCAAATTTCTTGCTGTGCTATGCTGTAGATGGTTATGCTATGGATAACACTCTCACCCCTTTCGCTTATTCGAACCATTCCATCACTTCACCACGCAGACTTCTATTTCCCATTTCTATTTGTGCTATTCTGTCATTGTTTATGTTATGAATTACACTCTCACCCATTTCCATTCCAACCATCACATCACTTCATGACACAGACTTTCATTTCCCATTTCTCACTGTGCTATGCTGTCAATGTTTATGCTATCGATTACCCTTTCACTCTTTTGCCTTCTCTTAACGCTCACACCAATTCTTCACCCTGAATTCTATCTTCCTATTTCTCCCTAAGATATGCTGTTAATGGTTATGCTGTAGATTCGGATTTGGGTGCACGTTAAAAAACCCAAGTTGGTCGAAATTTCCGGGGCCCTCCACTACGGCATCTCTCATAATCATATGGTGGTTTTGGGACATTAAACCCCACAAATCAATAAAAATCATTATGCTATAAATTAGCCTTTCACCTCTTTTTCTCTTATCTCTTACATAACTTGCTAACCGTGACTTGCATTTCCCATTTCTTGCTGTGCTATGCTGCCAATGGTTATGCTATGCATTACTCTCTCACCTCTTTTTGTTCTAACCCTAACATCTCTTCCTGATCTTGACTTCCATTTCAAAGCAAAGCAAAGTTCAACTGTCCTACTTTTTTTGCAGCACTAGGTTGGTTCACACATCCAGCAAGTAAAGACGTTGAATAGTCGCAGCATAGACGCCGCCACAGCTGTAACTCATGTAACTATGAGACTGATAATCTGTGTAACCTGAAAGCTCACGTTAATTTTCACACAGATGAGCGACCGTTTCGGTGTCACTTGTGTCCACAGAGCTTTTCACATCAATACAACTCTGTATGTCACCTGTGCAGCGTTGGCAATAAACCACTATCACCCGCCCATCCCCTTATCACTAGTTAGCACGCCAGCCCCGATGTACTCGGCTGTCACTCGTGTCTCACGTGGTTTCAGACTATAAAAAGACTATGTATCAAGGAATAAACTGTTCAGTTCGTGTTGCCACTACGCTGCGTAACTTCAGTGGCGACGAGGGTGGGACCGAGGCCGCCGGAGTTTGACGAGGCAGCGTACAGCTGGGATGCCTACCGAGTGCGTCTCGAAGCCTACTTTGAAGGCAATGATATCACGGACTACTCAAAGCGTCGGGCACTCTTGGTAGCCTCACTCAGTGACAGCATGGTTCGAGTCATTCAGGGACGATGCCCGTCGACGCCCGTGAACAGCCTAACATACGAAGACGTCTCAAAGGTGTTGGAAGAACACTACAAGCCGCAGGTGAACGAGACCGTGGCAAGTCACGCATTTTTTGTGCGGAGGCAAGGAGACAACGAGACGGTCAGAGATTTTGTCGCAGACTTGAGACGTCTTGCAAAAGACTGCAACTTCAGCAGCTTTCTGGACAGAATGTTACGTGACAGGATAGTGTGCCGCATACGGGATGATGAGGCCAGGCGGTTTCTGCTGAACCAAAGGAAGCTGAGGTATTCCCCATGTCGTAAGCAACAGCTGACCGTAACATCCGGTCCATGAAAGATGTAAACGGCGAGAACGACACGTGTAACGTGCACCTGGTTCAAAGGCGTCGTAGCAGCGGACAAAAAAGAGGCAGCGGGTACGACACAGGCGCACCACGTCAGTCATGCTGGAGGTGTGGCTCCAATCACTCAGAACACAAATGTCACCATGTCGGGAAGGTGTGCCACAAGAGCGGCACTAAAGGACACTTGGCTAGGATGTGCCAGCGCAAACGCAGTGACCGGCAAGGATCGTACGCGCTCAGAGAGTTTTCGGACAGAGAGGACAGTAAGGAGGAAATGCCTTTCGCCCTATCTGCCCAGAACAATGTTGACCAGCCAGATACACGGCCCATCGAACAGAGCCTCGTCTGGGGCAGCAGGACACTGCGGATGCTGATCGACACGGGTTCATCAGTTAGCGTGATTCCAGAAAAGGTCTTCAGGAAAACCGTAACTGGTGGTCAAGACTAGAAAAAACGCCACTTTGGCTATCCTGCTTCCTCGGTCCTCTTCCAGTGGTCGGCAGAGTCGTCATGAGCGTCGAATACGGCAAGACACGAGTGAATAGTTCGCTTGTGGTTGTGGATTGTGACGGTCCACTACTTTGCGGCCGAAATATCATTTCGGCTTTCCCTGAAGCGGGCGTGTCACATTTAAAAGAAAGGGCTCTTCCGAGTGTCTACGCGCTGCAGGCGGAAGTTGACGTAAAAGGGCTTCTGGAAGAGTTCTCAGACTTATTTCAAGATCAGCTCGGCTCTTACAAAGTTCCGCCTGTCAAGCTGTACAAGAAAGAAGGGGCCATGCCTCGGTTTTTGAAGGCCCGACCGGTGCGCTTCGCAAAGCAGTCTCAGCAGAAATCGACCGCCTCGTGCAGCAAGGTGTCCTAACTCCGGTGAGCGTTTCTGAATGGGCTGCTCCCGTCGTACCAGTGTTGAAGAAAAATGGAGACATCAGATTGTGCGGTGATTTTAAGCTCACCGTGAATCCAGCCACTTACCTGGAACAATATCTTTTGCCTAAGGTGGATGGTATTTTTGCCGCGCTTTACGGGGGAGAAGTCTTCACTGCACTGGATTTGAGCAATGCCTATAACCAGCTCCTGCTTGATGAAGAAGTGAAGACGATGACTGTCATCAATACGCACCAGGGCTTGTACTCGTACAACCGACTAGCCCTCGGCATCTCGTCAGCTCCCGCATTGTTCTAGCGATGCATTGAGTCATTATTCCGGGACTTGCCAAGAGTACGTGTATACCTAGACGACATCATAATCTCCGAGAAAGAACGGGACACTGCCATGCTTCTACAAGTTTTCCAGAGACTTCGTGACAATGGCCTCCAACTGAACAAAGCTGAATGTCGGTTCCGTGAAAAAGAAGTGCAGTTTCTGGGGCCCAAGATTGATGCAACTGGCCTTCACCCACTGCGGGACAACCTCAAAGCCGTAACAGCTGCTCCACTGCCAGCATCGGTAAGCCAACTCAAGTCATTTCCGGGCTCATAACCTATTACTCGAAATTTTTGCCGAATTTTGCCACGACCTTGGCTCCGCTCTATCGCTGACTGGGCAAGAGACAATGCTGGCATTGGGAAAAAGAGCATCAAAGAGCGTTTGAAGGAGCGAAGCGCGCCTTGTTAAAGGCGAATTTTCTGGTTCACTACGATCCGTAGAAAGAGTTGCGACTGGAGTGTGATGCTTCATCAGATGGCTTAGAGGCAGTAATATTGCATCGCATTGATGGCGTGGATCACCCAATAGCTTCTCGTTCAAGAACGCTGACATCAGCAAAAATGCAATTATTCTCAAATAGAGAAAGAAGCGCTAGCCTTGGTGTTTGGAATTTGCAAATTCTGCAATTTCTTGCTGGGGAACCGTTTCACGCTGGTGACAGATCATAAGCGACTCACCGCGCTTTTCCACTCCAACAAGCCCATCCCGCGATGGCGGCATCTCGAATTCAGCATTGGGCGCTTCTTCTATCAGCTTACCACTACAATTTAGAATACCGTAAGGGAACCCTAAAAGCTAACGCAGATGCCCTCAGTAGTTTGCCTTTGCCAGGAGACCATGAACGTGGAAGTCAAGAAGTGACAGAATACGTGCTGTATACACAGGGTCTGGACACAAGTGCACTTCCGTCTAACGAAATCATTACTTTGACCCAGGAGGACAGCACACTTCGGCAAATTCGGGAGTGGATCGAGCAGGGCTGGCCATCACGTCTTACAGGGCAGCAGCAGCATCTGCAACCGTACTTCACGTGCGGACATGAACTTGTCGTGAGCCATAGCCTCATTTACTGGGGTCATCGTGTGGTCGCGCCAGAGGGAACCCGTCAGTGCCTACTCAACGAGCTGCACGACACGCACCCAGGTGTTGGGGTCATGAAGAGGCTCGCTCGCACGCTGATCTGGTACCCAGGATTAGACAAAGATATTAAAAGGTTGATGCAAAACTTTCCTCAGAGTGTGCAAGGGTGGTCCATGCCGGCGGCGCAAGTGCCATCACGTTGGCCTAAGACAGGGAAGTGGTAGTTCTAAGTTCACATGGATTTTGCAGGTCCTGTTGATGGGTACCTAATTTTTGTCCTAGTTGACGCGGAAACAAAGTGGATAGAAGCAGTGCCGCTAAAAACAGCTACCACAGACACAACTATTTGCTTGCTTAGGGAAATTTTTGCTCGTTTTCGTATCCCACAGTGTGTGGTTTCTGACAACGGCCCTCAGTTTTCGAGTGCGACGATGGCAGAGTTCATGCGTGAAAATAGCATACGCCATGTCCGGACGGCGCCGTACCCCCCTCAATCAAATAGACTAGCGAAGCGAGTTGTGCAAACAATAAAAGAGGGCCTCAAGAAAAACAAGCATGGCACATTGCAAGAAAAATTGTCTCGTGTTCGGTTCCGTTACAGATCTACGCTTCTCCAGAGTGGCAAATCACCAGCTCAACTGCTGCTTGGATTCGAGCCCCGGACAAGGTCGTCCGCCCACTTTCCATTAGGGGCAGTGCCTGCAGAAACCGAGGCTACCCGAGAACGACCTTTGTCGGTCACAACGCCACCCCATTTCCCACCCGCAACCCCATCTTGTCCTGCCAATTTCAACAAAAGCAGAAAGGGCTTCCAGGAACAGTAATAGCAACAGACAGCAAACGGATGGTGAAAGTGGAGACCCCCCTGGGGACCCATCACCGGTCTATCGACCAGCTGATGGCACGGCTGACGTCAAGCACGCCAGAAAAGAACCCATCGGCAACCGGCACAAGTCCAGCGGAAACGCAGCTGGCCTCAGACGCTCGAGAAGCCAGTCCAGCGACCATTTACTCCAGACCGGTGACCCCTCAGTCACCCGTCTCGACTCGAGCAACTAGGGCAGGGCGCCGGAAGCAGTTCCAAATCTACTCCGTCATTCAACGCGAATACGACACCCTCCGAAACGACTGGGCTTTTAAAGGGAGAAGAGATACAGCGTTGGCAATAAACCACTATCACCCGTCCATCCAATTGTGCGGCCATTAGATGATTACTTGTGAAAGTATTTTATGGTCTCTTGAAGTCTTCTTGCAGGAGCAAGTGTTAATAATCTGGTACACATTACATGCTATCTGGCGGAACTCTGGTCAGATCAAAAGGAAAATGAGGATTGTATTCTTCGTGAACAGGAAGATATAGTCTTCTTCCTCGACTCACTGACATGTGTGGCTGTGCTCGTTTACATCACTATATTTTTAACTAGGGTTGCCAGGTTTGGCTATTTTTAAGCTTGTGGCAGCAGAAGAAATTCCTTGGCTATGTTTTGGCTGATTTCTTGTTGCCTCGATTAAACGGAACTTTTTCACTACCGTGTAGCATCACAGCAGCTAGCTTTCAATATGGCGATAACCACACAGGGGTTAAATTGTCTTTTCAGGTCCCGAAACTGAATTTGGTGGTGCTTACAGGGCACAAAAGAGAAGACGTTCGTACGCGTGACTGACACTTGGGAGAGAACATCTGCATTGTTTGATGGGGCCTCGTTTTGCTGTTCGCGACTTGAAAGTTTGATTTTCTACCACAAGTGTCTTCCGGTGACAGTGCTCTATTAGGTTGTGCATTTGATTCCAGCTGCGATGTTGACATTTCGTTCGAAATGCTCCCAGCTCGTAGCACTTTATTCACGGTTTGTGGAAGTGGCATGCCTTATGTAGATTGAGATGTGCCTGCAGCTAACTGCTCTGACTGCTCATGTAATGTTTGACTAGCCATACAGTGATTTCATTTTACAAAGTTTTATTGTGCGTTACTTGGTTAAAAAATACTTTGCAAACGAGTTTGTAAAAGCATAGCTTGGTCAATCTTCAAAGATTAATTCTAAAACTGCTTTGCAAACATTTTTTGGAAACTGATAACTGCTGTTTTTTGAGTTCGTTGTTTTCAATGCATTGTTTTTATCTTTTCTAGGTTCCTGTCACAGAATATGGAAGGAATCTGAGAGCACTGTTGGATGAAACTCATTACATTTCAAATATCGTGTTAATTACTGTATTTTGCAAGCTGTAGATAATAACTGAACTCCCATTGCAATTTTGTTTTATTCTGCTATCTTTTTTATTTTTAGATGATTATTGTTTTGTTTCAGCATTCTCTACACTTTATTGAAGTGTCACAGGATTAATTTTTTATGAAGCCCACATGTTTGTAGGTTTCATAGGATCTGCTAGATTCACCTAGATGTTTGAGCTAGTTGCTTTTTTTTCATTTGTTGTAGGCATGCTTAGTGTGATGGAAATACTGACACTTGCATGTGCCACGATTATAATTGTAAGGTATTATTATATTAGCTGATAAAAAGCGATAAATTTAAGCGAGAGCATTTTTTCACGGTTTTATGCATTTGCTTTTCAATTTTGCTTTTTATTTGACTAATTTCATGTTGTGTGGTGCCTTCATTTTATGAACCCTCTGTTTTTTCAGCCTCATTTCTCACACTGCATTTGTGGATTAAATTGAGTTTTAACGCATTTTCGCACATAGGAACATCCATTTGTATATTATGGTACATTTATTTAAGCATGCTTAGATGAATAAATACCGCAGATATTAAGACATTGTAGTTCAGAATCCAAGCAGAGCTGTGACATAGAGTATATAAATTGAAGTATAGCTAGCAGTTTATTGTGTCATGAAGTGTTGGGCAAATATTTGTTGAGATATGAAATTGGTTTAGTTACTAAAATGATTTGGCTCCTTAGTTCAGAGTTCATATATGCTATGACGGTAATACTTAAGATGTCCCTGTAACACGTTTTTTAGCATGGTCAGTAAACACTGCCATTCAATATTTGAGACTCCTGAGAGCATGAGATTCACAAATTATAGTGCAGCACGCGGGACGGAATTCGCGATTCTCAAACACAATAAGAAATTGCTCCCTCATCATTTCACAAACAGTGCCATAAACTTAAATTAAAAAACAATAAATGAAAAGTCCAAGACCATTGGCTGACTTAAGCGCCCTAAGCTATATATTAAGAAGGTGTCCATAGGATGGCACTACGTATAGGCTCACTCCCTCACCTTGACATCCATTTCGTATTTCTTGCTGTGCTATGCTATAAACGATGAATTACTCTCTCACCCCTTTTTCTCCTAATGCTCAGACTACTTCCTCACCCTGACTTTCATTTCAAATTTTTTGCTATGCTATGCTGTAAGTGGTTTAGCTATAGATTACCCTCTCACCCCTTTCCCTCCTAACTCTCTCATCACTCTACCTCCCCTTCAGTTCTCTTTTCCAGTCCATTTTTATATTACTATACTACACTCGGCTGTGTAGCTGGTCACACAAACTGGCACAACGAAAAGCTTAAAAAGCTTTGCTGTTTAAAACGGTGCAAAGTTTACTTGTGTTTATTTTTGTGCAGCTGTTGGTTGGTCCACACATCCAGCAAGTAAAGACGGCGAGAAGTCGCAGCATAGACGCCGCCACTGTAACTCCTGTAACTACAAGACTCATAACGTGGGTCATAAGAAAAATCACGTCAGGGTTCACACAGGCGAGCGACCGTTTCAGTGTCATTTGTGTCCTCAGAGCTTCTCAAAGAAAGTCAATTTGGTAGGTCACGTGCAAGCCCACAAAGGCGAGAGACCACATAAATGCCACCTGTGCCCTCAGAGCTTTTCACAGAAAGTTAATTTGGAAAGTCACCTGCGCATCCACAAAGGCGAGCGATCACACAATTGCCACCTGTGTTCGCGGAGCTTCTCTGGAAGGTTCACATTTAAAGAGCATCTGTACTTGCACACAGGAGAATGACCGTTGAAGTGCCCAGTATGTCCTCGGACGTTCGTGTCGAAAAGCAACCTCAACAAGCATTTGCGTAGGCGCGATCAGAAGTTAATGCTTATGTGGAATTCCTGGTGACTTCTCTCTTTAAAGGCAAATACTGCTACATCCGACTGGGTGCTTTACAACACTTTGACAGTAATAAGTTTTCTATGAAAATTTTGGCGATAAGTCTATAAGTGACATCATAGGACAGAATCCTGACAGTGGCAACCATATTTCAAGAGGGGGCACGGCTAAATGGAGCTTTGTCAGTGTCTTTATGTTCAGGCCATATATAAAAACTCTGTGGGGCAAAATGTAATGCTAAGTCTTTCATTAAGCTTGCCTTGTATTTACACTATTGTTTCAGTTTGTAAAACCTTATCAGGTAATGAATATATTGTTACAACGATTATGATCACTCTGGTACCACGAATGCAGGCACCTGTTTCATTATTGGGACAGATTTTCGTTTATGGACCCCTCTTTGTAAAATAACTTTCTACTGCGTTACCTGTCCTCTGTTCTTTTATTATTTTTATATATTCTTCCCTACATATAGCTTTTGTCAAATGCTCATGAAGGCATTTGTTCACTTGACATACTCCTTCCCTCATTAACAGCAGTACATATGTTCTCATCAGACGAGCGCTACACTAATTTGTTGAGGAAAAAAGCCACTTGAGAGGTGAATAAATCATAAATGCTTTTTCCATGCTTCAGGTTTTTTTCCAACTTTTGTACCGGTTCACATTTGGCCTTGTTTTGTGAATTAACGCTTGCATTGTCTTGCGTTGCGCTGAGCGTCATTTTTTTTCCCGCATTATGAGGTGGAGGTACGCAACAAGTTTCAGCTTTTGTGAAATGCAGGTCAAGAATCGACTAACGTTAGCTTTGTAGTGTTGGCTGATCTATAGCTTGAGATTATATTAGTTCAATCAAGTCTCCTTTCAAGCTGTCCTTGTAGCCAACACTGTTGTATATACAGATCTGTAAAATGTTTAACAGTTATGAAATTTTTGATCCGCAGCCTTTTTTGAATTTACTAATGACGACCTTTAAAATAAGCGTGTAGGAATTTTTAAAAGTTGTTGGGACTTGCAGACTGCGAGTTTTAAGGGCATACCTTTGACCTCATCGTGAACAATCAGCAACAAAATTGACCACTTGCCCACTCCGGCTGAACATTGCTTATGGAAACAATTTACGGTATCGCACCGATCAAGTCGACAGTCCATATTGCAGTAACTGTGGCTCCATAGAAACTGTAAAACGTATCTTGTTTTAGTGCCGAGCGTGCGCTCTATGAACACTGCATGCATATGAACACTGCATGCTATGAACATTGCATCCAAAGAACTTTATCAGTTGAATGTGTCTTGCGCCATTTTCCCACCTTCATGCAACAGTCATGCGATGAAACTTTTATTCAGGTATTTAGACAATATTGGTCAGGTGGACAGATTGTAAGGGCACCTTGAAAACTCGTAATAATCATTTTGTCAGCACATGTCCCCGCCAAAGAGACAGACAAATGTACGTACATTTACTTTTTTTTCTTTCCATTTCAATTCTCAATATTTTTTCTCATCTGGCCTGTCAGTCCCGAATCCCCTTCCCCTCACAGAGTAGCAAGTCAGCGACACACACACGCTGTCTGAATTCTCTGCTGTTCAATAAAGAGCTCTCTCTTTCTTTCCCGAAATTGCAAAGTGTGGAGGCTCCACAGGAGGATTGTCCACGTTATTCACGCTCAATCAGATCTCATGGGGTGAAAAAACACAACGAAATTTCAAGATCTTCTACTCACTGAGGGTATTACGTAAATGTGGTGTCCTACGGGAGTTTTTTGATGGCATATGCTTTTTGTTAGTCTCTGTGTATTTTCTTGTAGATATCGTGTATCTAATGTACCTCGTTTGAGAAGGCATTCTGTAACTGCCTTCTATGCTCGCACTTCTAGCTTTTTTACCGCTTGTGTCTAGTTACTTCAGTTCCTAATTTGAATGAATGTTGTAGTTTGCAATTATATTTTGTCATTGTTATATCTTACCGAAGGTATACTAGCCAATTGCCAAGATTGCCCTTTTTTACCGTTACTTTCACTCTGTTATTTTTTCAATTTATTGTAATGCCCTTTTCGAGGGCCTTTAGGGGTATTTTGAAAAAAAAAGTCTTATATATTTTGATGTGCAGATTTTTATGTAACCTAAAGCGATATTGCACTGTTAGTCATGATTACCCACAAATAAATATATCGTATAGGTTGCAAGGTTTGAGAGTCCCGTTTAAAATGTGTTTTATTCTGAGTTCTGGGGATCTTTGTGCATCTAGTGTCTGTAATATGGGTATTTATTTGTAGCTTTTTGAGTCGGTAATGTAGTGGTCTTGCAACATTTCACTGTATAAGTACTTGTTTGCTGTGACCAATTGTTTGACCGTCTTATTACTAAAGAATATTGTATCACAATATATGATTATCAAGAGATATATTGCTAGGTATTATTGAATATTGTCGCTTGTGCAAGATTTCCCAGGGCCCTATTAAAATTCTATATTGTGTTCATGCATTTATAATTTGTGATATTTCATACCGGCACCGAAAATTTGTGAACTGGTTTTCTGTTGTTTGTGTTCAATACCCGAAGGCAAACTTAGTTGTGGCTTCAGTGCATTAATCTGCTGTTGCCATTTTAATTTGATTATAATGACATATTTTATTATTCATATTTCTGAGAATAATGTGGTTTTCTTATCTCTAAATTTGTCTAGCTATGGCTTGTAAGAAATCTAGAAATCCACTGTAGTGCTTGTGGACATACAGTTCTGCTTGGAAATAGTGAAAAAAAATGTTTATAGGAAAATAAATTTCGAGAAAGCTCAATCTACAAACTTGCTTCCATCGAAACACGAGCAAGCTGCTCTGCTGCATGGCAAACGAATGTTGTGTTGTGGGCCAATGCTGATTAAGGGTGGTTGCTTCTAAAAATCCTCTTGGCGTGATGAATCTGCACTAGGCATCTGCAGACTCATTTTGCAACATCAGGCTCTTGTAAAGAACACAAGTGGAAATGTATGAACGTATTTAAATCTTGTAGCATTGTAGAAATGAGACTGTAATGGTAATGAGTGTATGCGCCAACCTAAACTCAGCATTATAGCTTCATAAGTAGTACACCCTCTATGGCAACCGGCAGTTAAAATGTCCTGTTATGCTTGAAGGTGCGAGTTCAATACCCAGCTATGACTGTGACACTTCGGAAAGGGATGGGGGGGGTACTGTGTGACAGCATCGAGGTACCATGGTCCAAGGTAGTGTGCCGTCCTTCACTGTGGCAGATCTCACAACCTTATTGTGGTGGCAGCAGCAGGTAGAGATCTCGACACCATGGATATGGTCATTATTTGCACTGCACTACTGCAGTGGCTAAGATATTGCCATGCAAGTGTGTTGTTTCCAAAAGTGATCACTTTTATATTAAGTTCATAAATTTGCTGCCTTGAGCTGCGTGTAGACCTGTGCGCCGGTACCAAAATGGCCGATAGCGGACTGCCGGTGTTTTCATCTGCGGCGGAGGCACGATGGGGGGGGGGGGATGAGAAGGTGAAGATTCAAGAGTTAGTGGAGATAGGATAGGGCCCCTAGATTTTTGAAAAAATAATTCGATCTGCCCGAAAGGGCGGGGCAGTTAACATGATAGGGCCATGTCTCAATGTTTTTTTTTTTACTTACAAATACAGCTGTCTCAGTTTTTGTAACGCAGCAGGCGTAAACACCTTGAAAAAAAATAAAAGTTAACAAAATGCATATCTACGCAAATATTTTTTTCTAAATGCTCAGCATTGAGTTTGCAAAGGAGAGAGAGCAAATGGCAAGAGGAGCGGCGAGGCACTGCACCTACCCTCTGCTACACTCTCCACACACGAAAGAACTCCACCGAGGATGGATGGATGAATGAATATGGCTGTACCGTTTAGATCGGGCGGTGGCTAGCACCACCAAGTCGTAATACTTAATGAACCAAAAACTAGATTTATTTTTTTCCTTTAAATAGTGAGGTGGAGGCCTCGTACTTTGCAGTGAAGGGTTTCATTTTAATTCGTGCCTTGATATTAGCCACCAATCAGATAAGCTCGTTCTTGTCAATTCTACCCGCTTAAAGTCTATTTTGCCCTCCCTGTTCCTAAACCCTCAGTGCTTTGAAAAACTCTGCACCATCATCCTGAACTATAGGGTGAAGCCCTTTGCAGAACATTATCAAGTGTTCAACAGTTTCCTCTTCTCCACGCGCACTGCATACCGTGTGTACCTCTTGGTATTTGGCCAGACATGTCTTAATTCGCAATACTCCCGTGCAGGCCTCTAACAGTAGAGAACTATCACGAGTATTATCATAGATCCTTTCCTTGGCAATTTCCTGCTTAAACAATTGATAGATCTCTAGTGCGGACTTCTTAATCATGCCAATTCTCCACATATCGGTGTCAGCTTGCGTCGCCTCCTTCTTAACCGATCATTCGTTTTGGTTTGGTCCCCTGCTGTTTTCTAAGTATTTAACAGTAAACTTTCTGGTTCGCTTCCTCCATTTTGTATCGACATTCTTCATGTACAAGTAGCTGAATACCTTCCTAGCCCAACTCTTCTCCCCCATTTTTCTCAATCGCTTCTAAAACTTATCTGGCTGCTAGCTTCCCTGCCCTCAAATGATGTCCATCCCATATCACTTTCTACTCCCGGATTTGGTGTATTCCCGTGAGCTCCTAAGGCAAGCCCACCTATTCCACGTTGCTTAATTTCTTATTTTGCTTGAACTTCTAATCTCATGCACCAGACTGCATTTCCGAACGTCAGACCAGGAACCATGACCTCTTTCCTTATTCCTCACACAACATTATACCTATTGTTATTCCAGAGTGCCCTGTTTTTCATTACCGCTGCATTCCTGTTACCTTTAGTCGGCCCGTATATTTCGTGTTGCTTGAGGTACTAAGCCTCATTGCTTATCAAAACTCCAAGATATTTGCATTTATCTGTTATCTCTAGCGTGACCTCCTCTATTCTATGCTCACTACCTTCATTATCAATAAAAATTATGACGGTTCATTTTTCCTTACTGAATCTTAAATCTAACCTATCTCCCTCCTTAGCACAGATGTCTATCAATGTCTGCAAATCTTCCTTGTTGTCGGCAATTAGCACTATAACATCTGTGTACATCAATGCTAGTACTGTCTGTTAAATTAGTTTTCCTTGCTTGACAAAAGAGAGGTTGAAGGCAAGTCCACTTCCCTTTCGTTTGGCCTCCAGTCTTTGTAGGTACATCATGGATAACAAGGGTGACAGAAGACACCCCTGCCTAAGCCCCCGTTATGCCTCTGCAGGCTTGGATACCTGTTTTTCCCACTTTAAAACTTTCTTGTTAGCTTTATAGATAACCTTCAAAAGATTAGTGACTCCATCTTCCACATCTAGTGTGTCCTGTATACCCCACAAGTCCTCTTGAACCAAGCTCTAGTACGCTCCCTTAATATTCAATAATGCTAGCCACAGGGGCCTGTGTTCCTTTTCTGCTATTTTGATGCACTGTGTCAGTGAGAACAGATTGTCTTCCAACCTCCTGCATTTCCGAAAACTATTCTGCAGTTCCCCAGCACCACCTCATTCTCTATCTATGCCTGCAGTCTTTCCTTTATAATCTGCATCACCAGCTTATAGACCACTGATGTCACTGTTATAGGACGGTAGTTGATTATGTCAGCTTTGTTCACCTTTCCTTTATTGATCATGCTCATCCTGCTAAGTTTGCATCCATCGGGGATTTCATCATCGATTATTATTTTGCTCACTGCCTCTCTCAAAGTCTGCTTAGCCTTCGGTCCCAATGTCTTTATCAGCATAATTGGAATGTCATCTGGGCCTGTTGATATACTGCTATAGTAACGCTCTTCTCAGCCCTTTCCCACTCTCTTTGTGAAAATGGAGCCACTGCACCACTTGATTCATCCTTGTCTATTGTGGTGTACAAAGCACTTCTTTATTGAAATTTTTCTGTCACCCTTGTTCTTACGTAATCAAAAACTTCGTCCCCTTCTAGCCTAGCACTTTGAGCTGTAGTTATAAACTTGTGCTCTAGGCTCGTCTCATTTGTTAGGGAGTTTAGATGGTTCCAAAACTTCACAGCTGCCTTTCTATCTTTTCTATTTACTTCTGCCAGCCACTGGGCTCCCTTTCTTCTAATTTTTTTATTGATCAGAAAGGATGCGTCCCTTCTACAGCTTAGAAAGATTTTCCATTTTCTTTCAACATCATCTGTCGGTTCACCCCGCTGCTTAGTATGTCTGTGTTCCCTAGAGGCTTCCTGACGTTTTGCTATGGCTCTCTTAAATTCTTCATCCCACCAACTTTTGGGTTTGTGTCTTCTTTTCTGGGGTGACTTGTCACGTGCCTTACCAAGCTCTAGCTCATACAGTCTAATTAGATTTGTATATGTCCACACTTTTATTATCCTCAGTGATTACTTTCTTAATTTGTTTAGTAGGAATTGGTATTTGCCTTTCTGAATGAAAATTTTCCTGTAGTTGCTCCTCTTGTCTCCTTCCCAGTCTCACTGCTCTTCCAAATCTTTGCTTGATACGTTTGTGATCACTACGCAGACTTCTGTAGCCATCTTTATCTATGTGCATTCCTCTGAGCTTATCATACCTACTATGTGACATCAGTGCATAATCTATCGTCGACTGCAGCCTTCCTACCTCCCATGTTACTACTCTTCACACTTCTAGGTACTGCTGGAAATAATCAAATCATGCCTTTCACGCATATCCATGATCATTTTGCCTGTTGAGTCGGTATACCCATCTATACCTTCTATGTGTGCATTCATATCTATTAGTATAAATATATCGCACTCTCCTCCTAATTCCTTAACGTTATTTGATATACACTCTATCATTGCCTGATTTTCCTCTCAGGTTTTTGCTCCCGTCCACAAGTACACCAAACCAAGGAGTGTTCTTTGCCCTGCCAGTTTCCCTTTAAGCCATAAATGTTTCTTGCACTCTTGCTTGACCCTTGGCCAGTATGTACATTTATGAATCAATTCACCAATACCACCCCATTTCTGCTGCCTTCTGTTCTAATACAATATTCCCACACGTAGTCCGGATTGTTAGGAGGTTGTTCCATGTCCCTTGGATGTGTTTCTACAAAAGCGTATACCATTGGCCTCTCCTTCCTTAGCTATTCTTCTATATCTTCCCACATTAGCCTGTTCTTGCCACCCTGCATGTGAATATACCCTATGTATGAATAGGCTCGGCACTCGTGGCCACGATTATTTCTGCCCCGGACTCTACCTATCTTACATATTCGTGCTAGTTTGGAATTGTATCGGTCCATATTACTGTCAAAGTGTACTCCCTGGTTGTTTTCCTCGTTACTAGTTATCCTGCACCCCGACGGACCCGCGTGCCCCCCCCCCAACAGCTACTGCGAGTCCTGCAAGTCGCTAACCCACCTCTTCACCTAGTCGCCCATTGTAGTGAATTCTGCCTCGTTTAAAACTACCCAACCTATGCACCTCTCTGTTTATTTCGACCACCTCAAAGCCTCTCTATCGACTCATCTACCATATCTCTCGGTTTGCGTTGACAACCGCTCTTTGTAGGTTGTCGTCACGCACCGGCACCTCCGGTATCGTGCATATCACTACCCATACCCGAGGAGAAGTGGCCCGCAAGTCATCGACCCCTTTCTCCAGTGTTGTTGCGAGTCCTGCCACATCTTCATTTAAGACATCGTTTAAACCGCCTGAAATTGTCACGAGGTTTTGTCTATATGTATTTTTGAGTTTTGCGTTCGCTTGCCTCATGATTGCTTCCAGCTTGCATCCTGGGAACGCTCCTCCAGCAACTCTCTTGTCCCCCCTAACCCTCTCTTAATTGCTTCTGCGCATTGATTTAAATTCGAGTTCCTGGCAATTATTACATGTCGTGACTTTTCAGCTGGAGCGTCCTGCACCTGGTGGTTACTTGCACCTGTGACGCCGGCTGCTTTGTCCCCTCCCAGCCCCACCACTACTGCGCTGAAGCTGGGCCTTGCGACAATTAAACCGGCTGAACCTGTTCTTTCCAAACTACCTTGCTCGCTCTTCTTCGCTGTTTTGGTTATTGGTGCCCTACTGTTCTCTCCGTCGGCCGCTCCTTTGTTCACTTTGGCTAGTGCTTCCTCAGCGGACTTGCAGCCTTTCTCCCTCTGTCCTCGTTTTTTTCTTGCTGTGCCGCAAACGCAGTCTCCAGCTCGGTGATTCTCAACAGCAGTTCACTCTGGGCAACCATCATTTTCTCCATTTTTTCCTCAACCTCACATTGCCTACACTTCGCATCAGCCTCTCCTCCTTCCGCTTCTACACTTGGGTCCACTTTCGAAGCCACCCCACATCCTGAACACTTTACAGTCTTTTTAAACCACGTCTTTCCGACACCAATTGTCCCTATGACTTGTCGTACTCGATAATCACAAACCTCGAGCCCTGCCATACGAAAAAAAAGAAAGTCTAAGCTCCCCTACAAAAAATCTAAGAAAGTCTAAGCTCCCCTTTGATGTGCAAAAGCTCAATAATGCATGCTCTTTTTGTATATCAGCCTTTTTTACGTCCCTAGAGCAAGCTTAGTCCCTTTAGCAAGTTTAGCAAGAGTCCCTTTAGCAAGCTTAATCGATAAGATCGATTAAGCTTGCTAAAGGGACTCTTCTAGTTGCCCCTCAAGACCTTAATAAAATTCATTGTCTGTCTGTCTGCTGCGGACACTCTGTAGATGTTTGCTAGGGTATTCATGCATGCATTATGCAGTAGCTGCTCTAAAACTGCTGGTATCTCTACCGAGTCGAATGCCTTATATTAGTATCTGCAAGCTAAGTAAATGGATGTATTCTGTTTGGCAGATTTTTCAGTTTGACAGCACATGACTATTATTTACAGTGACCCATCTGTTGATCTGTGTATAATTCTTCAAATCTTTCATCTCGTTTTTTCTGTATTTGTTTGGTATTGACATTTTTACAGTTAGGTTGTACATTTGATTCGCCAGTACATGAGGCATTGTGCAGAAAGTGTCACCAGCTTTTAAACACGAGATCTCCATCTTTGTTAGGTCAACAATTTCTCTGCATGATTTCTCATTGGTCATGTTTTGTAGGGCTCTATTCCATTCTCTCAGGGTAGGGTATCCAAGCAGATTCGTTCCTGGTTACGCTTCTGATTTTTTGTTTCTTTCTAACTTTGTTTATATTGAGACTGCTGATTATGTTACTCTGTCTGTTGTAGTGTGCATTCGTAATTAGGTTCCTGTTGTCATGTTCTGTTCTTTCTTTCAATTTTTCATCTAATTCTTTGGTGCTGTAAATCCTCATGCCAGCAATTTTTTTTTGTTAATCAGCCCTTTAAGCTAATTTAATTCAACTTTAGATCTTGAGTGGGTAGCTTTTGTAGATTGTTGTTTCTTTTTTGTGATTTGGGAGAGTTTGCTTACTTCTTGCCCTAGTGCTTTAACCTATTTGCAGTTGCGTTTTAGGAATCAATGTAGTTATGGTTTTGTTCATTTCCTCTAAGTCATAATTTTTTTCTTGTTCTAAGGCCTCGCATACGAGTGTTCTAGGGCATGGCTGAGAATGCGTGTGACTGTGGCTTTGCTCCATTTTCAGAGGAGCCTTGCAATTTCTCTGCAAGTTATAACAACATTAATATTAATAATAACAATAAAAATTGCATTTTTGGGTGCCTTGATGTTCTGCATTCAATTTTCACGGGCTTACTGATGATGACTATAGTATTCAAGCATGTGAAGAGATGGTTTTCGTCAAACATTTAAAATGACAGATTGAAAAGGCAAATGTAATAATCACAAATCGCCGGTCATCGCTGCTGTGTCTGAGGTGGTAGCTGCGTTGAATTTCGCTTGCAACAACATAGGCTTACGTTGGCTCGCTGGCACCACGACCTTCTGTATTTTACTGACCTGCCCAGCGAGCGAAGCGCCAGCACGCCCTTTCTGGCATTAGTGCCTGCCGCTATGCGCCTTGTGGCGCTGCAACTTACCTCATCCGCACCGGTTGCTGGCGCCCAAAACATGCTTTTTTTTAGTCTGCTTGCGTGACGCTGGGAGAAAAGCAGCAATGTTTACGCGTGCATACACTGTGGACAATTAAAATCAACAAAAAAATTGCCCGCAGCTTCCCTCGGGGGAACACTGAGGAGGATGCGGAGCATATAATTGGTTAACGGGGTGTTAAAGTGCGACTTACTTGGGTGGATGGCTACATTGGTTAACGTGTTTGTGAAATGGGGTGCTAAATTGCGACTTACTTGGGTCGATGGCTAAATTGGTTAACGTGGTTGTAGGAGGGGGTGTTAAATGAGTGAACACGTACACACGTATGCGAAAGGGCGGCGCTGGTCGAAGGGACGTCGATCATTGTGTTTGTGGATTCGTTGGAATTCATTTCACCGTGACCTTGGACGTCGACGCGCCGTACAAACCAACCGACGAGCGGCAACTGAGCGAGCGAGCGCCGACCTTGGGTATATATACAGCGCGACGGCGCATGCGCTGTCAGCTGTCGAATGTTCTCGAAGGAGAAGCGCGCGCGCGGCACAGATGGCGACGGCGCGACGGCGCATGCGCTGTCAGCTGCCGAATGTTCTCGAAGGAGAAGCGCGCGTGGCACAGATGGTGGGCGACGGCGCGACGGCGCATGCGCGCGCGTCAGCTGTCGAATGTTCGAGAAGCGGTGCAGACGGCGCGGACGGCGCACTACAAGGCGCGAGTATAAGATGCTTCCGCATCTAAAACTTCTTTTTGAATAATCCTAATGGTACAATGACGATCTTTCGCTACTTGTCGCAGCTCGTCATGAGCTGCGACAGAAGTGTGCAGGTTGGTGCAGTTTGTACACCAGCGAAGCGAGGTTTCTTGTTGCAAATTAGGAAGATGGCGACAACGGCGGAAGTGACATCACGGTACAGTGGCTAGAATCCTATGCATAGGATTCTAGCCACTGTACCGAAGCGTAGGCTGTGGGAGCACAGGGTTGCTCGGAGGTGACTAACACGTATATTTAAACACGGCCGGACTAAACTGCACATGCGCGCATTTCTTTTTTTTTCGTAAAAAGCGAGCGGGCAGGTGCAGTCTAGCCCGGCCATGATTCGAGGATCAGAGTTGCAACTTGAGCTGCGCAGTCACAGTACCCCAACCAATGAGTTTATATAGAGTCATTATATATTAATTATATGTCACCAGCTAAGGGACCTCTGTACCCGGGAACATGACTGAGCTTTTCACGCACAACGAAACGCCTTCTCTGTTACCTCCGTTAAGGATCGCTGCGTTGTCAGAATCATCGATGCTGTCGAGTAGTTTTTTTTTTTTTGTACGGCAGCTACCAAGACAGCCATCGCGGCAGTGTTTTGCTAAACAACATCGTCGATACACGCCACGTTGTCTGTTTGACCGACTCGGTCTGGACTTGCATCTTAGTTTTGGCAACAGCCGCTACGCTGTAGTGTCGAAGCTGCACTTGCTGAACCGGTGCTGTGCGCCCACAGCACCGCTCAAACACTTTTCAGATCTAGTGCAGGCAGTGCAAGCCAAATCGAAGATACCCATTGTATTAGTGTCGAGGGATACCATCCTCGCAAGCACTAGCATGAATATCAGCCTACCGCTTCTGGTGTTGCTGATACCCATGCTGCTGTTGGTATCACTATGCAACTGTAAACAATTTAGGTAAAACATCTGCAACTGCTCAACACGAATCTGCGCGTATCTCTATCGTCATTTCGTAACGTTTCGCCAAATGTGTCTTATCTGCGCATGTTCTCATAAGATAAACGTACGTGCGCGTGTACCTGGGAAGATAGGTGTGCGCCCGGGATGGGAGGGGAAGGGGGTCACAAAATGAGCCCCAAACATTGACGTAATAGGGATCGAAGAGAAAGCTTCTTGCAGTCAG
This sequence comes from Rhipicephalus annulatus, assembly GCA_013436015.1. NCBI lineage: Eukaryota > Metazoa > Arthropoda > Arachnida > Ixodida > Ixodidae > Rhipicephalus > Rhipicephalus annulatus. The sequence goes on along the minus strand of WOVY01009740.1, from coordinate 1,082,536 downwards.
AACAGCAAGCATGGAGGCAATCTGGGTCACTGTTCTGCGACAGAAAACACGCAAGCTTATAGGACCATATGCAACCCTACTTTTTGCAATAATGTATTAAAATATGTTCAGTTGTATATATTTTTGAAGTATCTTTAGTTACAATCGTGTTACGTGAACATTTCACTCAAGAACTGCTGATGGTGTCGAACTGCAATTTCAAATTTCGAGCACTCCGCACACATGCGGCTGCATTTCCGATGGAGGCGGAAATAGTGTAGGCCCGTGTGCTCAGATTTGGGTGCACGTTAAAGAACCGTGGTCGAAATTTCCGGAGCCCTCCACTACGGCGGCTCTCATAACCATATGGTGGTTTTAGGACGTTAAACCCCACATATTAATCAATCAATCAACTCCGCAAACATTCCAAACGTGGCATTATCTGGTGGCCTGATTGCAAATACGATCATGGTTCTTCTATTGGGACCATTACGCATACTACTCCATTTAGCACACCATGGCTTCACGCACGCATTTCACGCGCGCCATTCGAGAGTTCGCAGCTTGTGCTTGCCTGTTTTACGCGCGTGCCAACTTGTCATGTGCGTTCTGGGACCTTTCACTGCAACTCAGCGTTAACTACGCTTTAGCTTTTGTAAGTGTTTTGTCGTTGTTTCAGGAATCCAAGCTTTCCTTTCACCCGAAGGCTTAGTTGTGGTGCGCTGCGAAGCTGCTGTGCCATGTGCTTTTTTCGTCGCGGCCGTTGCTACCTTTAACCCAGCAGTTATGTCAGTGGCTCTTTTCTTCTCAACAACCACTGGGTACCATGCTCATGTGAAGCTGAGTCATCGCATCTGTTTAGTGCAGGTTTCGAAGCTCTGCCCTATACAGCTCAGTCGTGTTGTCGGTTAGGCAAGTCGACTTCCTGTTTATTTCTAATCGCATTTCTTCTGTAGTGCCAGCACCAGTGAAGCCTGTAAACACGGTAACGGCATGGCAGGGCAGGAAGTCTCGGTGGTTAATGCGGCAAAACCACTCCATCTTTTGCTGTGCTGTTACCTCGGTGGTTTTGTGGCATTGACCTTTCAGTACCTGTCATAAAAAAAGAAACCTACCAAGCCAATATTCCAATCACCAGGCTTCTTTTTTGATTACTCGTTACAACTTCTAATTACTTCTAATTACTTCAATCACAAGTACTAATTACTACAAACTGGAAACAATGCAAAAGTAAGTGCTCAGACTTTTCGAGAACTATTTTGGTGAACCAAAAGACTTACCCACAAATCCTTTATTTGTTAAGTATAATTAGCTTAAAGCAACCAACATATACGATTATAAACTCCTCCTGCACATACAGAAACATGATCTGATAGACACTGCACATGCAACATCAAGACACTATCCACTACGTAATACACAGACACCACTACCAAGAACACGTACGAAGTACGGAAGGTCAGCTCTCACTTATCAGATACCTGCACTAATAAATCGTGTATCTTCACAAATAAATTTTGATATCCCATTCCATAAATTTAAAAAAACAAATAAGACTTTTCCTATTAAATGACTGTGCAGTCGTTACAGCATAACCTCATTAACTGTCACTGCACCACTGTTCTTGCATTGCATTTTTTATACGTTCAAACGTTTGCATTTTCGGTATGTGCAGTTATACTAGTTATATAGGTGCGTTTTAATTTCTTATGCATTTCCCTGTTACATTCATTTTGCTGTATCTGTGCATTTTTGTTGCACCTCCTTATATATACTTTGCTATGTACCGATGCCATTATATCTTGTCAAGTTGTATAAGCTGTATCATGTCGTGTTAGTTATACTTTTTATTCACTGCTGCCTGTACGGTCCCCCATGTAGCTGTTTTTCAACAGCTTTTTGCCTGGGGAACCCCCAACTTTTTGTCTTGGAAATAAACCCAAAACAACTTACAACCAAATAGGGCAGTGGCGTAGTCAGAAATTTTTGTCGAGGGTTGGGGGAAGAGGCATCAGCTTTTATTTGTGGCATTATCATCGGCAGTAGTCTGAGGAGACTGTTTACATGTATGTCAGTCATGAGACTACCCTCTCCCCCCCTCATGTGTATGTGCTTGTGAATAGAGTATGGAAAAGAGCAGTAAACTACAGTAAATCACCGGTACAGTGACCGTACAGAGCAGTCGCCTCCCGTGGCATCACTTAATGGACTAGTTTTCAAAGACCCATCATTGTGACCAACTGTCTGATCGGAGAAGACATCGTTAATCATTAATTTCTGTTAAGTGAAGACGGCGTAGTCCATGTCAAGGTGAAGTGCGTTTCACAAATCGAGGACGGCTCTGCCTACAACGTGGAATGAGAGTGACTGCATGCGTTATTTTTCAGGCAGACTTTCTAGCAGCCATGGTAGACATTACAGTTGCACTGCGACTTGATATCAATGAAGTACTTCAATCGCAGAGGTTTCATGATGCAATCTGTGGCAGCAAGGCAATCATTTTGAAAAATGTTCACAAGGTCTCAATGTGAAATGCACCTTGGACCAGACTATACCTATTCACATAAAAACAGCTTGTTCGCTGCGTTTATGCACTAGAAAACTTAAATACGTGCAAAAACGTGTAATGTCCTTGTCTTCTTTTTCGTTTTCGCATCTTTCGTGGCTCTGCTTCCTGAAACGATTGCGTTGCGACAGGGTGTCTTCGGTTGTTTTCAAGCGTGCAGCCGTCATTTCCCTTTACGTCAAGAGATTTCTAACTGTACAGAATATTTCACTGTGCAGCATTGATATGCCATGCATGCACTTTTATAACTAGTACGTGCAATCATGTTTGCAGAACTTACGGCGCGAACAGGAGCAGCATCGTACCGCACAAAATGTCGTGTGATCCATTCTCTAGTGATTAAGGAATGGGCTCAGGTCTTGTTTAGAGCACAGCACACCATAAACAATTTCTCTGAATGCGTGAACTCCGAGAACTGCCAGCGCATGCAACACGAATTTACTTACGCTATACTAGGCACCATTCCTGCCTGGCGGTTGTCTGTTTCAGACATTCTGATGCGAGTCGCTAGAATTTCACTGCTGTCATCGACTCCTTCACATTCTTTCACGTTTGTGGAATGGTATCGCAATGCAACAGAAACTAGCAGCCTTCTATAAGGGCGCAATTACAAATGCAAGACGTTTGCACGCAGATTAAAATACTGGGTGAGCGCGACTTCACTGGCACCTGAAGGGAAGCGGAGGAAATCTATACCCGGGAGTCTTTCCGCCAGGAGAAAAATGAGCCCTAGTGTTTTAGTTGGAACTTCACTAGCCAACATGTATCGTCAGTAATATTCTCGTTTCTCACACTCAGTGTTACTGCCCGAACTTTGGTGAGCGTGTTGCTTCCTAGCAATGCAAAGTCACCCCCTTGAAATACGCTGCCTACACGTATTGCTAATTATTCGTATTCTGTGTCAATCAGCACCCCTCTATAAGACTTGATGGCCGCGCCAAAATGCGGTAAGCTAAAGTTTGATTATTATTTCTTGATAGGCAACACTGCACGCTCGATGACTGACGAAAAAGCTACAGCAGCTGAAGAAGCGATTCCCAGTTGTAATTATGTACTGCCTAAATACGACTGATGTGCCGTAAGAAATACTTAAAACCTATCGAATCTTGATGCACTATTGGAAACTACAATTTCTCAAAACGACGTAGGTCTTTACCTGTTTAATGGGTCAAGACTCCAGGAGTTGTAGCACGACGAGACTAGATGACATTTGCTAATGAGGACATGCAAATTTGTGCTAACTATACGTTTTTCTCATTTAGTAAGCGAATACTGAAGTACCAACCTCACTGTCAAGAAATGTTTTCCTGGCTGCTGGTGTATTCCAAATATCAAGAGGGATCAAGATGTGTGCTCTTTGGAAATTAATGTTGAGGTAAGGGGACTCATGGGGCAAGCTGGGTCTTCTCTCCGTGGACATGTTGCCACAACATGCTCGCAAATTTCAGAAGCCATGAGTGCGACAACCACAAGACCACTGCTCCGTACAAAATTTTCTAGAAGCACTCGGAGGAGAGTCAATCGTTAAAAAGTTGAGTCATTAGTTCAAGCACAAAATAGACAGCTATTGAAAATCTGTGTTTTGGATATTTAAATCTGCTGAAAAAAATATATTTCAATTTCCATTAGTTCCCCACATGTCCCCTTCATATTCAGTGTAGAGGAAACAAATAAAATGCCCAACAATGTTTTGCAACTGTAACACTATTCTTAATTGTGTATGAGCACATGGTGGGAATGCAACCACCAGAAAAGGTTCTTGCAAGCTCTGAAACACGCTTAGGCAATCACAAGTTATGAGAATTTTAGAGTGATTAAAAAGTATTATTATGTCAATAATGTTTAATCCACATCTGCCTGCCCGTCTGCACAACCTGAAAATAAAACTTTGGCTTGAAGTGTATTGAAAGTCCCTTTTTGAAAATTGTGCTGTTCTTGTGAGATCTGACTATTATTGTGGCATATGTGTTTTTCAATGTTTGTATTTTTGCACTGTTTATTTGTGGTAAAGTAGAGTATTTTTCAATATGAGTGCTTCTTTGTTGTCATCAGTTGTTTAACTACAGTTCTCCAAATTAGTTGTGTAAATGTTATTAGTGTCCTGTGTGTTTAATGTTTAGCATTGGCAATTCTTGATACTTCAGAGCATCTAGTAGTGGTGATGTGTGAACCTGTTTGCATTTTATTGCTTTCAGTGCTCCGAGAAGAGCTGAGTGGTGGCTCCTGTTATGAGGAGCTTCGTATATATAAAACTAAGAATGATGTGCTCCCGTGCTTCCTAGATTAGTTCTGGCAGCGTTACTAATTTGCCGTGCACTGTAGCTAGCTTTCTATTTGGTGGTAGACTTGTCAATTTGCTTTGACCCTTCGTAGGGCAGTGGTACAAATGTGTGTTACTTTTTCACCATTTTTAACTACAGCAAATAAATATGGCTGGAATGGGCACCGTTTCTACCTGTCGTGTAGTTTACCAAGAAATATAATAAAACTATTTCAAGTTATCGCTTCGCTGCAAGATGTAGCGCTAACAGCAAGTTGGAATTTGCTCATGCCTTCATCATTTCTCACTATCTGCTGCAGTGGTCTAAATGAGTGCCTTGAAAAGATCACTTCAATATGTCTTTATAGTGATCCATTTCACCCATTTAATGATGAGAAATCCCGGCTGCGGCGGCTGCATTTTCGATGAAGGCAATATTTCTGTAAACTCGTGTGCTCAGATTTGGGTGCACGTTAAAGAACCCCAGGTGGTCGAAACTTTCAGAGCCCTCCACTATGGTGTCTCTCATAATCATATGATGGTTTTGGTAGGTTGAATCCCACATATCAATCAAACAAGCAACCATTTAATGATGAGAACCTAGCGAACCTTTTGCAGGACAGATTTTATCTGCTGTCATTATTCAGTTTCCTTATCAATCCCTTTTGGGACTTGATTTTGATTATGGTGTTATTCATAATTGGGGAGGTATCCCACTGGTACAGTTTGACATGACAGCATTTTCATTTTTATTAAAGTGGAAGATTGATTTGCATAAGCAGCATCAATTATAGTTCGCTTGAGGAGCACCTAAGTACTGTAGTCTGAAATTCGCGTAAGCTGATGTATGCCTGTCGCCTTTATGTGCATTCAGCGTAAATGCTCAGTAGCTATTTCTGTAGAACATGCCAAGTTCTCCAGTGCATTGAAAGATTAGGTAAACAGCACCATTAAAATTATAACTATGTTACTACTGAAAATTTTCTTTTGTTATACCGCCTGAAAATGTTGGAACACATATGTACCACTTTTTATGCTATATTTTAAAAGATAGTGGTACATAGATGTGCCATGCTTTTCTTGGAACCTACTCTGCTGTATTTCTTGAAAATCGTGTGAAGTACTTTCCCAAGTGATCATAAATGCTTTTTTTTCAGATACTAAGCAAAAACTCTTATTTCAAAAGTGGTGTCTCACAGAGCTTTAAAGGGTAAAAAATATTTGTAGAATGGTCAATCTTTACAAAGCTTTACCGAACAAACTTGCTTACATCAGCAAAGACAAGCCATCTTTTTAGCAGCTTTTAATTGATTGATGAGATGTAGATTAAGTTTAATTATGAGCACTTACTTGTAAAAGTGTTTAGTTTATCAAGATGCAGAAACAGTGGGCAGCTTTGGAATTATTTTCACAATGAAGGCTTTGTACTGCATTCGAATCTGCACTCTAGATTAGAACTTTTACGCCTTGTCTCTCCGTGTAAAGATTGCAGTGGAATTTTTGTGTCCATGAGAGAACATGTCGCCCTAAAAATTCAGTGATGGGAAAGACCATGTCTTGTGTATCAACAAATTACAATCTCACAATACCGAAAACACCAACCTTAGCACGAAAAGATGCTTAGTAAGCAAGAAAGCGTGCAAAAAGAAAATGTGGGTGGTAATGGAATCTACTTGGAGAGACGAAGTTTAAAATCGGTGACTGTTTCATATGGCCATCATTCTTTTGCCAAGGAATGAGTGATCACTTCTGCTTTAAAAACATCTCTCATAATTGGAACAGCTAATGAAGCAATCATTACAGATTACAAAGCCTGAATATCAGAAGGTTGCTGCTAAGTTGAACGTCACTTGGCTGAATGCTTTCATCTTGTTTTTCGTGCAGTTCAGAAAGCAGACTTGAATATATTGCACCATTTTTAAGCGAGTGTCGAAAATGTCGAACTACTGCGCTGCTCTAGGAAGTCGGGTTGCAGGTCTCATTGCATAGTGAAGCCAGGAGTGAGTAATAGAAACTGACCTTTGCATTTGCCATGCCCCAAGTGAAAGGCTTCGCTAAGTTGCAGACTAAAATGGAACATTGAAACGTTAACGTAGGTGGCAACTTCAGAAGTGAGCTCAATCTCAACTCGATGAACCCTGTATTTTAATCATAATTATTAGTTTCTATTCAAAAGCATACGTTAAGCATAACTTAAACTAATCTTAATATCTGTTTACGTTTTTTTGTATTTTTGCGTGTGCATGTCTGTGTGTGTGTTCTGATCATTGACACGTCATAGATCTTTGTTGAAATTTTTAGTAGACTTAATGCAGTAATTGCTGTGATGCACCTTATGAATGACATACATTTAGCTCCTTTGAAAAGGTGGCATTGTCTTTTACATTTTGATCAGTGCATTTGATAAAGTCTAGAGGTGAAGCGGAAAAAGAAGTATAGTGGGTGTTATTGAGTCAGTTCTGTGTATAGAAATATATATGCCTGTTTAATGCTGCCATTGAATTTTCCAGTTTTCCAGTGGTCTTTGTGCAGGATATTCTGCCTTGTTGATGGGAGCTTGAAAATCACATTGTAAAGTATGTAGTGCTCTAGCTAATTTGCTGCAAATGGGAATTTTGTTTCATCCAATTTAGTAAGGAATTGGCTGACTAAATTATGAACCTCAATAAAAACAAAATACAAAATAAAGAATACAGCATGCTCTAACTTGACATGCACTGCTAGAGTGCATTTCATGTAGCAGTGCTCCTAAAGCTGATAGTCATTTCTGTTTTAGTTCATTATTTCTCACACATTGTTATTTTTCCTCCTTCAGGTGCAAGTTGGCAAACCTAATGGGAATCTGATGCCACTGTTGGATAGAAAAGATTTTGCTTGAACTGCATTTCTTGTTTTCATTGCATCATCCTCTCCACCTTTTTTCGGTGGTGTCTGCATTTTATGTGAAGTGGGATTTCATTTATCTATTTTTATTGAGCTCACATGTTTGTGCCTTTCATAGAATGTATTAGACTCGCGTTTATTTAGTAACTGCTTCGAACCTGCTCCAAATTGGCACTGAGAATATGAAGACGAATAACTGTGTGACCAATTTTCAAGCCCGACAGAAATCGAAAAGCATGTGTTTTAGCATGCTTTTCTAACATTCTAGCATGTTAATATACTTTACTGACTCTTGACTTATTTATGCAACATGAAGTGGCATATATCTCGCTTTTAGATCACTAAGCTACTTTCAATTTTACATTCAGGCTATATGGGTGATATGTAAAAATTACCGAGTTTATATATTCAATACGTAGCTCATACCACATGCTTTAGATAAGTAACCTAATTATTTGTTTCTTGTAATTTATGTTGGTTTGAGGGTGTGAGCCATCAGACTAATGACTTTCAGTTCATAACGTTCTAGTGCATCATCATTACTTCGTAACTTCGAAATACTTTCTACTGTTAGTTTATTTAAATATCACCTCATTATCATGCTGTTCAAATCCTTGCACCATCTTGTCCCAGCAAGCGTCTTTTATCCTAATGCTTTGTCTAACTTAAACCGTACTAGATTTGCTTCAAATGGAAATTTTCTACTTCCTACTATCCGCACTAATTTTGTTCGCCACGCTGCATATTTCTCAGCATTATCATTATAGAATTCATTGCCATCTCACATCAAGCAATGCTCGACTATTGGCACATTTAAAAAACAATTGTATTCGTACTTGATAAACTACTAGATGTTTTTATCTTGTTATATTGTTTATTCCACTCTTCTTTTTACTTGTTTCATAGTTAGTGTTGGTTTTATCAATTTACTCATCTCTCTGTTTTCACTGCTACTGCTAATTGAGTAAGTTTTGTAATCCCATTTTGAACAGGAGGTGCCCCTGCAGCCTTGTGCTTTCGGACCTCCTTCTGTATATTTACTTTGTATACTATTCCTTTTTCTGTAATAATTACTGAAATAAACTGAAACTGAAGCTGAAACTGAACTGAAACAACTCTCATAATCAATATTAAGATTCATGCAACACATTGGGGACTCCTTGAGTTCTAGGAGTTGTATGGCATATTTTGCTGTCTGCTCCTAAAACACCACTAGCTGCTCGAGACTGGCACGTTTTCTGCTACGAAAACACTCGTAGCTGCTCCGAAGTGGTAATTTTTCTGCTTCAAATGTTGCTCCCAAAAGTACAAAAGTGCAATGTCACTTCCATAACTGCACACGCTTGTGTACAGAATCTGTCATATAAGCTCCGACAAACATATGCAAAAACGGCAGTGTACAGGCGCGCGTGAATAATTGTTCTTCTGCAGAGTCGGTAAACCTCAGGAATAATATTGATGCACTGTCCCATCTGTTTCATGTGCACTGGAAGCGGGAGCAGTAGGTGTTTCGGCCAGGGAGTGGGTCACACTGGCATTTCGAGGAGGGCCTGTTGACGTTGGTTACGATTGATTAAGGTTCCTGGGAATTGGCTGCGACCTCTCGCGGTAGTCCTGAGGGGTCCAACAGTTGTTCCTCCTCTGGAGGCCGGTTGGCCATTTTTCCCGGGACAGCACGCCACCGCTTGGGCAAGGCGCAGCACACGTACACCTGCTGAAGTTGTGGTTTGCCGGACCTTCTAGTCCAATTGCCTTGATGGCAAGCAAGTCACTCGTAACAACCTCTAAAGAACCTACAGACTGACTATGACATTGATGTCTCAAGGAGTCTCATGGTCACTGGTCGAACTTTGAAGCCCCCCGTCAGCTAGTGTAAGCTTGTTCTAGCTCGCATGTATGCTTTTGAATCACAAAGGTTCAAGGTCTGTCTTTAGAGTTTGTCACACATTTGCGATTCTAAGCAGGTTTTTCGTGTCATTTCTTGTTTTGGTCAAGAATGCCATGCATAATAAAAATGGGTCCACCTGGTGTCACATGTGAAGCTATGCACTAATGACCGCACCACCAAAGCTGACCTTCTACATTTTAAAGTGCATCTGAACCACCACAAGTTTAAAGAAGTGTGTTTTTTTCTTACCTCACTACCCTTCCTTCTGGCACTATTTTCTCTTAGCCACTCATTTCATTGTAAACAGATGAACGTTGTCAGTGCAAAGTGTGAAGCATATCAGGATTTTATGTTTTTCGGCTTTCTACTAATAATTATCTCCACTTTTTAGTTGAAAATGGGCACAACGAGCTGAACTCAGTTGCGCACAAACGGCGAAGCAACTGCATGGTAAAAGCGAGTCAGAGACAACTTACAAACAACATCTCAAATTTCAATCAAATGAAAGCTTATTTCATCATGATGTCACATGAACCGACCTCTGGCATCAGGGATTGTGCCATAGAGACTGGAAAGGCCAAAACAAAATACAGTGGCCTTTTGTATTTTCGGCGGTCGTTTAGGGTCGATTAAAATGTGGAAAATGCTGATGCAGCCTTAAACTTGGATGCATCTAGCTGGTGCTTCACATACCGTCAAAGTAATACCTTCAGAGCATTACACCAAAAATAGATACCTTCGAAGTATTGCACCAGGAACCGCGAACTATCTAAAATACTGACTGAAGCTCAGAGGAAGATGGAAGCTCGAAGAGATGAAAACTTTGCTAGTGCAAGGTGAAGCTGCAGGCGATGTTCAACAAGTGGACTTTTAATCTTGCTGCAGCCTTGAAAAAGACAAGTCTAATTGTTGAAAGGCTGGCTCCACAAGCACTAATTGCTCACGAATTTGTCCTCTAAGGTATTTATTGTGTATAGAACAGAATTTAGGTTGTGAGTTTTTTTACATGCAGTTTCTCATTGCACTTATTCATTCTGGTTTGGAGATTCAACTGAAAACGACATAACTAGTAGCTTTAAGGGACCCCTGACACCAAATTCAAAAGTTCAAGATGCTTCTGTTATTTGATTGTCCGGCATGCGTGGGCACGTCTGGCCAATTGTGAGGGGCGAATTTTTCGAGATGTTTTCGTTTGGTTTCAAAGTAAATTGTAGGACCCATCCAAGTTTTCAGCCCCTTGTGACATTGGTACTAGTATTACGGAAACCTTTCACATTTCCGTGGACGTTCCACAAGTAAAGCGACTATTGTCAACGTCAGAGAAGATTTTAAGACTCGCACAGTACTCTGACGGGCACTTGGCGGGTACTCTTGTTCATAAACCCTAACATTGTGTTGTCATACCATGGCACGTTGGTCAAAGCAAGTATGACCCCGAACTTGAACAGAAAGCGTTATAAACTCTTTTGCTGATTTGTGCCTGGTAGAAAGGTCGGAGGTACACCCAAAACGCCAAGCTTTTCTTTTTTCATGAAAGGAAGCTCTCACTATTGATGAATACATTAGCTTCTGCCCCTTTTCTAATGTTAATTTTCAAATAGCAGTGTGATGGTAATGAAAACCCTTAACTTTTTGTGGGCTCCTAAATGTGCTTAGTGTTGGTCAATGCACTTCTATTCAGCCAGTTTTGAGCAGTTGCGATTTGAATTGCTCTGTGTAAATAATCAAAAATTTCTTGTTGTATTCATGTAATTTACAGAGTAATCAAACATGGTACAGTTGTAAAACTTATTTTGACATCAATTTTAAATTTGAATGTATTAAAAGGAACAAATAGACCTCTTCTACCACATGTAAACACTTGGTTTCATTGCATCTCAGGGCTGCTGTGTCATGAAACGTCTTCTCTAAGGGAATCCGTACTGCTGCAAAGCCACGCTCCTGCACCTAATTCATTCTTTCTTTTTTTAGTGTCTTGAATTCGATAAGTACTATAAGAAACTTTTATTATTAACGTATTTTTTGTGTACAGTTTGCATCGTGGTACTGTACAAGTCCTGCCGCCACTTGAATTCACTTCAAAATTTTTTGACACTGATTGCCATTGACTTTTTTGAACCTATAGAGCCATAATTGCACGAGCCTGCTTTCAAAACAGAGTATTAACGAGGATTGTAGTTTGTGGTAGTTGGGGGGGGGGGCTCAGAGTGCTTGGTCTCTTTGTAAGCTTGTGTGTGTGTGTGCATGCAGCACAGCTGTAATAAGACCATTGTGTGAGGAGCGTGGCAATCGATGAAAAATCACCCGCTTCGTCGACAGGATCTGAAGCCAGAAGTTCTGGAATGTGAATATTACTGATTGAAAGGCTGCTTTTTCGTCCTCTATAGTTCATTTCAAGTTCAATTCACTTTAACATCAGATAAAAAAAATTTGAAGAGATCTATATACTTTCATTGGCCTTATTGTCTATTGGATTAAATTTGTAGTGCCTGATCAGGAGACGGGGGCTAAATTCTCCTTGTTTTGTTCTTGTTGTAATGGCACTTCCGATTTTTTTTCTGAAATGCCCCAGCTAAATTATTGTTTGCTAGAAACCATTAGAGGAATAGCTCTATCAGTGACATCCTGACTTAAGCATTGCCACCAGTACAACATATTTGAGCAGTCAGTAAAATGAAGCGGCTGCATTTGATCACACTCCTTTATAATCTTCTTGTCCAAACAGTTGAATATGCCTTATGATATATGTTTAAGGAAATATGTTCGTGCTAATGTGTGAGCAAAAACCTGGGCTGCCACATAAGAATCGGAAATGTTACATGTGTGCACAAGAAAACCTGGCCATGTGCAACTTTGCATAAGTGTTTTTGCTCTATTGTAGAAACGTTGTGTGTGGCCGAAATCTTTTGTTTTCTGAGTGTTCAGAAGCTGAGTACTGTGTCCACCTTTTCAAGAACACAAGCAGCTTCATACGTGAATGCAGGTGCCCTTAGGGTTATTCATTATTGCCCTTTTTTCTTTTGCTTTGGCTCTTGATTTTACAACAATTTTTAAATATAATATGAATTCAGCCTTGTTTTTATTGTCTTTCTTACGAATGCTATCTTCTTTGAAAGATTGTTGGAAACTTGTGTGATGTTTGTTCATTTATAATTTTCTTACAGCGCCCGTGAAAATTTTTTTCAGCATGGCCAGGAAATGTCCGATGGTAGTCTTGGCTCTTGCGAAAATGTGAGACAGATGACGTGACTAGGTAGGGAATTTACAAATAAACTTTGAAGTCACTTAGGAAGCGCTCGCTCCTCCTGTGGAATAGGATGCCACATATTAAAAGCCACTGCTTTACATATCCAAAAAACCGGCCGTTGGCTAATTTGAACATCGTGGATGGCATAGTTATGATCGCCTTTTCAGTGTGCTTTGATTTACCTTCATCTCGACATGCTGCAGGGCAGGAAAGTGAGTGATGTGCAGTGTTTTTTGAAGGAAAACAAAACAAAAAAGTGCTCCATGTCGTGACATGCTGTGACATACAGTCACAGCCTCTTGCTCTTTTGTCATTTCTCTTTCGCCATTGCTCTTTTGTCACACCGTGCCCCTTCTTTCATCCACTGTGTATGTAGCTTCAGTGCGCTTGTTCAAACGAAAAGATACAGAAAGGGCTTAGACTGTGCAACTAACTACCTTAACTTGTTCAGTACATGACGTATAATAACGATATTTTTCTGCGGTTCACTTGCGAAGCAATAAACTCCAATAGTGACGCCATTTGATGATTACTTGCTAAAGCATTGCAGGACAGGCTAAAGTCTCCTGCAGTAACAAATGTTAATAATCAGGTAAAAATTACATGTTTTGATGACCCTCTAGTCAGATAAAAAGGAAAATGAAGATTGTATCCTTCGTGAAAGGGAGGATATAATGTTGTTCCTCGACTCACTGACATGTGTGGGTGTGCTTTTTTACGCCACTATATTTTTCAGCAGGGTTGCCAAGTTTGGCCACTTTTTGAGGCCGGTGGCAGCAAAAGAAATTTCTTGGCAAACTTTAGGCTACCTTCGTGTTGCCTTGATCTGAACGGGATCTTTCAGTATCTTGAAGCGTCGTAGCAGCTAGCTTTCAATGATGCAGTAACCACGGCGATCCAGTTATCTGTTCATCTCCCAAAACTAAATTCGGGGCTTACACTGTACAGAAGAGAAGACTTTCGAATGTGTGGGTGAGCCGCGGGAGAAAACAGCGACACTGCTGGGTGGGGCCTTGTTTTGCAGACAGCTTATTGCTGTACGCGACTTCAAACTTTAATTGTCCACCACGGTGGTGTACCAGCTGCAGAGCTATATTAAATTGCACATTAGGTTGCAGCCGGCATAATCGCATGACAATGCATGTTAAAAAACACCAGATAGTGCAGAATTTTCAGAGCCCTGTGCTGCAGTATGCCTTTCAAACATATCGTGGTTTTGGAACGTGAAATTAAGGTGGTATTGTAATCTTCAAATTGTAACTGGAAGTAAACGGGACAGTCGAAAGCATTTTACATCTGGGAATTCTTGTAGTCCTCTGCATTTCAAGTAGGATAATCAATGAATTGCCTGTGTTACTTTTTAGAACTAGGCATGGACTCCAGCTCAGAAATATTTCCTATATGAACTGGGTTATCGTTTGAGCAACGTTTGTGAATGGACTACAGTTACTGCTACTGTTGTTTAGAGCATACTCGAGCAGTGGTATTTTTTTATATCGAGAGACAGGTAGTGAATTCCGAAAAGTTGAGCAGTACGTGCGAAGGGAGTCTAAGCTTTGCAGTAGCAGAAGAAACACTGTCATCCAGCACAAGCTAAATGCTAAAGCGAATAATTCATGCTTGAATTTCAGAAATTATGATTTCGAAGGATTCTTTTTGTAGTTTTTTACATGTCCACCGTGATGCTGTTGAATTTAGTGATTTAGATAAAAAAGACGCAGGTGTTTTTTTACGTACAGGTGGCTACTTTTGGTTACTTTTTAGCTAGTAATTCTAATTTCATGGCTATTTTCTGCCTTTTGAATCTGGCAATCCTCTTTTTAACTCCCCCATTGCTTTGCCCAAGGTAGGAAACTGGTTATTTATAATACGGTAACATTTTGCACCCCCCCTCGTATATTTCCATTATTTTTGTATCACTTGTTTCAATTCATCTATTTGAGGTTGGTGAACTATTATGAGTGTTGTTTAGGCATTTATTTTTTTCTTACATGACACAACTTTTCATGCGCGAGGTTAATGTGGTAGATTGCATGATAAACATTTCTTAATCGGTTATTTCATCGCGGGTGTGTGGAATGTTCATTTGAATGAAGCATTTATCTCCTTCTTTTTCCCCTCGTACTGTTTCTGTCCTCACTACTTTGTATTCCTGTTGTTTTTTTCTTTTGGATTAGCAAGACTTTGGCGACATCTTTGCGGCAAAAGTGCACATACAAAAGGTTCAACAGCCATCAACAAAAAGAGAATGACTGTCTCATAATGCTGAAAATTTATTAGTTCTTTAAAACTCACCTAGAGCAGGTCTCACACTCTTTCCCACACAGTTGCCCTCTCCCCCTTCCTTCATGAATTGCTGGAGAGGGTATGAAGCATATACACGGTGGCACTAACTAAATCACTCATACTTTGAGGAAGATGAGTCCACTTGTGAAAATATTGCCCGATGGTCTGCTTGTGTGAGTACCACGAGTGGAAGAGTACGAAAAGACCTGCTTGAGCTGTTACTTAACTCGTCTACTCAATGAGCCTATCAAGGCAAGGTTGTCATTAGAAACGTGACAAGATTTGCTCGAACACCCAACTCTTCCTTATGGATTCTTTCATCAATCCTTTCCTATGTTATTTCGAGATATGGAAGTGCCAACGAAGTTGTTAGTGAAGTGAGAAGTTGTAATAAGCTGCCAATTTTTACTGCCATTTTCTTTTGACATACTCAGTTCAGTGAGGAATGCTTCTGAATGCTGGCACAATATTTTATTTTTGACGACTCTTTGATACTGTTTTTACCTGAAAGAGTTATGTCATTGCCAGTATTTGGGGAATCGTGCAATAAAGCCAGAATATTCACCTCATTTAAATGTTGCAATGTTACTTTTTATTATGGGGTGTGTTACTACTACTTTTCGGTTCCGTTACTGCTGGCACCATTAGGGGTATTTTTAGTGGGGTTTGAAATATGGTCAGTTCTGTGTCGAGTTTATAAATTTGCTCTCTTTGGGACTGTGTACATGTCTTTTCGTTTTTATAATATATACTTATTCGTTTTAAGTGCTTTACTTGCAGTCTTGTTGCTTACATAGGATACGAGTGCTTCTTTACTGCAGTTAAGCAAGTAATAATTTTGTTTCAAAGCAGGTGCAGCATGCCCAGTGCACTAAGCAAGACACTAGGTTTTGGGAAAATGCATTGGTAAGCCTTTCTTGGTATTGTGATCCAACAAAAGCTTTGGGGTGACTTTTTAATGCTCATTTATTCGGTATTCGTGAGAAGTTGTCATCATTATATTTGATTTATGCTCTATTTATGGTGATCAGTGTGCTCTTTTTATTCCAAATTAGATCATGTATTGCTTTCCTAGTATTGCCACTAGGCAGACTTTCCACCAAATTGCCTCTCATTGTAATTTAAAGTGCATAAGCTAGCAGATATGCCACACTGCCAGTGAACAGTTATAGAACGAATGTGAATGAGGGATTTTTATTGTCTAAACGAGGATTTCATTGTCAAAGATGCCTTGTGATACCCTCCAGACTAGATTTCACTAAACCGTGCTCTAGTGATGCAACAAAGTTTAAATAAATACGTTAACTAACTGGGGCCTTAATGATGTGAGTAACGTTAAATAAATATTTCAATAAACAAAAGTAAATGTGCCTTACCATACGTATGAACCCGAGCCTAGCTGTTCATTACCCCATAGTCATTAAAGTGTCATAGGCCCATTAAATTGCCATGAAGTTTTGTTCGCCAAACATATAAAATATAAGAACGTACTTGAATAATGCTCCTGTAGCACAGTGTTGTGAACCAATTTTTGCAGAATATCTAAGCCAAGGTCAAACTTACCCTACACAGCATTTTTATCACCCTATGTTTTACTCTACACATAGAAATAACATCGAGTCACAGCAATAAAATGCAGATAGCGTACACTCTATAACATTCATGCGTATGGGGTGCCTCAGGGATAGACCCACTTATAACCCTGCGACGATGACATCTGTTGACGCCATAATTAAATGTCACATTTGTGACGTCACAATGATGTCATGATGACATGAAAAATTTTGGCAGTATGTCAGGCCACAATGACAACTGGCATCGCTGTTGTATCATGCTGATTTTCTACAACAGAAAAAGATGTCCCACAAAAAAAATTTGCCAACAAACCTTGCACAATGATGTTTGAGACGTAATTATCTTTCATCTTTTGTGCTGGTGACATTTGAATTGAGAGAGTTCCAATTCAGTTCTCTCCCGGAACGTAACTTTTGTATATGTCATGCTGTTCTACAACAACTCTCACCGATCAGCGACGAGCAATATGTTGAAACATACCTACATCACCGCCCTAGTACATTATATGGACCAAAAATTTCTAAAATATATAAGTAGGCTAGTTGCCCTACAGTTGGCAACTCTGCTGGAGCATCTCACAGTTGATCGTAGCTGTTTGTTTGAAGTTTCGGGAAGTGATATGCCTTATGTAGGCTCAGATTTGCTTCCAGCAAACTGCTCTTACTAGTCATGTAATGTTTGATTAGTTGTGCCACACAATGATTTTATTGTACTAAGTTTTATTGTGAATTAGTTGGTTTGAAAATAGTTTGCAAATAGAAGCCCAGTTTATTTGTAAAAGCATAGCTTCGTCAAACTTGAAAAAATGAATTCCAAAAGTGCTTTGCAAATAGATTTTGGGGGCTTATAACTGCCGTTGTCTTTTAGTTCATTGTTTTCAATGCATTGTTTTTATCTTTTTGGGTTCCTGTCACCGAAAATGGAAAGAATCTGAGGGAACTGTTGGACCAAACACATTACACTTCTACAAATACTGTGTTAATAGCTGTATTTTACAAGCTTTAAATAATCATTAAAATCCCATTGCATTTTTTAATGTGATCGTGATATCGTCTATACATTTCCGGGTGATAATGGATTTGTGTTTGTAGTCTCTGCACTCTATAATTAGTGTCATGTGATCGATTTTTTTAATGAAGCTTGCAAGTTTGTACTTTTCATAGAATATACTATATTCACCAGGATGTTCAAGCTAGTTTGATGTGTTTTTTTTTCATTTGTCGTAGGCACGCTTTGTGTGGTGTAAACACTGACACTTACATGTTCTAAAGTGTCAATATATCAGCTGATTAAAAAAGAGAAATTTAAGATATAGTGTTTTTTATGGTTATATGCCCTTACTTTTTAATTTTGCTTTTAATTTGCTTACTTTCCTGTTGTTTGGTGCTTTTATTTGATGGACCTTCTGTTCCTTTCAGCCTCAATGCTTAGTTTACATTTATAGATTAAATTGAGAGGTTAATGCATTTTTTGTACATAGGAGTGTTTAATTGTGTCGTATGGTACATTTAGTTAAGAATCTTTAGGTGAATAAATATCGCATACATTAGGACATTGTAGTTCAGAAACCAAGCAGAGACGTGACATAGAGTATATATATATTAAAAATATAGCCAATAGTTTATCATAACATCAAATTTTGGGTGCATATGTGCTCAGATATGAAATTGGTTTATACTGACTTGATTTGGCTCCTGAGATCATAGGTTAAGTATGTTATGATAGTATTACTGAAAATCACCCTACAACACTTGGCATGGTCTGTAAACACTGCCAATCAATAGTTGTACCTCTTGGGAACATGAGATTCGGAGATTATAGTGCAACATGTGGGGTGGAATTCATATTTCATAAAGTCTTCACTCTGACGTAAATTGTTATTTAACTTGAGTTTCCCTGTAACACTCACATCTCTTTATCACCTTCACTTCCATTACACATTTCTTGCTGTGCTATGCTGTCAATCGTTATGCTGTGTATTACCTTCTCACCCCTTTCTCTCCTTCTAACCTTCATATCACTTCCACACCTTGCCTTCCATTTCACATTTCTTGCTGTACTACACTGTCAATGGTGGTGCTATGGATTACCCTCTCACCCGCTATCCTCATTACCCCTGCAGCACTCTGCCTCCCCTTCAGTTTCTTTTCTGATTTCAGTGCTATAATACTATACTATGATTGACTATGCTATGTTCGAAGGTGCTTAGCACATACCCTCTTTCTGTTGAGCTGGTCGCACAAACTGGCACAATGAAAAGCTTAAAAAGCTTTGCTGTTTAAACCAGTGTTAAGTTCACCAGTCTTATTTTCTTTGTGCAGCACTGGGGTGGCCCACTCAATCAGCAAGCAAAAGTGGTCTGAAGTCACATTATCGACACTACCACCGCTGTGACTTCTGTGACTATGAGACTGGTGTCTTTTATCGTATGAAAAAGCACACGATGGTTCACACAGGCGAGCGGCCATTTCAGTGTCACTTGTGGCCACAGAGGTTTTTACAGAAAACCGATTTGGTACGTCACCTGTGCATCCACAAAGGCGAAAGGCCACATAAGTGCTCTGTCCTAAGAGCTCTTCAGACAAATCTCATTTGGCACGTCACTTGCGCATTCACAAAGGCGAGCGACCACACAAGTGCCACCTGTTCGCACACACAAGTGCCACAAACACACACACAAATGCCACACACACACAAGTGCCACCTGTGTTCGAGGAACTTCTCTCGAAAGTCCACATTGAGAGAGCATCTGTACACTCACACAAGCGATCGACCGTTAAAGTGCCTGTTATGTCCTCACACGTTCGTGTCAAAAAGCAACCTCAACAAGCATTTGCGCAGGCGCCATCACAAGTGAATGCTTATGTGAAATTCCTGGTGACTCCTCTATTAGGCTACATCCGACTGGGTGCTTTGGAGCACTTTAACAGTGATAAATATTTTATAATAACCCTAGCCATAACACTACATGACATCACAGGACTAAATCCTGCCAATGGCAGCCGTATTTCGAAGGGAGGGGCCTCAATGGAGAATCGTCAGTGTACTTATATTCCTGCCATATATAAAAACTCTAGGCGGCAAAATATAATGCTGAGTTCTTCATTAAGGTTGCCTTGTAATTGCACCATTGTTTGAGCTTGTAATACCCTAGAGTTAATAAATATAATATTTCTATCATGGTCACTCTGGCACCACAAATACAGGCACCTGTTTTATTACTGGGATAGTTTTTTATGGACCCCTCTCTGTAAAATAACTTTCTACTGCAATACCTGTTTTCTGATCTTTTACTTTTTTATTTTCTTCCTTACATGTAGTTTTTGTCAAAGAGCACATAAAGGCATTTGTTCACTTGACACATTGCTTCTCTCATTGAACAAATGTACATATGTTCTAATCAGTTGAGCACTACACTATTTTATTGAGGAAGAAACTCTCTTGAGAGGTAAATAAATTAGGAATGCTTGCTCCATGCTTCAGGTTTTTTGTATCACTTGCAACTGTTCACATTTGGCCTAGTTTTGTTAACGTACATTCGTATTGTCTTGCATTGCACTTAGTGACATTTTTTTGCCCGCATGAGGTGGAGATTTGTGACGGGATTCTGGCTCCCGTGAAATGTAGGACTTGCGTTTAAGAATCTTAGCTTTGCAGTGTTGGCTGATCTATAGCTTGAGATTTTATTAGTTCAGTTGAGTCTCCTTGCAAGCTGCCCATCTCAGCAACACGGTTCTTGTATCTACAGATGTCTGTAAAGTTTTCGCAGTTACGAAACATTTTATTTGGCAGCCTTTGTCGAATTTACTAATAAAGACGAGTTGAAGAAGCGTGTAGGAGTTTTCAAAAGCTGTTGGGACATGAAGGCTGCGAGCTTCCTCTTCGTTCCCGTCTTGAACCTTCAGCAAAAGAATCACTGCGGAATCCCAATGGCACTCATTGTATTCATTAGTCAGCATTTACGTAATGCATTTTTCAAGCCACACAACTTTTAATTCTCGTAGAAGTCATCAAAAGCCCATGAATACACGTGAATTGAAATTTTTTTGACTGCTTGTGATCGTAGTGTTCTTTTTCTGATGTGCATTTGTTACTTCTCGTGCACCAATTTCAGCGACAACTCTGTTATTGCTGTTCAGTACACGTCAAAAGAACCCTCTAACACTTCTCCAACCGCTGTGCTCTATTTGAGGACTACGTCGATAGAAATACAGAGCAGGTAAATACACTTAAGAATAGCAACGATAGGACTACATAGTTTAATGTTATTCAGCAATAAAAAGTCAGCGTACAAGAGCACAAAAGACTGTCCCGTATTTTCTCCCCCACTACAATTTATGGCACTTTTGATGACAGAGCTCGAAACATCTGATCTAATTATTTTTGTGGCATAAGCATTCTTGAATGTTTTTTTCAAGCTGTTGAGTCATGTTAAATTACAATATTTTTTAGTATGAGTGTTTGTTCGTTTATCAGTTGCCCCAGAAAAGTTGTGTAAATGCTATTAGTGTCCTGTGTGTTGAAGGTTTAGCATTGATAATTTTTGATACTTCAATGCTTCCAGTGATAATGTGTGAACCCGTTTCCATTTTATTGCTTTCAGTGCGCTAAGTAAAGCTGCGTGGTGGCTCTTGTGCCCTAATTTATTGAGGCAATTGAATACAACAGTTATGATAAGCGTCATATATATATATTGTGAGTAATATTTATGCGTTCTATCTCTTCATCTGTACATACTCATCATCACCACTCCAGTTTAAGTTGTGGGGCACATACTCAAGACAATAAAGAAGAGTTTTGAGGGTCCTGAACGCCATCTTACAAGTGGTGGAGAGTGCTGCCCGGTTCCTGCGTTCTCTCACGCTCTCGGACACCCCCAGCGTCTGCTTGAACACATCCCTGGAGCTCCGTTAAGGGCGCCGCTTAAACGACCTGGGTTTGGTAATGTCGCAAGCTGATCAACCCAGTGCGCCAGCTTCGGCACCGCCAAGAAACCCTTCTCGCCTTGTCACCAGCCCTCAAAAGGATCCTCCGCTGTTCGCAGGGCTTCCGGGAGAGGACGTGGAAGACTGGCTCGAGGAGTGCATTCAACATCTAGGATGAGCCTGCGAAACTCAGCAACGTTGCATTATACTTGAATGGTGTCGCAAAAACGTGGTTTTTCAACCACGCTGCAGATTTTCCGACATAGCCCGCCTTTACACATCATCTCCGCCAGATTTTTGCCTACCCGTCAGTGTGCTCGGATATCGTCAAGAAAAGGCTTGGTGCACGTGTTCAACGCTCCGGCGAGTCTTACACTTCTTACATCGAAAATGTTCTCACCCTCTGCCGCCGCATTGACAACTATTTGGCGGAAAACGACCGTGTGCGCCACCTGCTAAAAGGCATTGTGACTGTCGCTTTTAATGTGCTTGTGGTGCGGAATCCCCAGACCGTAGCCTATGTTGTCGCTAACTGTCAGCGCCTTGAGGAGCTTCAGACCACTCTGGTGCAATCTGATATGTCTGATCTGAGCTCGAGTCATGACACAACAGAGCTGCATGCATTGGTCCGCTCTATAATCGCCGAGGAACTTCATGCACAGGTTTCACCTCGCCAACTTGATATTCGAACGACGCCACCTGCTACTAGTCTACGCGACGTCGTGAGGGAGGAACTGGCCTCGATGACTGACACACCAGTTCCGAGCTCACATCCCGGGCCTATACCAAGTAAAGTTCGCGTTGCTGCAACAACACCTGCGCTTGTAAGACAGCGTCCAGGGCCCTCAAGACTCTTCTTTATTATCTCGAGTATGTGCCCCACAACCTAAACTGGAGTGGTGATGTTGAGACTGTACAGATGAAAAGATGGGACACATAAATAATGCTCACAATATATATATACTGTGATGACGAATACCGAAACTAGCACTCTGGCACAGACGCGCATGCTAGGTGAGCGAGGAAGAAGAGGCAGAATAAGAACAGCTTGAGGCAAGCCCATTGAAGCAATGCAGGCAGCTTTGGGGCATCCTTCTGCAGCTATCAGACCAGCTTGACGGCGTTGCCTCCGTGATATCAACATTCTAATGTGCTGCCCCACCATCGCCGTCCAGCTACGAACTGCCGGAGTTCGATGGGTTCCGGAACGACGACGACAGCTGGGTGGCAACCGTCAACGTGCTAGCAATGCGCGTCGCCTGGACAGAGATTCAGAAATGGTATGTGGCCGTAGACCATCTTCGGGGAGGTGCAGCGGCGTGGCACCGGTATGAAGGTTAGAAGCAGCAGTCATGGGCGTAGTGGAGCTTCAAGCTCATAGCTGCTTTCAGTCCGATTCCCTGTGCCACCTCCCCATGTAACTTGACCTTCTCTCAGGACGGAACTGGGGAAAAGCCCGACCTAGAGCATGCAATTCGAGCCCCTACCATCCTGTCATCTCTCGGTGACCAAGATGTAGGGAACAATCACGATCGTGTAACTCTGCCTAGCACAGGCATTTCTGCTGTCATATTTAGAGCTCCTGAGGAGCACCGGCCAGACGGTGCAGCTGTGTCCGGCGGGCTCTGATGGCAAGCTTTGCACAACACTCCGCAAGAGGCCCCAACACAGGTTGTCCGGTCGACTTAGAGGCACCGGCCCCCATCATACTGGACATTCTACCACCTAATGAGACAGGTCTTTTCTCAGAGTCAAATAACATCCAATCTGACCAGATGGAAGACGATATATGTGCGATGCATGCACTGCCTGAATCGGTGGAGTCTCCGATTTTCGGAACGGCTTCCGTCGAGGATCTCCCGCCAGTACGCAGCGTGGCTTCAAGAATCGCTGACTCTATAGCGTCCGGGAGCCCCATAGCGACGACGCTGCGCAAGTCACGGTGCAGGAGCCTCGCCACAGGTCAGCACGAGGAATTCACCCCAAGTTAGTGCAGATGTTTCTCTCGAACCATCAAAACTTGCACAGCCGGCTGCGTAAGATGCTACTTGTTTCGCTGCTCGATCCACCATTTCCTGCCCTGTTTTCAAAAATGTGGTGGGACAAAGAAAAGCGTTCTGTGATCCACTTGCGACCATGTCGATCCAGTCGGGGCCGCCCCCGCCAGAACCATCTCCAAGAAAAGCACACCTGCGCAGGAAACTTCTACCACGAGAATGCCTGCTCGGTCCACCAAAGGAAAATCGAAGTCGAACTGCTTTCTCTGAAAAGTCGCAGCGTGGCCGAGGCTGAAGACTGCCACACGACAGTCAATGTCGTCCCGCGGAGTCATCGTCAACAAAGGGACCGACCAGGACCCAGTGCCCACCATGACATGGCAAACAACCCAGGCGACATAGCCAGTGTCGGTCACCGGAGCCAATTTCGAGAAACTTCCAGCGTAGTCGGGGCCGACTACGACGATGTAGCCGACCCCGCCGATCCGAAGCAATGTCAACTGCTGCAGCTAGCCTCGCCCGCATGAACATTGTCGTGTGGCCCACCGACAATGCTTGTAGTCATGGCCGAGTGTGATGACGAAGACCGAAAGTGGCACTCTGGCACAGATGCGCATGCTAGGTAAGCGAGGAAGAAGAGGCAGAATAAGAACAGCTGGCCCAGGATTGGGTGTTATCTCTTTTGTCTTCATTACAATATATATATATATATATATATTATGCTGAAAATGATGTGCTCTTTGCATCCAAGATTTGTTCTGGCAGCGTTACTAATTTGCCGTGCGCTGTACCTAGATTTCTAATTGGTGGTGGGCTTGCCACTTTGCCATAATCCTTGCTGGGGCAGTGGTACAAATGTGTGTTACGTTTTCACTGTGTATAACACCCGTAAATAAAAAATGGCTGGAATGGGTACTGCTTGTACTGGTCGTGCAGTTTACCGTGAAATATTATGAGACTGTTTCAAGCTATCACTTCACTGCAAAATGTAGCAATAACAGCAAATTAGATTTTGCTCATGTCTTCATGAGCAAAATCTTATTTAAATCTTTAAAGCTTCTTTAATCTTCTTTATGTGATCCAATTTACCCACATATTGATGAAAGCCTTGCACACCACTTGCAGCACAGATTTTTTCTGCTCTCATTATTGAGTTTCCTTTGTCAATTCCTTTTTGTGCTCGATCTTAGTTATAGTGGTATTGCTCGTTGCCTGACTACCATATTGGTACGCTTGGACATGGGCAACATTTACAATTTTATTGCAGTGGAAGGTTTATTTGCATAAGCAGCATCAATTATAGTTTGCTTTAGGAGCAGCGAAGTACTCTAGTCAGCAAATCGCATTAGCTGATGTATATGCCTGTCGCTTTCGTGTGTGTTCGGCCTAAATGCTCAGTAGCTACTTCTGTAGAAGATGCCAAGTTTTCAAATGCACTGAATGCTTAAGTAACCAGTCCCATTAAAGTTTTAAACATTGTTCTTTTTAAAGTTTTTTTTTCTTTTTACACCACCTAAAAACATCGGAGCACATGTGTACCACTTTTATGCCAACTTATAAAAAGAGTGGTGTATGTGTGTACCATTGTTTTCTTGGTGCTTATTCTGCCGGTTTTCTTAAGTATAGTATCGAGTATTTTTTTCAGTTATCAGAATTGCTTTTTTGCATATACTAAGCGAAAACTTTCATTTCAAAAGTGGTGTCTCACAGAGGGTTAAAAAAGTAATATTTGTCGGATGATCGACCTGGACAAAGTTTTACAAAAAAACTTGCATCAAAAAACACAAATGAGCTTTTTTGTGGCTTTCTATTGATTGATAAGATATAAATTGTAATTATGAGAGCTCGTTCTCAAAAGTGATGAGTTTATTATGATGCAGAAACTGTGGGCAGCTTTGGATTCATTTGCTCAATGAAGCCCATGTACTGCACTCGAATCTACATTCTAGATAAAAATTTTTACGCCTCATGCGTCTGTGAAAAGGTTGCAGTCGAACTTTCCTGTCCATGAGAGAAATTGTAACCCTAAAAGGTTTGTAAAGGGAAAGACCATTTCTTGCGTATCAGCAAATTACAATCTCGCCATACCGAAAACACCAACCTGACCACGAAAAGATGCTTGATAAGCAAGAAAGAGTGCAAAAAAATGTGGGTGGTGATGGAATCCACCAGGAGATGCGCAGTTTATAAGCGTTGAGAACAATCGACAATGTCCTGTGAGTCCACCAGAGACTTATCATACGATGTAGAAAGAAATTTTGTTGGCCATTGTTGCCAACAAATTTTGTATTTTTTGAATACACTAGACCTTCATAGGTCTCAAGTCTTTTTGAAGATTGCTTATTTGCTAAGGCATTGCTTACCATGCTTTAAATACTGACACTACATATACTTTGATTATAGTAATGAGGTATTGTTAACAGTATTGAATGAAGTGATTTACCGAACGAAGTTCTTTTATACTGCTAGGCATTTACTTTTTAAATATTGTGTTATGTTGTCTTGTTGATGTTTGTTTTTTCTGGCTTTATCAAATGGATCCTCTGTTTCAGTGAGCGTTGCTTACATGGCACTAGTGGATTGAAGAAATTTTTTATTGTGCTTTTATTTCTACACATTACCACGCATTTGGATTTTTTAGTATTTTCAGTTGAGCTTGTTTATGTAAAGAAATGTGGCACATAATAAAAGGACAGTGAAGTGAAACAATAGATTCTGACTTGGTGAATACACACTGAAAATTGCAATATTCTTAATTTCGCTACTCTAAGTTTTTTTATAGATAAGAAAATCTATATGAAAATTCCACTTTTACATGTGTCGCTGAAAACTCCTAAGGTAATGTCATGTTTTTCATGCAGTTTACATGTGTCGCTGAAAACTCCTAAAGTTATGTCATGGATTTCAAGGTATTCTTTCACATTTTGTCCACATCAGCACTAAAATTTTATGACATTTGACAATTTAAGTGTCTGGCTTGCTCATAACACAGCCTGCTTCACTTTTACTTATGTATGAAGAAAGTAACAGTGAGCGCCAATGGTCTAATGGTTACGTCACTCCACTTCTGAACGAAGGTCGTGGGATGGAATCCCAGCCAACGCGGCCGCATTTTCAATAGGGATGAAGATATTGGGGCCTGTGCAGTTTGGTTTAAGCTTGCATTGGAGAACTTCAGGTGGTTGGAATTTCCAGAGCTCTATGGTCCCTCACAATCGTGTGGTTTCGGGACGTTAAACTCTAGATATTGAGGAACTGCATAGGCCTTTCTAGATAGTGTCAAAATCTGTGATGTCACGGCAGCTGGTGAGAGAGTTTCTTTAAGGCGGTGTTGCCACCTGCGTTCTTTTTTTGCGTGTTCTGTTGCTTGCTGTCATCATGCAGCCAGAATGGTGGTTTTGGTATTGATTTTCACTTCACTGTCTCATTACGATTGTTTAGTGAGAAACTAGGCAAATCACGGCAAGGAATATATATTTTATAATTTTGTGCAACTGTCGATTATAGCACACAGTGTTGTAGGAATCTGCAGTCTTGATAGGAAATTGGCTAGATTCCATGCGGCTGTTTAGGCCATAGTTGAGATAAGATACTACTGATGAGAAGCGGACAGTGTCTAGTTATGGCCGCTTATATTTGAAAACGACTTTATTGTGTTGAAACCATTGTGGGTAACTCCTGATCTCTCTTTACCACCTGAGGCCCTTGCAATGCACACACACCTAAACACTACAGGACCAATAAAAAATAGCTCTCCCTCTCTCTCGCACACAGACACACAAAACAAAGACTAGAAGAACGTGAAGACTCAGCGCTACAGTCGCAATACAAAGTTTACTTGAAGGGGACCTGAACTTACAAACGTAATACTGTGAATGTCAAGTGAGGCAAGCTTCAGGAAAGAATGTTGGGATAGGCATTAAGGCATGAAACTTGCATTCGTTAATGCTAAGGTTCTTTAAATAAAATTTAAAGCGAACAGAATTGGTAGAAAAAATTGTGGTGCATGCTCAGAGATTAGTTGTTATTGCAGTGCAAATTATTACCCAACTATTGAACTCATATTTACGAACGATTGAATGACTCAAACAAATTTCTTGCAATAGTCATTTTTTCGTGTTGAATATTCCCCAAAAGGTACAGAAGATTGAAAACTCTTGCTGAAACACACTGTGTCCACCGTCTCATCAAACACTGAAGTGGCTTCTTAAAAGGACTTCACAAAAATATTTCCTTAAGCAGGGAAGCGAGAGGTACTGGGATCGGTACCCAGCACCTCCACCAGATGTCACGGGGTCGTGACGTGGCCGAAGACAGGAGACTTCGTGTTAGGATTTAACTGTTTATTTGGGCGAACCTTTGCCCGGTAAACTGAAAGTCCAATTACAGCAGCAGTCTCGCACAGATAGCAGTCTCGGACTGATAGCGGCGAACGGAGCGTCGGCCTTCGATCAACAACTGACATGCGGCGAAGCGCGTCGGCATTTATACTCTTGCCGTCGAATGTGCTAGCGTTATCGCTGGCGGTGGCGTAGGTTCCAGAACAATCTGTACCGTTCGCACAGTGGGCGTGATCTTATCGAAATGATCTACTACAGTCCGGAACCTTCTAGAAAACTGCAG
The DNA here is from genome assembly GCA_013436015.1 of Rhipicephalus annulatus. Lineage (NCBI taxonomy): Eukaryota > Metazoa > Arthropoda > Arachnida > Ixodida > Ixodidae > Rhipicephalus > Rhipicephalus annulatus. The sequence goes on along the minus strand of WOVY01009740.1, from coordinate 1,054,307 downwards.
GCGCGGTTTGCGCTGAGAATCATGCGGTATTTTCGGACGATAACAAAAACTTGGGAAATGGAACGTGGCACTAGGCAACAAACATGCTTAATTCACCATTGGCTCAGCATATGCGATCCTTTCCTTGCCAGTTGTGCACAGCAATGGCAATTCACATCTCAAGATGATGTACCCACATTGGAAGGTGTTTAATAGAAGCAATAATGTCTTGACAGGCAAAGCGTGAGCAGTGACAAGTATCACACACTATGACTATCATGAGTGACGTAGTGCTATTCTTAAACATTGCTACTGAATGTGTTTTTTTTTTCGCTGACTTATTGCCTCGACCGAACAGGTGTGTTCTTTCCCTGTGATGCACACTTTCACTGTTTTATATGGCCATCACTGTTTTGCCCGAAAAAGAGTGATAACTTCTACTTTAAAAACATCTCTAATAATTGGAACAAATAATAAAGCATTCATTACAAATTACAGAGCCTGAAGCCCAGGAGGTTGCTGCTGAGTTGCACGCAACTTGGCTAAATGCTTTCGTTTTGTTATTCATGCAGTTTCAAAAGCACCCTACTGAAACGTTCCGTAAGATGCGGAGACCTCACATACGGAATTATTGGAATATGGAAGACGTATGATGCGGACTCCGCATAAGACGTATGATGCGGGCTCCGCATAAGACCTATGATGCGGACTCCGCATCTTATGAAAAGACGTATCATGCGGAAATTACTGAAATGTGTGCATGTTACGTCTGAATCTAGTGCAAAGCAATATAATGTGTAAATTGAATAGACGTCCACATCTTGAGTACATGCAATACTGTGTACAAATCACAATATTTCTTAAATGTGCATGATGAGGGATTGAATCATCGGCATCTTACTAATTGTTGTGATGCAGAAGCAAAATTACCTTTTAAATAAAATACATTACAAAACTACTAAATTAACATGCTAGTGATCATAAATGGTAGTTACATTGCAACACATTAATGCAGTGTTCTATGCAAGACTTAAAGAACTTATAAAGTTATTATTATCAATAGAGAAGCATTAATATACACATCAGCCCTGCTACAATCAATATGTTTTTTTATTTGTCTGTATGCTCCAGCTGTGAATAGTGACATTGCAGTTTGATCGTACACAAATGAGGTGACTGCACCGCAATTTCACGAGCTCCACCTAAGCCACAGGATGGTGGCACAATGTAACAGCAATTTTAGAACGAAATGTTTAAACATAAATAATAATCATAGCACTGTGAAAGTGTGGCGCTGTGTTTATCTCATGAATGCCTTGTGGAGATCAGCGAAATGCTGCTTGAGGCTCCGGCACCACTGTAAATTTCGAAGGTCACTGCGATAGAACTTATGTGTCCTTCATAGGCACCTGGAAATGAAAATAATTGGCACAAATAATGTCAGAGACACTTGTTAGCACAATAGTTTACATGCACAAGAAATATAACACACAGAATGAAACTGAAAATTTAAGGCACACAATCCTTCATGTTATGCATATGTGAATAATAGAAGGAATGGGTGTATAAATTAGTTCTGCCACATCAAAAAAAAACAGCATGCTTATCACAGTGCAAATAACTAGGTTGTCACGATTAGATAATCGATTATTATGTCCTTATGAAATTATGATTTAAACGCTTCCTGCACAGTAAAACTTTAGGAACTGCAAGTGAAAGCTCTCAGTGTTCATTTAATAGTGTGTGCATGCACATCTGCTGCCTTTATACTATACAGTTTGTGCACAAATTTGGCATCTTGAACAATTTTGAGAGTTAAACCTAAGCAACTTATGAAGGTTAAAATCACCATGAAAGCAAGCAGGACCAGGCAGGTGCCATTAAAAATCTGTGCAAGCCAGATAACTATAACCGAACTGCACACATATAGGGGAGCAAGAGTAACAGTAATTCGGCTGCTGACTCGCATGTCGCAGTATCAAACCCCGGCTCCATTTCCGATGGAGGCAGAAATGCTGTAGGCACGTGTGCTCAGATTTGGGTGTACGTTAAAGAACCCCAAGTGGTCGAAGTTTCCAGTGCCCTCTACTACGGTGTCTCTCATAATCATATAGTGGTTTTCGGACGTGAAACCTAACAGATAAATCAAGAATAACAGAAATAAACTGCCAACAGAAAAGTTGGTTGCATGTGCTATCTGTAAGTGCTTACACCTTACTACATACAGCATGCTCATTCCATTTTAAATACCGATATTGAAAATAACTGCTCTCTTAGGAATGTAAAAGGTAAGGTAGAACTGAACGATTCTACAAAAAGTGACCCTATTATGACATCACGTTTTCTTATAACAAAATTGACTAAGACTCTCAAATATCATTATGCAAGGAAAAAATCTTCAAAAGAACAATCAAGTTTGAAGTCATAATTATTTATATGTCTCCTATGACTATAACCAAGAAATCGACCTCAACATGGCTAATGTTAGTTTTTAAGGCCTATGTTCACTAGACAATGAACTATACCACAAAAAGCACAGCGTTCAGGCAAAGCACCACACAAAAAAAGAAAGCAGTCCTTTTTGTTATTACCTACAATGCCTTTGAAATGGTATTTTTACCTCTACTTTCCGCTTTTTATCTAAGTAACTGGTGTGAAACAAGTTAGCTGAAAATGCACTGTGCCTCCAAAACCTGTTGGTTGAATCTGAATTTTAAAAAAATGGTGAAGCTTGCACTAAATTAGGCTCCACAAGCCTTGGAACAGTGAGACTACATGACTCTTAGGACTACTTTAGTTACTTGTGTTTTGTTTCTGGGCCTAAGCATAAAGACAAGGGCTTAACTGAATTGCTGCTAACAAACAAATGCTTTCGAAATTGCCCGAGCGTCAAAGAATGCTCTGCCATTTGTTGTTTTTTGCACTGGGCTATTCTACACCAAACATACAAACCATACTGCCTGGCGACCATCACAGATGTATAGTTTAAAAAATGATGGTAATTTACTCTTCTGAAAATAGTTATTTGCAGAAATGTTTTGAAGAGAAAAGAGTAGTGGTCACGTGGGTACCTTCAGAATTTCGCAGAATGTCGTGCCGGTGTTATTTGTGAGAAAAATTTCAAAGTACCGCTTTTTCTTGCCACATCAAATTTGATCTACATATTAAGTAAAGATGCTTCTTAAAGTATTTGAAGTCAAGTAACATTAGTGCAATTTTTCTGCTACATAGGCTTTGAAGAATTCCGCCAAACTGTTTATTGTTTGCATTTCTTGTATGGCAATACTGCATTTTGTATGAATATTTGAGCCACAAATACTCACTGCACAGAAGTTATATTTTACGAAAAAAATAATGTTAGGTCCAGATTACAAATATCACTATATAATCGTTTTTGTCCACATTGAGATGCAAATTGAGCTGTGTGTTTGTCTAATTGAAAATTACTTTTATATGTAAGTTGAAAGCAAATAAACAGTTCTTGTTATGGCAAGTGTTATCATTACAAATTTCGTTTAAATGAGGAAAATGATTTTTGAAGTCTCCTATTGAGGGCCATGGGGAACTTCGGAACGGAAGCTGTCGTACATCAAATGCAGAAAACAGCCATCATAAGAAAACTTCAAAAATTCATTTCTACTTTAAGACAAAGTGTAATCATATAACTTGCCCTATAAAGAGAACTACTTCCTTGCTTTTGATGTGGCGAAAAAATTGCACTAATATTACTGAGCTTCATGCACTACACACAAGCACCTTTACTTAATACCAAGACCGAATTTGGTGTAGAAGAGGCAGTATTTTTGAAACACTTTACTTTTTACAAACACACCCAGACGACACCCTGGGAAGTCCAGAAGGCACAAACGTGGCCTAATATTTTGTTCTCTGCGATATACTTTAGCATTTTGCTGTTTTCAGAAAAATACAGTAAACGAGCACAATATTTTTTTTTCAAAACACATTTAGGACGGTTGGCAAAATGGCTGGGATGTTTGATGAGTAATTGCCTCACTGCCAGCATTTATTTTTCCGAAGCTCAAGCTGTCACCTCTCTGTTACTGCCTCCCTCACATACAATGCCTGCATAGGAAAGAAAAAGAAAGGCAGGTCCGACAAAGTTCACAAGGCAAGATATTTTCATGTTGGATAAATTCATTACCTTAAACAGCAGCAAAATAACATTCATTTTGAGTAGTCCAAGACACAAGCTATATACCAGCATACTAAGAGCCAAGCACAAACTTTTCAATTGAACATGTGTGGTGATAGACAGGAAGCACTTATTGCAAGACTGATCAGTCTGTAATTAACTAAATGAAGTACAATGCACTGTTCAATCCAACAGCACATAGGCATCTTTGCTATAGCAAAGCCATGTGTCATTGATTCATGCACTAGATGGGACAATGCAAATGTAACAAAAAAGGTGAAAAAATAAAACAAGGGAAAAAAAAGATGAAAAGGGGGGATGCAAAGTAGGAGCAGTGTAGCACTACTTTTACTTTGCATTCCCCTTTTCTTTCTTCTTTTTCTTCTTTTCTATCACTTATCTTTTTTTTGCTTCCCTTACCCCCAAGCTCCAACAGGAGAACACTTTGTATCAGCGCAACCTAACTTGAAAAGAAGCAAGGGCTGCACTCTTCTGCGTTATAGGTTTTTTTTTTCAGACAAACATTTACAACAGGCACACACGCCTATACCAATAGATGATGTCATTACTGACCCCATTTAAACTAACACGCCAAGGATGACAAGGTGACTTCTAAAAATAGGTCCTCCTGTCGCAACATCGGCCAGCCTGTCTGAAGCACTTGTACTGTTCACCCTGATTACCCCACTAGATGTTTCCATCTGTCGACTCACATCTTCATTTTGGATAACACTAAGACGAGCTTACATTGATGAATACGCACGAAAGTTTAGTGATGTATCATGTATCAGATTAAGCAACTCTGTTGAAAACTTATTGACAGCTTGCTTCCAGGCTTTTTATACTGTAGCCTGAAACTTCGTAATGTCTTCTATGCGCATGAACCAGATTGACAACGTAATGCACAACGTGCTTAAGAATACTGCGAGGAACAACATATAGACAAAACGACCAGCCACCCAAAATTTTCGCTGTACATGTTTATAAAATGTTCATGTACCCCAAACGAGGTGCTTATGATACAAGCCGAAAAAACCTACAAATAGGGCCTTGGAGTCTTCTGGAAGTAGACGTGTTGCATTTTTTCTAGAGAGGGCTTTACACCCATAAGTGACGAACAAAACTCCTGTATAATGAAGAATGTTGGCAGCTATCAGTTATAGAAAAACCTAATGCAGCTAATCTTCCCCGACACATCTGTACATTTAGAGAGGTGACGTAGCTTCTGTGATTCTGGCAGTAACTCCAACAGGACCAGTGCGAAAATTGGCACTACTTGGCTAGACAAATGTCCAAACATGCCTGCCCGACTCCCTCTAGCCATCCTGGCTGAATCTGACACATGATTTCTTAACTGCTGGCTGGACAAAAACAAAACCACTGAAGCATTCACAATACACAGCGTGAAGTTCCTCTGGAGTGGTCAACTTCGTCTTCTGCGATGAAAGAGCAGCACAGTGTACTGATAAGGCACTCCTTGCAATGGTTTTCAATGCCACACAGTGACCTTGCTGTTCCTGTCGAAGAGAGCTTCGGGAGCTTGGAGGGTGCTTGCTCTTTTCTGGGGGCTGCTGCCGCTCCTCGTTTTCTGCTCAAGGTCAACCTGCATAAAGTTGTAGACGAGGCTTTAAGAGTTGTATATAATGATATACAAATTTTCGCTGAACACACATTTTCTCGTGACACACTGAGGAATTTCTTATAAAACTTAAGGCCTCGCATAGGCAAACATTTACAATCGATCCAAAGATGCACTTGACTCTAAAGAAGCAAGTTTGTTATGTAGTGTATATAAAGAAAGGTCATTCAGCACAACCACAACTACAGTTGCACACGAAAACGACATTTTACACGATCCTGTTTATTTACATGGTCCATTTTATTTTATTTACACGGTCCATTTTACACGGTCCTGTTTTACACGATCTGGTCTGCATGAACTCTTGAACCGGGCACCATATAGGTTGAAAGACACACACAGACTTTGAGACAAACCTAGTTTCCCGTGGAGCATCCTCTTGCACTATAACAACACATCTCAATCTAGTTAGTTGGTCAGAACGAGGTGAAAACAGCTCGCACTTGAAAAGCACGGGATGAAGGAATGACGCCTGCACCCTGTGCTTTCTGTACATTCTCGTTGAGAGTGCGGTTTTCACCTTATCCTTATGCAATTTCGCATTTATAACATTGTTCACTGTATAATCTTTGTGGCGTTAAAGTGTGTGATACCGTCATGTGTATCCCATGTAATTTATAAAAATAGAATACAAGATAGCTTGATTCAAAAATAAAGTGCATCCAGCGCCATGTCCTGTAGCCATTCTTTAGGCAAGTGGCAGAATGATTTATTCTTCAAAACATATCTTACTTGTAACCACTACAAGAGCTAACTCGTACACTGGCACATTCTGTTTGCCTCTTCAAGTTATATGGTACCTTTTTTACACCAGAAAATCTTCAAGAAGAATAGAAGTGTTGTAATTGTGAAGAAAGAAAAGTAGAAGGAAAAAAAGATATTGATTGATTTGTGGGGTTTAACGTCCCAAAACCACCATATGATTATGAGAGACGCCGTAGTGGAGGGCTCCGGAAATTTTGACCACCTGGGGTTCTTTAACGTGCACCCAAATCTGAGTACACGGGCCTACAACATTTCCGCCTCCATCGGAAATGCAGCCGCCACAGCCGGGATTCGAACCCACGACCTGCGGGTCAGCAGCCGAGTACCTTAGCCACTAGACCACCGTGGCGGGGCAGGAAAAAAAAAGATAACCTGCCCTGTACAGGGACTGAGCCTGCGAACTTCGAATAACATGTCCAATGCTCTATCAACTGTGCTACCATGGCGGCTATCCCTCTTCCATTGATTGATATGTGGGGTTTAACGTCCCAAAACCACTATATGATTATGAGAGACGCCGTAGTGGAGGGCTCCGGAAATTTAGACCACCTGGGGTTCTTTAACGTGCACCCAAATCTGAGCACACGGGCCTACAACATTTCCGCCTCCATCGGAAATGCAGCCGCCACAGCCGGGATTCGAACCCGCGCTCTGCGGGTCAGCAGCCGAGTACCTTAGCCACTAGACCACCGCGGCGGGGCTATCCCTCTTCCATTTTGTACGGTATATATGTGCATTTATACATAGAAGAGTCAGTCAGCGCTGCCTGTTACCACTATGGCGAGTGTGGGACACCTTTTTTTTTTGCCTACTGGCAATTACATTACGATTGCAATTACGTTACGATTACTTCCAATATCCCTATACTTCTTTGGCAGCATTATGCATCTGTCCGTTCTCAGAAAATCTGCTAGTCACAGGAGGAGGCAATAGTTCGCCCTCCCACCTAAATGCATGTACTTGAATACATGCACAACTGATCAAAAAAAAACAAGTCACACACCGCTAAGATTACCAAGATTCACTGTTTCAGATTCATGAGTAAAGGAAAGAACTATAAATTTAAGGGTTTGTTGTCTTTGTTGAACACATTATAATGAGAACTAGCAGACAATGATGCCAAACAAACTATAGGTGATGTTATCAAAAAAAAATAACTTTCACAAAATTGTGAAAAGAAAAGTGAACGAAAATGTAACTTGGCGGCAAGTTACTAATAGGTTGACATTTTTTGACAATTGAATTGACATTACTTTTTATAACATCCCTATATGTTCCTGAGTAATGTTGTCGGGTAATTCTCATTAATAGAGTGGTGAGTAGGCTGACAAAGAAAGTATATGGCATTAACACTTCTTTTGAACACCTAAAAGTTTGAGGAACTTAAAAGAGTGGAAGCTACTTTGAGTAGACCCGAATATTTAGTTGGAGTGAAAAAAAAAAGTACACACATTTTTTTACCAGGCTTTTTAACCTATTTTGAGACATAAAAGTGTATGCTGCCAGTAATGTTAAGTACCATTACTTTTGTCACACTATGCACTGTAGCAGGTGTAGTTAGAGTGGTGATAGTGAAGGATTAATCAAGCACGCTACCAACTGCGTTCACATCAATGGTCGCGTATTTTAAAAATAAACCTGCTGTATAGTAAAAAAATTTTAGAGCATTTATTATTTTATCCAGATCAAGTTAAACCGACTGGGTAAGCAAACCATTTGCATAAAATCAAAAGGCATAAAGTGATTCATGTATTATAACTATGTGAACAATTTCAGCAATGCAGTGCAAAGTGACAACAGTTCTATTAAAAACCCCTCTCACTATAACATGCATGAAAAGCACCACACCAGAATATTTTATAGTGCATGTAATATCGAGACTACTAGACTGTCTATTGACCTTTTAGAAGAAGGGTATCTCCTTCACATTCAAGGGGCAATTACTTAGCCTTTTCCTGAGCTTTTCTGTGAATATTTCCTGAATTTCAGATATCATTAGGATTGATTTAGAGTAAACAGATTTTGCTTACGCATTGAAACCTAGTTCTGTATGTAACTGCAATTATGGGTGCCAAACCATCTCCAATTAATTTTTAACATTTCACTTATTTTTTAACTGCAGCAGCACAACTAGCTATGGGTGCCCAAAAAGTAGCAAGAAACAATACCTTTACCTCTTTGAGCCTTTTGGAAGTGTTCAGCTTCTCAGTGCTCACCTTACAACATTTTTTTTAAATACGTGTTTGTATGCCCACTGCTCTTGCTCCTTGTACAGTGAGGAGGAGCACATGGCAAGAAGAGATAAGAAAGAAGCATAGCGAAAAAAAGCGAAATGAGCGAGGACCTCTTTTATATCGTACAATGTGTGTAACATTACTATTGCGACCACATATAGACAAATTATCACGGCTATGCATCCATTGTAGAGTCGTACACAGCTGCAACACCACGACTAAATTTCAACCTTGTGTTGGTTTAGAATCCCTTTATAGTGGCAAGCTAATGATATCTGCATTTGTTTGGCACATACTAAGATGCAGTGAAATGTGATATGGTAATCTCATTTAGAATGCACGTCATGTGGCTTCATTGTAGATGTGGCCACAAGTAACTCTGGTTGCAAAGCAATATGGCAGAGCCTAAACAGACGTCACCGACCACTCCAATCTGAACTTGCCTTTGCTACTTGCCCATTATCATCCCAGCAAAAAATGAATAATTGAATCTGCTACAGATAAGTGCTAGCTTATGCTAAGGACCAAGTATGAAGGGTGTTTTGTCATTATTGAGATCAGTTATTTGTTCAAGAACACTTGCTGTCAAACACAAATACATGGCTGTCGAAGCATCAAGACTCAAATATAAAGCAAAAAGAAGTGTCTCTTTAAAAATTACAGGCCACAAGGCAAGATAAATATTTGATATACTTGGGATGTAAGGCACGCACAAGAGGTTCTGCCATATTATACTTTTCCTTGTGTTGAAACCTGCTTGCTTTACTCACCCAACACATCTGTAAAGATGCCGTGAAAACACCAAGGAGCTGATGCAGCAAGGTTGAACACATGTCCAGGGATTCCACCATTCCTAAGCAGCCCTACAGCCTCCACAGTCCTGCAACCATTTGTAAGATAAATATAGTTCTACCCAAAGTTCTTGGTTTACAGACACACATGCAAGACGCATAACCACTCTATAGGAAGTTTGCATGATAATGCGCTGGGTAGCAAAACGGATGCCAATATCAAGTATCCCGGCCTGCCGCTTCTTTCTTTCCGTTCTTAATTAATCAATCCATGGTTATTTAAATGTTCCCCCAATGTGAAGTGTGCTGGCAGTCCGGTGAAGATTTGCAATGTATTTAGAACACAGTCCAATTCATGGCAAGTAAGCATGCAATAGCGTTTTGTCAGCTCTTCGAGAAAAGAGCATGAAGTTTAGCTAAAACCCATGTTTTTTATAAACACCATTCAATTTGATATAAAAGTTGTGAGCATTATGTGAAGGAACACGGATTCATGTTTAATCAATGATTTCTTATAATGTACTGATATGAATGCAACTAACTGAATATGAAACGATCAATTTTGCTCGAGAATTTAGAGTTATGAACACTATCGCACTTGCCTGCTGCATCTTGTTCAAAACAGCGGCAAGATAGGCTAGTTTGTGTAGGTGAGTAGTAATGAGCAGTGCAAAGTAACAACAAGAAACACCAGTAACAACAGTATGGGGCAAGCACAGACTGCCAACTGTATAATTTATTACACAAAAGTTCGCCTGAATATCAGTCAGACAACTTGTGCAAATGAAGGTCCAGTTGGGCATGAACAAGTTACGAAATCAACAATGTCTGCTTTCACTAACAGGACCCTCATTCACATAAAGTATGCAGCGATAGGCCCCTACCGAGGTACGTCACAGCATGATGTCACTGGCACATGTAAAAGGTGTGGCTGGAAAAACACTCCCGCTGGTGGCTCAGCCCGGTACAGTCGTGCGGTGTTTGGGGCAAGTTTTAATTTTTCAAAGCTTACACTTCACGTTACAATGTCGACATTAGCTGTAGTATGTGTCAGCAAACATCCAGCTGTGTGGTAAACTGTGTGGTAAAATATTTGCCACGCTGTCTAACTTGAAGAAGTGAACACACGTGGTGGCCTGTGCGAGCAACAGCGGCATAGTCTTCAAAAATGTGCACTGTTGATTGCGGCATGTAGTGTGCATTGAAAGGTATTGAGAATATCGGTTCAACTGAGAATACTGAGTGTGGTGTGTGCAGTGTCAATAACAATGTGTCTTGTTTACGAAGACTAGCACTCATGGCAGGGACCGGTCGATAAAAAAACTTGATTCGACATTTTAGTCAAGGTAAATATGCACTTGACGTGACCATCTGCGAGTGGGTACATCTCGGTGTTTGCGCTGTGTGCAGAAAAAAATTGCAAGGTCACCGGGCTGGAAGATACCATTTGCTGAAGCTGCATGTATGAATCGACCTGACGAGTACGCAAGCTCAATAAAGGTATAACTCGTTTTATCGAAGGCCTCATATATCTTCATGTAATAAGCAGAGATTCTTGTTTCACATATACTCAGTACCTTTACCGCTCAATATTCATGAAGTGACAATGCAAACAACAAGTTTGTGTGTTAGGTCCTAAGGGAGCAATGTAAATATGCAAATAAGTTGTAGGTGTCAGATGCAGCGATGTAACTGCACAAAAGATTACGTATATATTAGGCTACAGGTTTAGAATCGCATACATCTCGGTGGTCTATCAGGAACGTCACAAACAACTTCCTTGCCAACCAGCCCTTGCACAGAGGGAGGGAATGGCTGGCACGGTGCTCGAAGTGACGTCACACTATTTGCAAACATAGAGAGGTTTCTTACTTAGGCAACATTTTGCACATTATATTTTTAGATGCAAGACTGTACTCATCCACAGTGATCATACTGATGTCTTTTGTTGTTACTTTGTGCTGTGAGTTACTAGGCATTTAGTCACCATGATCTTTAAAAGCTAATTTCAGTGTTCTCTCTCATATTGCTGACAACTTTGTTGTTGCATAAATTGGGCAAAAAAGCAACACAGAAAGGCTGTCACAATAAATACATCAACAGGGGTATTCTCCTGCGAACAAAAGTCGGCACTGGTCCTGTCATTACCCGTCTTCCTTCTCTCTTTGCCTTGTTTGTGCTGAAACAGCCAAACACCTGATGAGTTAGATGAGAAATATTAACGCATCAAAACTATAAGTGCTTGCATCAGCAACTACACAACAGCGTGATAACCGCACCCCTGCCACGCAGCAGTGAAACATATTTTGAACATGCTGGCAGTCTATTATTTTATAAAAAGCAACTCTGGCAGATTACAAAATCTCACAATGTGCATGCAAGTTTTCTTCAAAGTCAGGCGTACAATGTAGGTGCTGGCCGGTACATTATTAGTTACAAGCAAAGGCGTCTTGCAGGTACACGTGCAGATTGCACGAACACCTCTCTCTCTCTCTCTACACTAGGCACACACATTATATCTTTCAACAAGCACACGCCACTGTTTAGGGGCATAATAACGCTCTACCGTGAACGTATGCTAATCAACCCACTTAGGCGGTTGGCTAGGTGAATCGAGCCAAGTTACAAATTGTATCGCCCGCGAACGTAAACAAAATGCTGCTTTGCATGAAATGGCACTGCAGGCTTCGTTTAATCAACAACGTAGCAAGCGCCGTGTGCGTCTTCCTCACTACATTGCACATATGAAAAAATCGATCACCATACACATGCACGTTGCCGCAGTTGTCTCGAATTAGCTCCAGTAAGGCCGCGCAGATGCGCCATGGCTCTGCTGGCGTTAGCGTTGTCAAAGCGAATCGGCAACCGCACTCGCAAAGGCAGCGTAAGGTTGCCGTTTCGCGACGCCTGGTTCGAGTGCAGCAACACACACTTGCACTGAGTGGCATACTTGGTCTACATAAAAAAGTGTCCCCCTTACCTTTAGTTTCTTTCACACTGTCCTGAGGGAAGCGTCCACAGGCGTCAGCCGTCACCTCGGAGTCCTTCGAGCGCCCGCCCAACCCGCCGATTCCTTGGACGACTCGCACTTGATCCGCACTCGGACAACCGCGGGAATAGGGCGCAATCTTAGCACATCACACGAACGAGGAACGGCGCTTCCTTGCGTAAATTTAACATTTCGTGCTCTCGTGTGTAGCAGCGCGAACACATGAGACACGCACCGAAACGGCATGCTCACAGAAACAAAGAAGACAAACAACATGTGGGTTTAGCTGTGAATGGATTTGACTTGGATAGCTGTGTGAGAAAAACAAAGAAAAAACATCTGTCGGTGCTATAAACTGAAAAAAATGTATGTTATCTGGCAAAATAACTTTAAAAGTGATAAACGGTTATTCAAAAAACAAGTTACAACTTATGAATATTTTCGCAGGTCTTTGTTTTGTTTTTGTTCTAGCAGACGACAGCCTCCTACTGCTTCTACGAAAGACGTAGTGCGGTTTCACGTTCGGTGCGTGTCGCCGACGCAAAGCTCTACAGTAGTGATATCATAGTTATCAATTCTCAATGAATCATAGGATGGCTACAAAGCAGTAACATTTTGACATAGTGCAGTACGCAATCTTTCAAGGTATGACAATTCTTTGCTCTGAAGCAAATCGAAGCAAGCCGGCCGGCGCAATCAGCTGATGTCACCGCTACGCGAGGCATGGTCGTGCGCAATAGCGTCGCGCCCCGCGCTCGATTTGTCATCAAGCGATAGAGCTACTAAGTGGAGTACAGCTAGATGCAGGGATTAATGGCGTATCACTCTAATTCCCTGTGGTGGCCGACTCAATCGCAAGAGAGCCCCGGGAAACAACCTTAAACTGCTCAAGCTTGTGTGTGGGTGTAAAAATACTTGTTTTCATCCGCGGCGGTGCAGCAATCTATAGTTGAAAGACATGCGAAAAGCATGTGACGTATATACAATCCCAAAACATATGCACACAACAATAGATACGATCGCATATCGTACATAAATATACCAACACATAGCGTGTAAAAAGCAAATTTATATACATAACTTAAACACCAAGCTACCTTCAGCGCGAATAGCTTAGCAAGCTAACGCACTCAGTTCACGCACGCGAGCACAACTAAGTGGCGCAGGTTCGAGTCCCGGGAAGTTTAATTTTTTTTTGTTTTTTTTTTCAACGTTTTTATTGTACTGCTGTCTTTTCTAATGCCTTAGGTTCTAAAACAAAATAAAAGCAATATTGCGTTCAAGTACGTATGTGGGACTGTGTTTTTTGCGCAACAGTTATTATGATTTTTATTTTCATTATTAATTTTTTTATTTATTTCATAATATAACAAAATTAAGGACTAAGGGGAACAATGGGTCTGATTGATTGTGAAGGGACTCGAGAAGTGAGAAAACTCAAACCAAAAAATTTATTTGAGAAAAAACTGAGCATTTCACAGCCGGACCAGTTTCTTCGAGGGTAGGCCCTAGGTATGCGCGAGACTTGCTATATGACTCATCTCAAGCTGTGGCAGTTGAGGGAAGGCAATATCACCGAGAAGCAGTTCCAAAATATATTTTGGTTGATGTTTTTTGATTCCTCCAAAATAAGGGCTGCACAATTGTGATCGAGCCAAACCAAGAATGGCGGGCACGAAGTCATCAGACAGAAAATGAATAATGTTGATTGTTTGAAAAATTGCCCTTAATAAAAGGAAGAGTTATGGAGTGCTACGTAGCTTAACTCGCAGTAGGAATTTTATGTATACATATAGATAGTTTAAAATGGACAATGTTGCACACACAGACATTGGTTAAATTTCTTTGCAGCACAGTTGAAGCATCTATGTAGAACTGAAGCATCAAGAGAAGCTCATGCGTCCTCACTTTATTGCGCTTTACATAGCTTGTATGCATCCATGCAGCCATGGTATGATATATATTAAAGCATTTGTTTAACCTATAATCTTCTTATTCATTAAAGCTGGCCCATAAGTTGTGTCTTATGTAGCACTACAATTGAAGCGTAATCTGCATGGTGGTCTGAAACAATGCTTTTGACAATCTCAAAACGACCCAGCTCTATACACGACCATCCGTGCATCAGTGATAAGCACCATTAGGTGTTTGTACATATCAGTTGTGCTCTCATACTTAATTATTTTTCTGACCACTTCCTCTGCCCCTACCTCGTTTCTGTCGTGAAGCTGTGGCAAGTTGTGTATAGCTGTATTTATATTGTAGGAGCATATACTATCAATAAAAAATATTTTTAGGCTACATGCGATTAGTTTTCATAGATTTTCATTTCTTTTGTCGGTGCTCAGGAGAGCTAAGCTCATGGCCGATATTTTAAAATGACATTTCTCTTTGCCAATGTTAATGAGAACAGTTTCATTATTATTGACAAGTTCATTCACATTGAATTTAGTTCTCATTATTATTGTTTCTACCAAAAAACGAGCCCTTGAAGTTATGCTTTTTTTGCTTGATTTGTTTTCGTGTGACAGCATGCAAGTAAAATGACAGTTATTGTCATTCCTTGTGAATCACACATTTTCCGTGTGACAGACTTTAGCACCTGGTCATCTACAGAAGTGTTATTCATTCTGGAAAAGGGCGAACAGCGGTGACTGACAACACAGACTAGGCTGCGTTATTATTTTGTACTATATATGTCCCTGTGCATTCATTTATAACTTTATAGAGCTCGGATTTCCTGCTTAAAATGTGACAACAACTGTAGAGTTTCCACATTTTTGCAACAATCCACATGCCTTTCATACACTACTGCACATTTTCGTAAGCACCTTACAAAATCTGTATATTTCCGTAAGACCTTACATTCTGCATTTTCCTTATGAAAGCTTCTGTACACTCCATACACTTTCCTTATCCTTCCATCATGAACTCTCCGTATGCTCCATAAGTTTCCTTATCTTTCCTTATCCTTCCATATACTCCATAAAAAGCTTTCCATATATGCCATACATTTTCCTTATCCTTCCGTATACTCCATAAAAAGCCTTCCGTATACGCCATACAATTTCCTTATCCTTCCTTATACTCCATAAGAAGCTTTCCGTAAATGCCATACAACTTCCGTATATTTCCATAAAACTCCATATTTTTTCCGTATGTAGCATAAGGAAATGTTACGGAGTCCATATACTTTCCGTAAGATTTCATACGGAACGTTTCAGTAGGGCAGACGTGAACTTCTCGCACCATTTCTTGCCAAGTACCAACAGTTTCGAAGTACTGCTGTGCTCTAGGTCGGGTTGCACGTCCCATTGCATGGTGAAGCCAGGAGTGGGTAATGAAAACTGGCTTTTGCATTTGCCATGCCTCAACAAAAAGGCTTGGGTATCTTGCAGACTAAAATGGAGCATTAAAGCATTATTGTAGGTGGCGATTTCAAAAATTAGCTTAATCTGAATTCGATAAACACCATGTTTTAATCATTTTTATTAAGTTTTTTACCAGACCATACCTGGCAGTCTTATCATACACAGCTAATCTTAATCTCTGTTTACGTTCTCTTCTATTTTTGTTTGTGTGTGCCTGTGTGTGTGTTGTGATCAGCGACACAATGTCATAAATCTTTGTTCAAATTTTTGAGTAAACTAAATGCATTGATTGCTGTGATGTACCTTACGAAATGGTATTTATTTAGCCCCTTTCAAAAGGTGGCATTGTCTTTTACATTTTGATCAGTACATTTGATAAACTCTAGAAGTGAAGTGAAAAAAGAAGTATAATGGGTTGTATTTAGTCAGTTCTGTTGAATTTTCTAGTTTTTAGTGGTTTTTTCACAGGACGTTCTGTCATGTTGATCTGACCTTCCTGAAAATCGCTGTGTAACAATCTGCTTCTTGTAATGGTCTTTCTAATTTGCTGCAATTGGGAATTTTGTTTTCCACATTTTTTTAAGTAATTGGCTTATGAAATGATGAACCTCAATCAAAAGGTAATATATATGCAAGAATACAGCATTCTCTAACTTGACATGCACATCTAGAGTGCATTTCACGTAGCAGTGCTCTTAAAGCTGATAGTCATTTATCTTTTAGTTCATCGTTTCTCACACATTGTTATTTTTCCTCCTTCAGGTGCAAGTTGGCAAGCCTAATGCGAATCTGATGCCACTGTTGGATGAAAAATATTTATTTTGAACTGCATTTCTTGTTTTCGTTGCACCATTCTCTCCGCCTTCTTTCAGTGTTGTCTGCATTTTACATGAAGTGTGATTTCATTCATCTGTTTTTATTGAGCTCACATGTTTGTGCCTTATATAGAATGTATTATACTCACATGGATGTTCAAGCTAGTTTAATGATTATTCATTTGTCTTGTATTGAGTTAAGTAATCATATTTCTTTTGATTTAAATAAAAAAATATTATGTAATAAGGTTTCTTGATAGTCGTGTTTTGATTTACTTTTGTAATTTTTTGATCTGTTCATTGATTCATTTTGTATTTTTGTTGTCATCATACAAATATCCAGGTTCAATAAGCATCATGGCTTACATAGAAATTATGCATTCAAGCCATTGTTATACTTTTTTTACCACTCAATGAAAAATTACATGAATATGTGTTTTGGTAACTTCAAATGAATATGATTATGCTTATAAATGTCACATGCATTAGGATATTGAAGTTTAGAAGCCGGAAAAAGATGTCATGCAGTATTGTGGAAATCTACACTCGGGATATAAAATAGGCTCAGCTTTATTTGGTTACTGTGGTAACACCGTAACTGAACTTTCCGCTGGTATTATTAAGATGTGGGCTTACTGACTATTCTTAACAATCTGCTTCATGGTCAAACCACACTTAATGTCTTCTTGGCTTCTCTGTCTGTTAGTTGTCATTTAATAATGTGCCTAATAGAAAATGAGACATTTTCAGTTCATGCACGTAGATAAAAGTTGTGCGTCACTGCAATGGAGCGGTGACACACGAGCAGCATGTCACCTGCGCTACGTAGCATCACAACTCAAGATAGAGCTATTTCCCCTTTCTGTGTGGTTAAAAAAAGTGATAGCCAGTGTGAAGGAATTCTCATAGTGTTCCGACTGGAAAACATGATTTTTTAAAGTTTTCAAAGTGGCTGTGTCGCAGGCAAAACCCCGCCAGCAGTGCAAGTGTACGAATTGCTGGAGCAATCACAATTTGAAGGTCTGCATACAATTCGGGTTTCGTCAGATGGTCCTATAATAACTTCTTTATATTCTCAGATAAAATAGGTAAGGCATGATGTGCTGACTATATTAGACACATGCGACATTCCGTGTTGCAGTTTAGCACAAATATTTTATCACCTATCGTGCATTTCAGCTGATCACGAGACCACGTTGTCTTTTTTTATTATTATTTTTTGCCACTTTCCTTGCAACTCATTGGTATAGCTACAATGCATTGCCTTCTGGCTCTTAAGAGCCAATGTTTTTGTAGATTTCCAGCTAAATAGAACTTGGCACATCGCACACAATGTTTTCGCATCCAAATTTACATTGACACTTTTGGGGTAACACAAATTCTCGAATTAATGGAGGTTTTAAAGTAACAGAGATAAAATAATGATGTTTAATGGTTCTTATATTTTGGTGTGATGCAAAATTTTGTTTTGCCGAAGTTGTAATGTAGTTTCATCACGTTTTTCTTTCGTAAGAAATGGTATGATTCACTCTTCTTGTTTTATTTGTGCAGCTCTGGAGTCTTCCAGCCATCCAGCAACTAAGGACGGTGAGAAGACTCATCGTGGACGCCGCCACCGCTGTCACTTTTGTGACTGTGAGACTGACCACTTGTCAAATATGAAAGTGCACGTAAGGCTTCACACAACCGAGTGGCCATTTCTGTGTAACTTGTGCCCTCAGAACTTCACAAAGAAATACAAATTGATAGATCACCTGCATGCCCCCAAAGGCGAGAGGCGACATAAATGCCACCTCTGCCCTTAGAGCTTCTCAATAAGATCAACTTTGGCAAACCACGTGCGGGGCGCTCACAAAGGCAAGATGCCACGCAAGTGCCACCTCTGCTCTCAGAGCTTCTCAGATAAACCCCATTTCGTGCGGCACATGCGTACCCACACAATTGAGCTACCACACAAGTGTCGCATTTGTTCTCGGAGCTTCACTCAAACTTTCGAATCAAGAAAGCATATTCTCTAGCATACAGACGATGAACAGTATAAATGCCCATTTTGTATTCAGACATTTGCGTCGAAAATCGATCTCAGAAGGCACATGTGCGAGCAATAACACTTTACCCGCTCATTTCTTTTGAAAAATTTCGGTCAAAAGTGTTAATTTTTTGTTG
Source organism: Rhipicephalus annulatus (assembly GCA_013436015.1). Taxonomy (NCBI): domain Eukaryota; kingdom Metazoa; phylum Arthropoda; class Arachnida; order Ixodida; family Ixodidae; genus Rhipicephalus; species Rhipicephalus annulatus. Next base: position 1,035,405 of record WOVY01009740.1, on the reverse strand, counting down.
CTGATTTCAAATCTGATGGTTTTAAACAGTAGCTTGTCGATGTTAAAAAAGTATTTGCACGACATACTTGGTCAAATCAACGGAATAAAATTCATTTATAAAATAGTCATAAGAACCAGCTATGTGATGCTAAAAAATTAAAAATTCTGTAAACAAACAAGTCACAGACTCCATATCTTTTTATTCATTTCTGTAGAAATAACCCCATTGACGAATTTCACTCCTGAAGCTTCGAGACTATGTGCAAAATTTCGAAACGTAGAAAAATGCAGAGTGGCTTGCTACAGAGCATGTAGCAGAAGCGGGTTTCCTTCCTCAGCTTCTTCCCATTTTTTCTCCTCTCTTGTCAAAAAATGAAACATTTTCTTGTTGGCGGTGCTTTGGCTTCCTTCGGTGGGATGTAAGAAGAAAAGGGCCGTTCTTTGAGACGTACAGGGTCAAAAGCATCAAACGATCACTTGCGCTTCATCTTTATTATAAAATCAAGCTACGTATTCAGGATCGACTCGATTAGAGCGGGGCGATAGTCAAGGTGGCCCATTTTTCTGCCATCGTTTTGGCACAAGACCAAAGAGTTGAATATGGCTTCATTAGTCAAGTGGCAAGATATCTTTTTTGTAGTATATCTTCTGCCACTTTCTAGGGACAGGGTAGTGGAACAGCATCTGATCTGCCTCGTCCGGACCACCCATGGTGTGATTATAACTATGCATGATGCTCGGCCTAGTGATGTCTTGTCCTTTCCAATCCTTGCATGTCTCCATGCTTGCAGTATACACTGTACTCATGAGAGATACTACTTTTTTGTTTTGCCATTGGAGAGCAATACTTTTACCGTGCTGGTAGGCATGAACATCTCGCTTCTCCAGCTTGTTCGTCTTGAAATCTGGAGGCACATCTTTTTTGCAAGGTCTCACGGTGTTGGACACACCCGTGCGGTGCTTGATAAGGAGGTGGACGAGTTTTGGCGAAGTATAAAAGTTGCCAGGCGGTACCCCTTGCCTAGTAAGGGCTCGAAGAGCTTCGTAACTTTTTTTATGAAGAAACTTTGATGAAGGAAGTTCGAGCTTTTCTGGTGTGCGCAGATTTCTGCCTTTTCCTCTGTAGATCAAGGCATCCCACATATATACCGAAGATAGTTGGACAATCAAGATGAACAGTGGAAGTGCCTCAGACTGGCTGTCCGACGTTTCGGTAGAAGGACCTTTATTTCTCAAAGTTTTGATAGAAGGACCCATCTTTTTCAGAGGCCTTTGAGAAAGATAGATCCTTCTATCGAATTTATCGGCCAGCCAGTCTGAGGCTCTTCCACTATTCATCCTGATTATCCTACTATGTTGTTCCCATCTGACGGCTCCCATCTAGATTTTGGATATCCTGAAAATGTCTCACAAAGCAAGAAAAGCTTCAAGCCAAATCTTGCTCTCCTCAGAAGGATGTACTGCACCCATCCTAGTCTTCCTTTGAAAAGTATTAAACTTTTGTCAATTGATAATGCCACAAGAAATTGCCATTGCTCCGCGCAACACGGACGTCGGGAACGAAGAGAAACGCTAACGGCCCGACTACTAGCGATAAAGCCAGCCGCAATGTACGAGCCAGCGCTGCATGCACACGGTACTACACCGAACAGCCAACTCGCGTGAGAAGAAGAGCACGAGGGTGCTCAAGGCCGAGGCTCACGAGGACAAGCGACTTTCGGATCTTCTTCCGATACCGGACCACCGACTTTCGGATATTTTTGTGGCAATATGTCTGTCCGGTATACATGCTGAGCAGTAGTTCTACAATCGTTCCAAAAATGACCATATTTTGTAAAGCTTCGACTGTGGATGGCCACTATAAGGTCGGCCATGCTGGCATTGTCCACAAGGTGCAACACTTGTACAATTACCAGAACCCGGCGGTAGGGCACCACTTCTCCGGAAACAGGTGTAGACAGCAATTTGTTCTTGGACCAGCACCAGTCGTGTCGAAGGTTCTGAACTATTCTCTGCAATAGCAATTGAGCAAGGAATACCCACATGTTGTCACTGGCACCCATTTTTGTAAGCGAAAGTGCTTACCTGTAGGAGAGCACTTTGGCATTTGAGCCGCATTGCGGTTGGTTTGGTCTACCACGATTGATATGAGTTTATCGCCTAGAAACTGCTGAATACATTGCATAAGGTCACCCGATGATGACTAGTTGAAAGTCTTGCTTGGAGTGGCCAAAAATTCAAAGCGTGGAGGCTTCACAGGAGGATTGTCTACAGTGCTCACGTTCAATCAGATTTCACGTGGCATTATCACATTGACGTCATCAATTTAGTGTCCTACATGAATTTTTTATTAGCGTATGCTTTTTGTAAGTCTGTGTACTTCCTTGTATATTTCGTGTATTTCATGTACCCTGTTTGAGAAGGCATTCTGTAACTGCCTTCTATGCTTGCACTTCTAGCTTTTTTACCGCTTGTGTCTAGTTACTTCAGTTCCTAATTTCAACGAATGTTGTAGTTTGCATTTATTTATTTCTTTGTTGTTGTTATTTCTTACCAAATGTATACTAGCCAAGTGCCAAGATTGCACTTTTTTAGAGTTACTTTCACTTCGTTTTACCCGCTATGTAATGTCCCTGTCGAGTGCCTTTAGTGGCATTTGGAAAGAAAAAGTCCTAACTATTTTGATATGCATATTTTTATGAGTGCCAAAGCGCTATTGCACTGTTAGTCTTGATTACCCACAAATAAATATATGGTATAGGTTGCAAGGTTTGAGAGGCCATTTAAAATGTGTTTTCTTCTGAGTTCTGAGGATCTTTGTGCATCTAGTCTCTGTAATGTGGGTATTTATCTGGAGCTTTTTGAGTACGTAATGTAGTGGTCTTGCAACGTTTCATTATATAAGTACTTGTATGCTTTGATCACTTATTTAACCATCTTATTACTATGGAATATTGTATCACTATGATCACCAAGAGATATTGCTAGGTACTATTAAATATTGTCGCTTGTGCAAAACTTTCTAGGGCCCTTTATAAAATTCCATGTGTTCATGCATTGAGAATTTGTGATATTTCATATCTGCACTGAAAATTTGTGAATTGTTCTTGTGTAGTTTGTGTTCAATACTCGAAGGCAAACTGAGTTAAGGCTTCAGTGCATTATTCTGCTTTTGCCATTTTATTGCGATTGTTATCATGTACTTTATTATTCATATTTCTGAAAATAATGTGGTTTTCTTATCTCTAAGTTTGTCTAGCTAAGGCTTCTAGAGCGGTCTAGCAATCCACTGTAGTACTTGTGGACATAGAGTTTCACTGAAAAGAGTGAAAAAAATGTTTGTAGGAAAATAAATCTCAAAAAATCTCAATCTACAAACTTGCTTTCATCGAAACACAAGCAAGCTGCTCTGCTGCATGGCAAATGAATGATGTGTTGTAGGCCAACGCTGATTAAAGGTGGTTGCTTCAATAAATCCTCTTGGTGTGATGAATCTGCACTAGGCATCTGCAGATTCATTTCACAACACGAGGTTCTTGTAAAGAACACAAGTCGAAACATATGAGCGTCTTTACATCTTGTACCATTGTCAAAATGCAACTGGGATGGTCATGAGTGATGCGAACCTAAGCTAAGCATTAAAGATTCCCAAATAGTACACCCTTTATGGTAACCAGCAGTTAAAATGTTCTGTTATGCTTGAAGGTGCAAGTTTAATACCCAGCCATGACTGTCACACTTTGGAGGGGGAAGGGGGTGCTGTGTGGCAGAATCGAGGCACAGTGGTCTAAGGTAATGTGCCGTCCTTCACTACGGCACATCTTGCAACCTTATTCTGATGTCAGCAGCTAAAGATTTTGCAACTATGGACGTTTTCATTAATCGCACTGCACTTCTGAAGTAGCTAAGGTAACGCCCTGCAAGTTTGTTGTTTCCGAAAGTGATCACTTTCATAATATTAAGTTCATGAATTTTCTTCTTCAGGGACTGTATGTAGACCTGTGCATCGGTACCAAAATTGCCGGCGGTGGCGTGCGCAGGGTTCATTGGATTGGTGGCAGTGCGGGAGGGGGAAGTAGTTGAAGACTCAACAGTTGGTGAGGATAGAAACATGCCCCTTGAATTTTGAAAAAAAAAATTCTGTCTCCCCGAAAGGGCGAAGCAGTTAACATGATAGCAGCATGGCTCAATGTTTTGTTTTTCAAATACGTCTGTATCAGTTTTTGCGACGCAGCAGGTATGAATACCTTGAAAAGAACAAAATAAAATTCAAGAAATTTTATGCAACGATCCTTTCTACTTGCTCAGCAATGAGTTTGCGCAGAGTCCCATCAATCTCATTCCAAAAATGCACTTTCTGCAAAGAAGCAAAAAAAAACTCCAGTTGCTAGGGGCGAAGGTGAACGTGCGGGCCCTCGGCTGTTGCTATGGGAGAGGGTGTGAGAGCGGAGAGATGACACCTGCCGGCGCGCAGACACCGACAAACGCTGACATGTGCCGACTAGGAAAAGCATTCGCATTGAAAACAATTCTGAATTCACATAGTGGGCACAGTATTTAGAGGATCAAATCATCGAATACGATGGGTACAGAAGACTCAACGAAGGATATGTGGGCTAGAACAATTGAACCGGTGTGAATTATCCTATTTATGGAGAAGGATGGCGCGATTGCAATTTCGTCGATGATTGAGAGGCGCTGCGAGTGAATATGCATATGCAAAGTCGGCCAGAAATGCTGGTCTTACTTACTTTTTTTTTCAAAACAGATTTCAACATAGTTATGTCATGTTTCTGGTGAAGCGATTAAACAACCGACGCATATTCGAGTCCTACTAAATTCTTATGCGCTGTCTGTCAGCATTCTTTTTTCGAGTTGCTTAAAGGGGCCTTGCAACGCTTTTTGCGCATGGTCAGAAAACGCTGCCGATCGGTAGTAGAGGATCCCGTGAACATGCGAGACAAATTCCAGGTCGCGCTGCACGCGGTCTGGAATTCACAATAAATTATCAAAGTCAGCTAAAGATTGATTTCTCCGCCATCAACAAATGAGTGAAGACGATCAAAGATCGCACGCAGATTACCCATCTATCACCCATTGACTGATTTGAAGGTGGTGCGTTCTGTTGTTACAGAGATGGCCGCGAAAGGCCGCCACTTGTTGGGATACCTTAATTTACTAGCACCCGTCCTAGTTATTGCGCGGCATATACACAGCACTTCAAAAATAAATGGTCTATCTGGGGCTTCTTCCTGACTCACAACGAATATTGACATCTATCTCCCGTGTCGTTCCTTGCATTATCACCGTTCTCATCGCGGGTATTTCGAGTTCACGAATAGCATTTGTACCATCGAGATGAGCGCCCAGCTTTCAGAGAAACTTTTTTGTGTGTCTAATCTGTGGGGGAAGAGCACATTGCTAAAAAAGCATTTTATCTTGGTCACTATCGAAAATGCACCGTGTTGTATGGGCTGCCCCTGCACACTCAGTATCAACCATCTGCCAATGAACGTGCAACGACGGCTAATGCATTTTTTTTCTTTTTTTCGTAGTTGTTGTAGTCGTGTCCACTCAAACGGGAGCTTCGCATCTCCAGTGGCAAATGTAATTGCATCGCTGGCGTCTCTAGCGATTCTAAATCATTTAAAAGCGTGTCATAGATATCGAGGAAAACAGGGTGCTCTTCGTCTTGCATTGCTGGGTTGTCTTGAGCAACAACTTGCGGCACAGCCTGCTCCACGGAAGTTTGTGCTGATCTGGCTGCCCTCACAGAATGACGCTTCCACCTAAGCAAGACAAGGTTGGGGCAGAGATTATATCGTGCCGTTCACAACAACGTTCATACGTTGGAGTTCTTTTTTATTCAGTTATTGTACGGTGATCAACATTGATCATATCTGTAGTGCGCCAGATAATAATTTTGTACCATCTTCAAGTATAAATTGTATAAAAAGTCTGAAAATGAGTATACGTTTAAGGGTTTTCCGTGATCCTGTTAGTAACGCCTTACATTCACAAAATAAAACAAGTACTGCATATGAAATCAAACTCTACAAAAACATGTACGATGGCAAAATGCCCCATTAAAAAAAACTAGCAATTGTGTCCATTTGTGTGCACAGAAACATTTTATACGAGAAGTTCACGAAGAGAGTGAAAACTTATTGATTAAACATTTTGCGTTTTCTGTAACTTGAATCATTTTTACTTTGTATGAAAACTATCAAAAAATCAATGTGCTTGTTACTAACCACGTTACAATCTTACCCCTAAAATGTGGCGGTGTGAAAGTGTCATGTTTGATGTAAACATTTCTATTTTAGCTTTACTTGATAATTGCGCATACGCGGAACAAATTCTCGCTGAGATTGATATAAGAAATCAACAGTCCTAAAAAATGCTTTAACGTGCATAGATAGTTATGCAGTTCGCTGCCTATCATACCACTCCGCCGTTTCTGCGTGAGGTGCCCGTTAATTTTAAGCCACTGGAAACACTGTCGGCACACAAGACGGCTGAAGACTTGAGTCATTTTTGCAGTTTCCCACGAAATGTCTGCTAGAAATCATTGTCCAAGCTTTTGGCAACCACACACTTCCGTCGGCGCTGCGTAGATATAAAAAAAATTATATATATAACCACACATCACCAATACCACATGCGTACACGGCTTCAACTACTACGTCCCCTACAATGTCTAATAATAGTAGCAGCATAAACATATTTCTTCGCATTTTTTTAACATTGCTCTAAAGACGGAAGTTGAATGTATTATGGTAAATAATATTCTGAAGATGGGGCGCGCATCTCCCAGTAGCTCGATAGATAAGAGAAACGGTGACGCAGGAATTAACACTTGTTATGATGAATGCATTGTGCACGTGCTAATTTTAATTTAAAAAATTGTTTTCTTACTTTTTTCGGCGGACTGCTTTATTCCATTCCTTTCGTCTGCTTGCTTCGTACTATCGGTTTGGGAATCCGTAAAATTTCACGGGTGAAGTCGACCCCTTCGTTTTTGCATGGTTATTGTGAGAGTTGACGACGCAGCAATAGTTCGTTCCTTTCTGTTGGGGTGACATCGCGGAACGAGGGACGGTTCACGTGTAGCACGCGCTTCGCAGATGCGTGGAAGCCAAAGGGAGCGGAAGGGTCATGACACGCTACTATTGTGCGCTTTTTCTGGCAGGGTAAAGGCAAGCACTGGCGTCGGCGGGCAAACTTGAGCGGGTCTCCCCTATTCGAAGAAAAAGTGCTCAAGGTCACGAGGCGCACTTGGCGTTTTTTGTTTGCCCTTCCTATTCCCCCCCCCCCCTGCTTAGCTTCCAGTGTTTTCTACGGGACGAAAAAAAGGAGAATGCGATTGCAGCGTGTGACAAATCTTTGAAACTCCGATCGTACTGGACGCATTCTTAAAATCTTTGCGACGTTGAACTTATGGGACAATAAGATTTTCCAGTGAATTAATTCCATGGTTATTTAGAAAAAGTGTTTCAGGGCCCCTTTACCATGAGTCGGAGACGCCAAAGTTCTGGAAGAGCTTGTTGCGTGTAATATTTCCATATGCGTGTGCCATTTTGAATTTGCTGTGAGTATTACAACAATGTTGAGCGAGATATAGAATAAGGTTGAGTGAAAGGCAGGGAGGTTAACCACAAGAAAATTTCCGATTTCATACTCGGCAATGGGTAAAGGGAAATGGACGTGAATAGATAAGGTGGGAAAAAGGAGGGTATTGTCACAGCCGTTTGCGAGTATACGGCCGACAGCAGAAACTTCAGCAGCGCCTTTATCGCTTTCTTGGTGGAAAAGCGTGTTGCAGTTATGAAAGAGCTTGTTGCCGATTGTTTCGATGTGCGTGTGTCATATTAAATATGCCGTGAGAGTAACCATTGTACTTAAAACTACGTTAGACGTACACTGTTCTTAGTACAAGTAAACTTAATTAAAAAGCTGCGTCTTAATCTAAAAGGTCGTGACTAGACTTTTTGATGTTTGCCATGTTTCACTCCCGTTACAAAACGAGAAAAAAAAACACCCTTCAGCACTTCCTGATCATTAATATTAGATAACGCAGTCGTATGCATACATTCTAAGTTGAATTTGAGTATCAATCAACAATAAATTTTCCCGTCAATTTATATAAACAGTAACCATGAACCAGACCGAGCACCGAGTCTTATTGAGGCCCCTCCTTGATGTTATGTGCACGCCGGATGACTTCACGTGATTAAGCGTGACTTCACGTGGAAAAGCGTGTTGCAGTTATGGAAGAGCTTGTTGCCGATTGTTTCGATGTGCGTGTGTCATATTAAATATGCCGTGAGAGTAACCATTGTACTTAAAGCTTCGTTAGACGTACACTGTTGTTAGTACATGTAAACTTAATTAAGAAGCTGCGTCTTGATCTAAAAGGTCGTGACTAGACTTTTTGATGTTTGCCATGTTTCACTCCCGTTACAAAACGAGAAAAAAACACCCTTCAGCACTTCCTGATCATTAATATTAGATAACGCAGTCGTATGCATACATTCTAAGTTGAATTTGAGTATCAATCAACAATAATTTTTCCCGTCATTTATATAAACAGTAACCACGAACCTTACCAAGAACCGAGTCTTATTGAGGCCCCTTCTTGATGTTATGTGCACGCCGAATGATTTCACGTGATTAAGCGCGACAAATTTTGAGTTCGACAGGAAGTAATCTGCTATTTATCCAAGCAACTTGAACACGTTATTCTCAAACACATAACATCGTCCTTGACGTGGAGTCTTTCCTAACGCCCTTCCAACATGGCTTTCTCCGTGGATTGTCTACGGTGACACAACTTTTGGAACTTGTTCACGACCTGTCCCTGGGCATCGATTCAGAAAACAAATTGACCTTATACTACTAGATTTGTCAAAGGCCTTCGACCGAGTGACTCATCAGAAACTAATTTATAAGCTTAAGTTAACGCTAGGTAACGGCCCATAATTAATTGAATAACTGATTATTTAGGAGATCGTTCACAGTTTGTTGAGATTGACGGCCAGTCGTCTGATACTGCCCAAGTGATATCCGGTGTACCACAGGGTTGTGTCGTGGCTCCGGTTCATTTTTAACATTCATCAACGACCTACCCTCTAATATACATGTCAACATCAGACTGTTCGCAGATGACTGCATTATCTATATTATAATCAACACGCATGAAAATCATGTAGCCCTTGACCGCGCTTTACAAACAGTAACGAAATGGTGCTCCGATTGGCAAATGACATTAAATGCAAAAAAATCAACCCTACTCATATGTCGAGAAAAAGGAATAAATCATTATTCCCGTATAAAATTAATGACACAGAATTAAGTGTTATTACTGAACATGAATACTTGGGATTAAGAATAACTGAGGACCTTAGATAGAGTAGTCACATAAGCCACATAACAGCGACCGCGCTCAATTAACTCTTCTTCATCAGACGCCGCCTCCGTTTAGCCCCCATAGATACCAAACTGTTGGCTTATAATACATTTGTTCTACCAGTACTAGAGTACGGAAACATAGTATGGTTTTCTTTTACTAAACAAGACATCGCTAAACTTGACGGTGTACAAAGAAAGGCAATACGGTTCATTTTTAACAAATATGGGCCACATGAATCACCTACGGTGTTAATAAAAATTGCTGGTATAGATACTCTACAGCGCAGAGCCAGAATAGCTAGACTGAAATTTATGTACTTAATAGTTCATAACAAAGTAAATATTGATGCCGCAAACTTCATAACAAGTTTACAAACACGCCTTACCAGACTTAACCATACGCAGATGCTCACTGAATACACCTTCCATACCGACTGTTTCAAAAATGCATTTTTTCCATTGACCATAAGAGAATGGAATAACTTTCCCTTACATATCATAGAAAGTGCATCACTAACACAGTTCTTAACTGCACTTGAAAGCGTACCTTGAACCATGGCAGACAGTTTTTTTTTATGAAACTACACCTCTCACAGTTCTTCATCCAACGTCTCTCTTACTTTTTTCTTTTCAAATACCAGAAAACCCACAGTATGCATTTCTCGCCTTGCTCTAAAGCACCACTGTGTAAAAATGCTTACACCATAGTCTCACATCTTTGTCTGTTTCTATTTTTCTCCTTTTTTTCCCTTGCCTACGGTTTTTTTATGCGAGCCTGTTTTCTTTATATTATTGTGCCACTAATCGCTCTTGTGTTGCACTTTTCTTTTTATAAATATTTGGTGTTTCCATTGTATCACAATTTGTGTTATGTTGTATTCAACTACTGTATATGCCCTCCTGCTATGATCCCTTTGGGATTGGCAGTATTTACAAATAAATCAATAAACTTGTTATCACCAAAAATTATGAAAAAGCTGAACGTTTGGCACAGCGAACGATGTCAAAGAACTTCGAATAGTCCATAAATATGTCATCAACATGTTTTTGGTCGTTGAGGGAAGCAGCAATGTCGTGGGTAAATTGAAGCAACTGTATTGCAGTAGAATAGCCAGCACGAGAACCACGCTGTGGTCGTGAAAGTATATTGTGTGCATTTAGGCATATTGCAATGTATGTGATATTGAAATGTTCCAAAAGTATTGAGCTGGTAGAAAGCAAGAATATTGACCTATATTTGGTATTACTTCCTTGTTTCCAGACCTAAATACAGGCACGACGTTTTCTGATTTTCAGAGCTGGGGCACTGATGCCGAAATTATTGATTTTCAAAGTAGTATAGTAAGATGTAGCACACCATTCTGAATACAACTTTTGAAACATATCTTAAATACCGTCTGGGCGAAATGACTTCGAAACCTCAAGGTTTACTATAGGGATATGTGCTCCAGATAATCCTAATTCAAGATTACAAAGGGCAGGTAGTTTGCTGCACATTAGTGATTTCCTTATCGGTAAAAAAACGAACAAGCAAATATGAAAGGCATCTGCTAGAGCTTCAAGATTTGAGGAGGATTGGCCATCAAGATAAAATTTACAATGAAGGCATAGATTGATATGTGGGGCTTGATATCCCCAAACCACCATATGATCATGAGAGACGCCATAGTGGAGGGCTCCGGAAATTTCGACCACCTTGCGTTCTTTAACGTGCACCCAAATCTGAGCACACGGGCCTACAACATTTCCGCCTCCATCGGAAACGCAGCCGGGATTCGATCCCGCGACCTGCGGGTCAGCAGCCGAGTACCTTAGCCTCTGGACCAGTGTGGCGGGGCGATGAAGGCATAGACGATGCAGGAAAAATCGTCCTCTAGAACTTGTATAGTTTAGTTTTAGGGGTGAAGATCCTTAAGGCGTGGACTGTGCGTCCCCTGTATGTAGCGACCTCTCGTTTAGTTCTTGCACTGTTCACTAGATGTCGGCACCATTCCCTGTATGTAGCCACCTTTTGTTTAGTTCCTGCAGTATTCATAGATGGGTGTACTTGTAGCTGTTGATGAAAAGATGCAAGATGTTATAAACTAGCCGGCGGTACTTGTAGTTGATGATGAATTTTTCGAGATGTTAATAAATAGGAATGATGTGACATATGGTGCGTGTCATTGATGGAAAGCAATCGTTCTATTTTGTGCGGTGACGTACGCTAGGAGGAGCGTTGTAATTAAACCGAGTGGGCAAAATGTACGGTGGATTCATTGTTTACCTGGTTTACTTCCAGAGCTTCGCCTACTCATCATCATTCACTTCGTGTATATGGCGGCACTTTTTCTTTATTAGTGTAGCGAAGGCGCTGCTTAAGTAGCAGTTCTTAGCCTCTTTCGAACTTAATTTTTAGTTCATTAAGTTGAGAAGCATTACCATTAGTTGGAATGACCATATTCTTACATCAGCGCTTTAGTAAACAAGTAGGATTGATTTTATCTTTTTGGCATTTTGGGTATCTGGCATCTCATGTATTATATTTTTGCGGCACATACTTTGATAGGCGTTCCCGGACAATGTTAGAAAACTTAAGATGGCTAAATTTGCTACAACATTCAAATCCTTCAAAAAATGAAGCATAATTGTCGAGCATGGAAGAGTCATAAGGTTTAAGAAAGTCAACAGTTTTGATCTGAGGTGTTTGCGGGGGACACGCTAAGTTTAAACATCTTTAATGTCAGATATCCCTTCGACAACAGAACTTACGAACTTGCACTTGAAAACACCATTGCATGGGGCAGATTAGGTGGTGGTAAAGTGCACGTGCATGAGACGTGGTTGGCTCACCCACAGCTTTGATCAATCGAATTAAACGTATCAGGAGCATTTAACCATTCACTAGAGCAAAGTTAAAAGCCACCTGTGCTTTGACGCAAGTTTACTGAGCCCGGTCGATTTAGCGAGAAAAATAAAAATGAGTGCTTCATAAAGCAAGCAACAGAATACCAATCAAGAAGGGTGTAAACCAGGAGGACACAATCTCCCCAATGCTATTTACCGCGTGCTTACAGGAGGTTTTCAGAAGCCTAGAATGGGAACAGCTAGGGATAAGAGTTAATGGAGGGTACCTTAGTAACTTGCGCTTCGCCGATGATATTGCATTGCTGAGTAACTCAGGGGACGAATTGCAACTCATGATTACGGAGTTAGACAAAGAGAGCAGAAAGGTGGGTCTTAAAATTAATCTGCAGAAAACGAAAGCAATGTACAACAACCTCGGGAAAGATCAGCGCTTCGAGATAGGTAATAGTGCACTTCTATTTGTAAAAGACTATGTCTACTTAGGGCAGGTAACAGCCGTGGAGCCGAACCACGAGATTGAAGTAACTAGAAGAATAAGAATGGGGTGGAGCACATTTGGCAAGCACTCTCAAATTATGACAGGTAGATTGCTGCTATTCCTTAAGAGGAAGGTATATAACAGCTGTATCTTGCCAGTATTTAGTTGCGGAGCAGAAACCTGGAGACTTACAAAGAGGGTTCACCTTAAATTGAGGACGACGTAGCGAGCAATGGAAAGAAAAATGGTAGGTGTAACCCTAAGAGACAAGAAGAGAGCCGAGTGGAATAGGGGACAAACGGGGGTTAAGGATATCATAGCTGAAAACAAGAAGAAGAAATGGACATGGGCCGGGTATGTAGCGCGTAGAAAGGATAACCGCTGGTCGTTAATGGTAACTAACTGGATTCCAAGAGAAGGCAAGCGGGTTAGGGGGAGACAGAAGGTTAGGTGGGCAGATGAGATTAAGAAGTTTGCGGGTATAAATTGGCAGCAGCAAGCACAGGACCGGGTTAACTGGTGGAACATGGGAGAGGCCTTTGTCCTGCAGTGGACGTAGTCAGGCTGATGATGATGATGATGTGCCTCTCATCTAAGCTCGCAGATTACCGAGCATGTAATAATATGAATAATCTAACGTTGGGTAACCTGCTTTGTTGTACTTTTCGCAGACGTGTCTGCCAAAGCATTGAAACTGGCTGCACTTACTGTGCTTTGTGCTTTCTTCATTTTCGTGATTTGTTCACATCTGAATTACTCAAAGCTGTCAGAATCTGAACACAACTGAGTTTTCATTCGCAGGTTAACCACTCTCAAGGACTCACCCCCAAGGCTTGTTAAAATCAGCCTGCCGAAGACGGCTGAATTACTCGCCACGACGATTCGCCGCAACCTGCAGTGTACCCGCGAATAACGTTCGGCAAAGAATAAAATTTCACTGGTTTCGCGTTTTCTTGCTCGTCACCTTCTCATTTTGTGCGATGGCTGCACACATATACGGCACAATAAAACTCGATAACAGAGGGTGGGCGCAAAAAAAAACGGCTCAACTTCAGTATCACGCATGGGCACACACGTGTACAGTCACAGTCTTTTTGAGAGTGAACATGGCAGCGCGTAGCTTTCGGAGCTCCCACCGCCGTTAAACGGCGGCAGCGAGAAGTATTGCTCATGCGCAGTGTGGCTAGGGGCCAAATTCTGTCGTCGCGCGTGGAGTTACTGTATATGCCACCTTTTAGCATATACACTAACTCTAGTCACGCGCATTGCGTAAGGCGAGCTAGCGCGTGTCGTCTGCTACACGCGCACAGCAGTAGGAAAGCCGTGTGCCTCAAAGCGGCAACAATGTATAGCTTCCAATTACGTTCCACTCGATATGCAAGTAAACTTTAAAATGTGTTATTTTTTGCTGGCGTCGTTTAGGTCATTGTTGATATTAAATGCGAGGCATTTCTTAGCGAACTTCGGTGATTTTGAGCGTATCTATTCTTCTATCTACGTCGCCGCTTATGTTTTGGGAGCTTTCGTGATCACCTCATTTATTTGGCATGAACCAAAATTAGCATGAGAGGGTAAGGCGGTTTCACGAATACGATGCGCTTATCAAGACATGAATAATGTCACAATCCTGTCGCGTACGTCGTCAAACACTTCCCGCCAGACAGTGGCACATACCCACGAGCGGGTATGTGCTGCTGGTATGCGGGTATGTGCCACAGGTGATTGACACTAGGTATCTGCTCAGGAACGGCGAGAACACACATGGGCGATTTTAACGCGTGAGTGTTAAGAAATATCCGACGTCAGTAGTGTCGACCCGACGAGTCCCAACTGGAATCGAACCCAAGCATTCTGGGTGCCGATGAAGCATTTTATCACAGAGCTATGCCAGGTCTCGGAACTACTTTTCAAATAGGCACTAATCTTCGTGAAACGTTAAATGTGGTTTCAGTGCTGCCTACCCAATTTTATAAACATTGCATATGTACTATTTTGATACAGCCGTAACGTCAGGTTAACGTCACAGATGTAATTAGTTGTCATGCGCTAAAGCTGATTTATGTAGCAGTGTCCAAGGGCGAGCATCTTCGCAAGCATCAGCGCTTCATATCAGCTTCTGGTGCCGCTAATACGTGTGCTCTAGTTGGCATCGTGGCGCAAGTGCAAACAACTGGTTATATAAACATCTGCAACTCTTCAACATATGTCTGTGTGTGCGACATTTGTACACAAATTAAGCGTAAATTCCAGACGTGTCGCTCAATAAAAAAATCCCAAACACGGTCAACTTTTTTCCGCATGCTTCGCATAACGTTATTTCCAGGTAATTGGGATATGCCGAATTTTCAGTAGGCGTTTTCTCCGATGCACATTTCGCGTTCAAACATGGCGCTGGTGCACATTGTAAAAGTATTGAACGAGCGCATGGCAAATCGCTGGATCGCCATACTCTTCTAGCATCCGTGATAATTTGTGAAGATATGCGGCAATATACATGAAATCAACCATGTGCGAAACCCTGTTTTCGTTTCGAAAACCATGTTTCGAAACCCTGTTTTTGTTTTCACGAAGAGTGGCAAAAATCCACACATTGGTTCACTATTTTTATGCCTTCCACAATGGCAGCAGTGCTTTTGGTTTTCAAAGGGGGACACGGCAAACTGCAAGTGTAACATAAGGTGAAACTATATATTCCACATTACTGACAGAAATTAAAGAAACGCATCAAGATTTCGTCGAACGTACACAACTAACAGTTCGGGTATTTGCGTTCCTTCACTTAATCGTTGTACTCCAAAAACGATGGAAAAATAAAAAATGGCGAAAACCAAGTGACACGGCAGGCGTAAAAGACAAGGCATTTCAACTGAAAGCCCCCAAATTTTTGTTGCGATCATAATAGGATCAGCAGGAAGGCCGAAAATCAGCTAGCAGACGACAAGCGAACGCTGCAATGACGTGTTGCGCGCGAAGTGAAGCTGTGACGTGTGCTCTAACGGCGCTAGTAGTACTGAAAACGACGCGCACTTGTGTTCACTCTCAAAAAGATTGCGACTGTACGAACATGGCCGTAGTCATAGCGGCCTGAAATAGTGCCTTCCCCGCATGTTGTGCGGAAAGTCGAAGCGTAGGCGGTGGAAGCAGAGGGTTGCTCGGAGGTGAATACCACCTATATTCAAACACGGCCGGGCTATACTGCACCTGCGTGCGCTTCTTTCCTTTCGTAAGAAGCGAGCGCGCAGGTGCTGTCTAGACCGGCCGTGATTTGAGGTTCAGAGTTTCAAATCGAGCTGCGCAGCTCGCTGTGGCTACACCAGCGCCTCCTCTGGCTTAACTGTACCCCAAGCCATGGAGTTAATATAGGGTGTCAGTATACTAACACTATGCACCCATCTAAGGGACCTATGTACCCGGGAACATGACCGAGATTTTCAAGCACAACGAAACGCCTTCTGTGATACCTCCGTTTAGTATCACTGCGTTGTTGGAATCAGCGGTGCTGTCGAGTAGTTTTTTGTACGGCAGCTATCAAGACAGCCATCGCGGCAGTGTTTTGGTAAACAACACCGTCGATACACGCCACGTTGTCTGTTTGACTGACTAGGCCTGCTCTTGCATCTTAGTTTGGGCAGTAGCCACCGCGCTTTAGTGTCGCGGCTGCACTTGCTGAACCGGTGCTGTGCGCCCACAGCACTGCTGAAACACTTTTCAGATCTAGTGCTGGCAGTGCAAGCTAAATTGATGAGATCCATTGGAGCGGTGTCTAGAGTTACCATCCTCGCAAGCACTAGCATAAATATCAACCTACCACTTCAGGTGTTGCTGATACCCATGCCGCTGTTGATATCACTATGCATCTGTGAACAATTTAAGTGAAACACCTGCGACAGCTCAACATGTGTCCGCGCGAATCGCTAGCGTCATTTCGCAACGTTTCGCTCAATGTATCTTATCTCTGCATGCTTCTCATAAGATAAACGTACGTGCACGTGTACCTGGGAACATAGGTGTGCGCCCAGGGCTTGGAAGGGCAGGGGGGTCACAAAATCAGCCCCGAACATTGAAGTAATAGGGATCGAAGCGAATGCTTCTTGCAGTGAGAAAAGTAAGCATGCAGGCGATCCAGGTCGCTATTCTGCGACAGAAAACATGCAAGCTTATATGACCATATGCAACCTTAATTGTTGCAATAACGTATTAAAATATGTTCAGTTGTATATATTTTTGAAGTATCTTTAGGTACAAATGTGTTACGTGAACATTTTACTCAAGAAATGCAGATGGAGTGAAACTGCAATTTAAAATTTCGCGCATTCGCACACTTTTCGGTTGTGGCACTGTCTGGTGGAATGATTGCTTGATTATGTCTGGCGTCTAGTGTCCGCTGTCTGGTGGACTGATTGAATGATTTATGCTTAAGAGGGGAAGTAGCAGGGCAGATGACACTCCTTGGTTTGGTGTACTTGTGGACGGGAGCAAAGGCCAGAGAGGAAAACCAGGCGATTGTGGAGTGTATATCAAAGGACATTGAGGAATTAGGAAGAGAGGGCGAAATAATTATACTAGGAGATATGAATGCGCACATAGAATATATAGATGGGTATACTGACTCAACAGGCAAAATGATCATGCATATGCGTGAAAGGCATTAAATGATCATTTGCAACAGTACCGAGAAGTGTGAAGGGCAAATAACATGGGAGGTAGGAAGGCTGCGCTCAACAATAGATTACGCACTGATGTCACATAGGATGTATGATAAGCTCAGGGGAATGCACATAGATGAAGGTGGCTCTAGAAGTCTGGGTAGTGATCACAAACGTATCAAGCTAAGTTTTGGAAGAGCAGCGAGGTGGGAAGGAGACAAGATGAGCAACTAAAGGAAAATTTCATTCAGAAAGGCAAATAGAAATTGCTACTAAACAAATTGAGAAAGTAATCACTGAGGATAATAAAACTGTGTGGACGTACAGAAATCTGATTAGACTGTTTGGGCTAGAGCTTGCTATGGTACGTGAGAAGTCACTCCAGAAAAGAAAACACAAACTCAAAAGTTGGTGGGATGAGGAAGTTAAGAGAGCCATAGCAAAATGCCAGGCAGCCTCTAGGGAACACAGACATGCTAAGCAACGGGGTAAACCGACAGATGATGTTAAAAAAATAGAAATCTTTCTAAGCTCTAGAATGAAAGCATTCTTCCTCATCAATGAAAAGATTAGGAGAAAGGGTGCTCAGTGGCTGGTAGAAGTACATAGAAAGGACAGAAAGGCAGCTGCGAAATTTTGGAACCATCTAAACTCCCTAAGAAATGAAACAAGTCTAGAACAAAGGTTTATTACTACAGCTCAAGGTGCTAGGATAGAAGGGGACGAAGTTATTGAATATATAAGAACAAGGGCGACAGAAAAATTTCAACAAAAAAGTGTCTTATGCACCACAATAGACAGGGATGGATCAAGTGACACAATGGCTCCACTTTTACAACGAGAGTGGGAAAGGGCTGAGAAGACGGTTCCAAGTAGTACATCAACAGGCCCAGATGGCATTCCAATTATGCTGATAAAGACATTCGGTCTGATGGCTAAGCAAACTGTGAGAGAGGCAGTGAGCGAAATAATAATCGAGGATGAAATCCCCGATGGATGCAAACTTAGCAGGATAAGCATGATCTATAAAGGAAAGGGGGAGAAAGCTGACATAATCAACTACCGTCCTATAACAGTGACATCAGTGGTCTCAAGGCTGGCGATGCACTTTGTAAAGTAAAGACTGCAGGCATAAATAGAGGATGAGGTTGTGCTGGGGAACTGCAGAATGGGTTTCGGAAATGCGGGAGGTTGGAAGACAATTTGTTCTCACTGACACAGTGCATCGAAATAGCAAACAGGGAACACAGGCCCCTGTGGCTAGCATTCTTGACTTTCAAAGATGAACAGCGAAAGGACACCAGTCTATCATTGCTTTGCACAGCTCCCATGGCATGCCATTTCTGTGTACGCAACGGACTCCTATATAAGAAGAACTTTTCCAGCACTGGCGCACGTTTCCTCCTAGTAGTGCCAGAAAGCCTTGGGACAGCAATTTTAGTTGCTATGCACGACGATCCTACGTCCGGACGTTTGGGTTCTGCGCGGACGCTTTACCGTGCTAAGGAATGCTTTAATGGGCCAGGATTGCGACAGTGAGTCGAGGAGTATGTGGCCAGCTGCACACGGTGTCAACGCCACCAACGCCCATCTACTGCTCCGGCTGGTCTTCTACAGCCCTTGCCACCTCCAAGCACACCTTTCCAACAGGTGGGCATTGACCTCGTGGGCCCTTTTCCAAAGTCGCCTAAGGGCAATCGCTGGATAATTGCATGTGTCGATTACCTCACGCGCTACTGCGAGACGGCGGCCATACCAACCGCAACTGCTAGCGACGTCTCTGTGTTCCTGCTGCAGCACGTTAACCTCCGACATGGCCCACCTGACGTGATCATCAGTGATCGTGGGCGACAATTTACGGCAGATATAGTAAAAGAGCCGCTAAAACCCAAGCAGTCCATGTCGCTCGATTGAAGTTGTACACACCAAGGTGAATCAGTTACCTCGCCTGGCGGGCTTCGTCTGCGAGGGGAGGAATGTTACGCATGCCTGGGAAGAAAACGAAGATGGCTGAACATGCTGGCTGCCCCAAGCTGGAGGAAGAAAGAAGACGACGACACTGCGATCATCAACCTGTTGGCCTCTCCGGCGCTTCTCTTCGCGACCAAAAATAAACGGCCCCCTTCAGCCGTATACGTCCTGGTCCTCCTTGTGCGTAACAATATTAAAGGAGCGTACGATAGCGTGGTTCAAAAGGACTTGTGGGGAATACTGGACACACTAGGTGTGGAAGACGGAATCACTAATCTTTTAAAGAAAATCTATAAAAGTAACAAGGTAGTTATCAAGTGGAAAAAACAGGTATCCAAGCCCACAAAGGCAAAACGGGGACTTAGGCAGGGGCGTCCACTGACATTCTTGTTATTCATGATGTACCTACAAGGATTAGAGGCCAAAATAGAGGGAAGTCGACTTGGCTTCAACCTCTCTTTAGTCAAACACGGAAAATTCATTAGTCAGGCATTACCAGCATTAATGTACGCAGATGATATAGTGCTAATGGCCGACAACAAGGACGACTTGCAGAGATTGATGGACATCTGCGGTAACGAAGGAGATAGGTTACATTTCAGATTCAGAAAAAAAATAAACTATCATGATTTTTAATGCTAATGAAGGTAGTGAGCTTAAAATACAGGAGGTCACGCTAGAGATAATAGATAAATACAAATATCTGGGCGTATGGATAAGCAATGGGACCGAGTACCTAAGGGAGCACAAAATATTCGTGACGACTAAAAGTAACAGAAAGGCAACAGTGATAAAAAATAGGGCACTGTGGAATTACAATAGGTATGATGTTGTGAAAGGAATATGGAAAGGGGTCATGGTTCCTGGGCTGACGTTCGGTAATGCGGTCTTGTGCATGAGATCAGAAGTTCAAGCAAGTTTAGAAATTAAGCAAGGTGGAATAGGCTTTAGGAGCTCACGGGAATACACCAAATCAGGCAGTACAAGGTGATATGGGATGGACATCATTTGAGGGCAGGGAAGCTAGCAGCAAGATAAAAATTTGAGAAGCGATTGAGAGAATTGGGGGAGGAGCGTTGGGCTAGGAAGGTTTTCAGCCACTTGTACGTGAAAAATGTCGATACGAAAAGGAGGAAGCGAACCAGGAAATTGAATGGTAAATACTTAGAAAACAGCAGGTGGCCAAACCAAAAAGAACTATCGGTTAAAAAGAAAGTGAATGAAACGGAGGCCGACGTGTGGAGACTGGGCATGATTAAGAAGTCTGCACTAGAGATCTATCGAACTTTTAAGCAGAAAATTGCCAAGGAAAGTATCTATGATAATACTCGGGGTAGTTCTCTACTGTTTGAGGCCAGGACGAGAGTACTGCGAACCAAGACATATTGGGCCAAGTACGAAAGGGTAGACACTGTATGCAGTGCGTGTGGAGAGGAAGAAGAAACTGCCGAACACTTGATAATGTTCTGTAAAGGGCTTCACCCTATAGTTCAGGATGATGGCGCAGAGTTTTTTAAAGCACTGGGGTTTAGGGACCGGGAGGGCAAAATAGACGTTAAGCGGGTAGACTTAACTAGAATGAGGTTATCTGATTGGTGGCTAAAGTCAAGGCACGAGTGAACATTAAACTATTCACTGCAAAGAACGAATCCTCAAACTCACTTTTTAAAGAAAAAAATAAATCTAGTTTTTGGTTCATTAAGTATTACGGCTTGGTGGCGCTAGCCACCGCCCGATCAAAATGGTACAGCCATATCCATCCATCCATCTATCCATCCATCCATCCATCCATCCATCCATCCGTCCATCCGTCCGTCCTTCCGTCCGTCCGTCCGTCCATCCATCCATCCATCCATCCATCCATCCATCCATCCATCCATCCATCCATCCATCCATCCATCCATCCATCCATCCATCCATCCAGGTCAGGAGTACAGAAGGTCATGATTACACCACAGCTTCAGACACGCTCTTCACGCGCGCTGTTCGAGAGTCCGCAGCCTGTGCTTGCCCGTTTTACGCAAGTGCCGAGTTGTCATGTGCGTTCTGGGACCATGTGCGTTCTGGAACTCAGGATTACCTACGCTTCAGCTTTTGTAAGTGTTTTGTCGTTGTTTCGTGAATTCAAGCTTTTCTTCCATCCGAAGGCTCTGTTGTGCAGCGCTGCGAAGCTGCTGTGTGTTTTTCGTTGCTGCGTTTAACCCAGCTTAGCGATTTGTTTCACGTGCATACAACTCGAATGCTTCGCGTAGACTTATTGTTGTGTATGTGTGGTGCCGAGAGTCGTAGGGGTCCATCAAGTCAAGCTTATGCTATGGATTGAGTGATGCAAAGACGTCACTTCTTTCGCGCGAAGTTTCTTGCCTTTCATCGCTCTATTAGAAATATTTCGCTGTTTACGTTTTCACTCGCTATTCTACGTTATTACACTAGCCGTATACGTAATTACTAGTACGCATACCTGACTCTTGACTGAGAACTACCACTATAGCTATTTCCCAAAGTTTTCATCACTACTCCAAAACGCCAACGGAATAGGATACAGCCTTAACGGCAGCGCCCGTTTAATCTTTAGCAGCTAGAAACTTGAGTGAGTGAGTGAGCAAACTTTATTTAACCAGCGGATGAAGGCATGGACCCTAAGCCGCGCCAGAGGCGGTGGAGAGACCCTGTCTCTCAGCCGCCTCCCGTGCTCGCTGGATGGCCCACATTTGATCTGCCCGATCTGAGCTGATCAGCGCGGCTCTCCACCGCACCCCAAGCTGTTCTGGGGAGACTGCATTGGCGTCCTGTATCGGTGTGCATTTTCATAAAATATGCTCTCGGGTGGCGTGACTCAATCTACATAGCTTACACGGGTCATCTAGGTATAGTTCGAGGTAGATGCGATTTAGGTGCTTTGGGTTGGGAAATGTTCTAGTTTGAAGTCGCCTCCAGTCAACCTCCTGAGATCTGTTTAATGTGGAGCTAGGTGGTGGAAATCTGCGCCTCGACTTTTGATAAATTGGAGAAAGTTTTCGTGTTTACTTTTTATGCACTCCAACCACCCGCGACGTATTTGCTCAAAGTTACAATCACGTAGAAGAAGCCGAATTACATAGAAGTAGCCGCAAAACAAGCGCGCACAACTCGTCAGTTCACAGCAAACGTCAAAGTAGTAGTGCGACCGCTCGAAATTGGCAAACCTCCGGCAAATTGAAGCTGCCAATGTCACAATTGAGTGAGACAGGAAGTTGGGTGAGAATGAATGCGTGAGAAGGAGGGCACTAAGCCGGCCTAAGCTCGCAAAAACATTAGTTCGAAACCGTGCCGTCTTTAATTTTATAATAGAAATTTGGACTTTGCAACATTTAAGGAATGGCCAGGCGAGCTACAAGTCATGTGAAATTGAGAGCTGCTAGTCTTACAGGTGGTATTGTGCCGTGCCAAGAGAGTGATACAGAACCGTCTACTTAAACATAGTCCAGCAGCCTAGCTTGCAAATGAGAAAATTCGGTTCGAATGAAGATGCCGGCCAATTCCTAATTGTATGTTTACAAAAAACGCGTTATAAAGGAATCCTTTTAAAGAAGGGGTCTGGGGTGCAGCCTTATTGGCGACCACCCGCCGGTAGTGCACGTCCTCAGTAGAGCAGGAATGGCCACCCTTAAGCAGTAGCTAGTTTATCAAAGTACCAGTCAACTCTTGGCCCTCAGTCTCCAGCGAATGCGGAGCAACTGTCCAAGACGGCAGCGAGGCCTGCGACGTCACAGAGGGTGCTCAGAATTTCAGGGTCCGGACAGGCCACCGTTGAAATTCAACCTTGGCTATGTTCGACGCTAAAATACTATCTAGGGAGGTTAGTCCAGCTATGTTATAGGGTGTTTTCACTTGATGTCGTCCGCAAGGACCGCCACCGGTGTTTCAGTATGCCACCATCTTGGTGGTCTCGGTGGCTCGATGCACGTATACAGTGGCTGCGAAGACACTGTGGAGCTATGTGTTTTTCTCTTTTTTTGTGCAACTGGTGCCTGCAAAGGATTTGAGCGCATACGCATGTGGGTTAGATTAAACTTTGTAATTGCGCTACCTGGAGAACGTGCGTCTGTGTGGCGTTGAAGACCCACTCGAATGTCAAGAAGCTGAACTGCGGCGTAATCTTGAATTGCTGCCGTGGGTCGAACTTACCATCATAATGGACTACCTTCTTCACGCGACAAGTTTTGTGTCACGCGTGCAAATAAACGCTTACAAATCCATGCAGTATCGCAAGTAATTTTATGAGTGGATGGGCGCAGCAGTTGGACATGAATGTTCTCCTGAACAGCACAATAGTTGCAGCCGGAAAGGTAAACAGACTTACCTTGTCCACTTGTAATCACGTTTCTGGTGACATGCGAAAACTGTGTCAATAATGTAAACATGGTAATGGGACCACATTGCAGGAAAGGGATCACAGCAGTTGCGTCTGTGGCTCTTTTCTTCTAAAAACCACTGGGTACCATGCTCATGTGCAGCTGATTCATCGCACCTGTTTAGTGCAGGTGTCGAAGCTCTGCCGTATACAGCACGCTCGCTGTTGTCGGTAAGGCAAGTCGACTTCCTTTTTATTCCTAATCGCCTTTCTTCTGTAGTGCTAGCACCGGTGAAGCCAGTAAAAACGGTAACGGGATGGCAGGGCAAGAAGTCTTGGTGGTTAATGCAGCGAAACCACTCCGTCTTTTGCTGTTCTGTTACCTCTGCGGTTTTGTGGCATTGACATTTTAACACCAATTATAAGAAAAAGAAATTTACCAAGGCAATATTCTAATCACCAGGCTTATTTTTTGAGAACTTGTTACAACTTATAATCAAATACAGCAGGGATGTAGCCAGAAATTTTTTCGGGTGTAGGGGAGGTTCACACGGACTCGGGGTGAGAGGGGGTCAGAGGCATCAGCTTTTCTTAGTGGCATGAGTATCGGCAGTAGTTACAGCAGACTGTGTAATGTATGTCATAGTCATGAAACTCCTCCCTCCCCTCGTCATACGTATGCGCTTATGAAGAGAATATAGAAAATAGCAGAAAACTACAATAAATGACCGGTACAGTGGTCGTTCGGAGCAATAGGCTTCTGTTGCACCACTGCATAGACTAGTTTTCGAGAAAGGCATCATTGAGACGAACTGCCTGATTGGAGAAGACATCGTTAATCGTTAATCTCTGTTAAGCGTAGAAGACGTAGTCCTTGTCAGGATAAAGTGGGTTTCACAAATCGAGGACGGCTCTGTTTACAACGTGCAATGAGAGTGACTGCATGCAATGGGAATGATATTTATGTATAGCTCCATACGTCAAGCAGCCTTGACGCAGTGGTAGCTTTTAGTCAACATGTTTCTTAGTTTACTGCTCGCATCCACGCATGCTTGCGATATGCAACAAGCAATTTTTTTTGTAAGTTATGCTGCACATTAGCAACACCATTTAAAACGCATTATTCTTCAGGCAGACGTTCTAGCAGCCATGGTTGACATTACAGTTGCACTGTGACTTGATATCAATGAAGTACTCTAATCCCAGAGGTTTTATGATGCACTCTGCGAGAGCAAGGCAATCATTCTTGAGAAATGTTTACGAGGTCTCACTCTAAAATACACCTGAGACAAGACTATATCTACTCACAAAGAAACAGATTGTTCGCTCTGTATATGCGCTAGAAAACCTAAATGTGCACAAAAACGTGTAATGTCCTTATCTTCTTTTTCGTTTTCGCAGCTTTCGTGGCTCTGCTTCCTGAAACAATAGCAATGTGACAGGGCGTCTTCCGTTGTTTGCTAGTGTGCAGCCATCATTTCCCTATACGTCAAGAGATTCATAACTATACAGAATATTTCACTGTGCAACATTGGTATGCCATGCATACACTTATCTAACTAGTACGTGCATTCATGTTTGCAGCACTTATGCCGGCGCGAACACGAGAAGCCTTGTACCACACGAAATCTCAAGTGATCCGTTATCAAGTGATGAAGGAATGGACTCCGGTTTTGTTCAGAGCATAGCACACCATAATCAATTTCTCAGAACACGTGAACTCTGAGAACTGCCATCGAAACCACGATTTTACTTACGCTATACTGTGCACCATCCATGCCTGGCAGTTGTCTGTTTCGGGCATTCTAATGTGAGTCACTGGAATTCACTGCTGTTATCAACTGCTTCACATTCGTCCACGTTTGTCGAATCGGATCACAACGCAACATAAACTACCAGCCTTCTATAGGGGCGCAATCACAAATACGAGACGTTTACACGCAGATTAGGATACTGGGCGAGCGCAACTTCACTGGTGCCTGAAGGGAAGCAGAGGAAATGTTTACCCGTGAGTCTTTCCGCCAGACGAGAAATGAGCCCTAGCGTATGAGGTGCAACTTCCCTAGCCGACATGTATCATCGATAATGTTCTCATTTCTCGCAATCAGTGTCACTGCCCGAACTTTGGTGAGCGTGTTGCTTCCTAGCAATGCGAAGTGACCCCCTTGAAATACGCTGCTTACACGTATTGCTGGTTATTCGTGTTCTGTGTCGATCACCACCTTTCTGTGAGACTCGATGGCCGCGCCGAAACGTGGTAAGCTAAAGGTTGATAATTATTTCTCGAAAGGCGACGCTGCTCTTTCGATTCACGGAAAAGCTTCATCAGCCGTAGAAATAGTTCCCAGCAGTAGGTATGCACTGCCTCAATACGACTCTTGTGCCGAAAGAAAAACCTATCGATTCACGATGCATGCACCGAAACCGCGACTCCTCACAACGACATTGGTCTACCTGTTTAACGGGTCAAGACGCCAGGAATGGCAGCACAACGAGACTAGACCTTTGCTAATGACGACATGCAAATTTGTGCTAACTATACCTTTTTTTCAGTTAGTAAGTGCAAATTGAAGTTCCAACATGACTGTGAAGAATTCTTTTCCTGGCTACTGGTATATTCTAACTATCAGGAGGGATCAAGACGTGCGCTCTTTGGAAAATAAAGTTGAGGTAAAGGGACTTATTGTGCAAGCTCAGTCTTATCTCCGTGGACACGTCGCAAGGACGCGTTCGTAAATTTACGAGTGCGTCGACCACAAGACCAATGCTCTGTACAAATTTTTCTAGAACCACTCACAGGAGAGTCTATCGTTAAAAAGTGGAGTCATTAGTTCAAGCACAAAATGAAATAAACATAATCCATGGAGTGAATTATGATTGGTAGGGAGAAGCATTCATCAGTCCGTCCGTGCTTTGGTCCGCCCATTTGTTCTTGCTTCCGTCCAACCGTGTGACCGTTGGTGGATCCATCTGTCCGAGCATCACTCTATGTATCTGTCCGTACGTTCGATCTTCGGTCTGTCCGTCGGTCCCTCCGTGCATCTGTTCGTGCGGCCGTCCCTCTGTCTGTCCATGCGTGTGTCCACTTTTCTGTCTGTGCGTCCGTCAGTCCGCCCGTCTATGTGTATGTCCGTCCATCTTTCTAGTGAACACTCCAAGTACAGCCATCTGACATCTTTTCATCACGTAATCATTATATACAGGTGCCGCCATCCAGCGGACATTCAAAGGACTGGTCTTTCGGGTATGTGCCACCGGTGACGACATACACCACATGAGGAATGACAGACTCGCACCCTAAGGAGCTTCACCCTTAAGAAAACTGATCTCTATCGTGGTGTGTTTCTTTGTGGGTGACAAGCTGATTATGAGAGACAATTATGAGAACCACAATATGATTATGAGAGACGCCGTAGTGTGGTTCTCCGGAAATTTTACCACTTTGGGTCACTTAAAACAAAGTGCATAGGCCTCGATCATTTTCACCTACATCAAAAATTCAACACGAGTTCGATCCTGTGACCTGCGCGTCGGCAATGGTGCACCTATACCAATAGACCACTGTGGCGGGTAGTAAAAAAGACGGCTTCGTTAAAATCACTATGCGCTAGTTTTCGTGCAGCTGTAAAGACGCAAGTTCAAATGATTGAGGTATATTGCTGAAAACCACTTTCACACCTTGGCAGAGCGATCTCAGTCTCTCCCGTTGCCTACTGCTTGCTTTTCGGTAGAGCCTTTCAGAGTCAGACTTGGTTCGGGGATACAAAAGGTGTAAACGGCAATGCAAGAACCCAAGTTTGCATGTAACAATTCTTGTAAATTTTGGGTAACATACGTGGCGTATAATATGACATGAAATGTGCAGGATAATCTTCGAGTCAATAGAAAAAGATAATCAACAGTATTGCTGTGTGTCATATGTGTTTTCTGCGTGGAACATTGCTTGCACAGAACGTATTATTTCTTCTAAAAATTATGGTTACTATGTATAATATTCTCAACGTTATATGATTATATGTCCACTCATGTTCCTTCACTCTGTACATTTCTTGTTGTGTGCTATGTCCCTAGTTACAGAAACCACTTGGTGTGCCCTTCTAGTCATGTCAATGTAAAAGGATCAACACATGAAGTGAATCAATACAAATATTTTTAATTCATCAGATATTTGTTTCAGCCTAATGTTCCTTATCCTTGCACTTTTTGCCGCGCTGTAAACAATAAACCTTGTAATCACTACAACGGCACACACTACATTTCTCAATATGCTGCTTTAGATTTATCACCATCTTTTTATGTAACAGCTTAAAATTACAAATTCAGTATTTTAGTGGGCCTTTGTAATGTTGTGATTTGCGTGCGCGTTCGCCTGTCTTGCACCTTCTCCCTAGAAAACACTTTGGGTTGCCTTTAGCAGTTGGGGCAAAGTAAAGATATGCATTAATATATTGTATACTAGCATACAAGTAAAGCTTGCTGGATAAGTCTTAGCCTTGCCGCACTGGTCTAGTGGTTAAGGTACTCGGCTGCTGAGCCGCAGGACACGGTATCGCATTCCGGCTGCGACGGCTGTATTTTCAAATGAGGCGAAAATGCTGTAGGCCTGTGTGATCAGATTTGGGTGCATGTTAAAGAACCCCAGGTGGTCAAAATTTTCGGAGCCCTCCAGTATGGAGTCTCTCATAATCATATGGTGGTTCTGGGAGGTTAAATCCCTTATATAACTCAATCAATATATTTTTCAATTGGCAAAAACTATCTTCCCGAGACATATAAAAAATTGTCATTTTCACAGTGTAACGAAAGATTTAAAGGGAAAAATCTGGGAAGTGTAAATCGATGCACTATGTTAAGTGGCACAAACGATGATGTACTGGTTGAAAAAAAATCCGCAGAGCTGGTGAATTTCAACTGTGTGTTTAATCAATCTGGTTAGAAAATACATACAATATGATTGGAAAATATATACAGTGGGAAATAAAACATGGAAAAAAAGAAGGGGAGAAAAAAGAAGGTGCTAGGCTAGAAGGGGACGAAGCTATTGAATATATAAGAACAAAAGTGACAGAAAAATTTCAACAAAGAAGTACTTTATGCACCACAATAGACAAGGACGAATCAAGTGGTGCAATGGCTCCATTTTCACAACAAGAGTGGGAAAGGGCTGAGAAAAGGGTTCGTAGTAGTACATCAACAGGCCCAGATGGCATTCCAATTAGGCTGATAAAGACATTAGGTCCGAAGTCTAAGCAGGCTTTGAGAGAGGCAGTGAGCACAATAATAATCGATGGTGAAGTTCCCGATGGATGGAAACTTAGCAGGATGAGCATGAATTATAAAGGAAAGGGGGACAAAGCTGACATAAACAACTACCATCCTATAACAGTGACATCAGTGGTCTACAGGCTGGCGATGCAGATTATAAAGGAAAGACTGCAGGCGTGGATAGAGGATGAGGGGGTGCTGGGGGAACTGCAGAATGGGTTTCGGAAACACAGAAGGTTGGAATACAATCTGTTCTCCCTGACGCAGTGCATCGAAGTAGCAGAAAAGGAACACAGGCCCCTGTGGCTAGCATTTTTGGATATCAAGGAAGCGTACGATAGCGTGGTTCAAGAGGAATTATGGGGAATACTGGACACACGAGGCGTGAAACATGTAGTCACTAATCTTTTAAAGGGTATCTATAAAGGTAACAAGGTAGTTTTAAAGTGGGAAAAACAGGTATTCAAGCCTGCAGAGGTAAAACGGGGGCTTAGGCAGGGGTGCCCCCTGTCATCCTTATTATTCATGATGTACCTACAAGGATTTGAGGCAAAATTATAGGGAAGTGGACTGGCATTCAAACTCTCTTTAGTCAAACAAGGAAAACTTATTGATCAGGCACTACCAGCATTAATGTACGCAGATGATATAGTGCTAATGGCCAACAACAAGGAAGATTTGAAGAGATTGATGGACGCATGCGGTAATGAAGGAGATAGGTTAGATTTTAGATTCAGTAAGGAAAATCAGCAATCATGATTTCCAATGACAACGAAGGTAGTGAGCTTAGAATACAGGAGGTCACGCTAGAGATAACAGATAAATACAAATATCTGGGCGTATGGATAAGCAATGGAACCGAGTACCTGAGGGAACACGAAATATACGTGACGACTAAAAGTAACAGGAATGCAGCAGTCATGAAAAATAGGGCACTGTGGAATTACAATAGGTATGATGTTGTGAGAGGAATATGGAAAAGGGTTATGGTTCTCGGACTGACGTTCGGCAATGTGGTCTTGTGCATGAGATCAAAAGTTCAAGCGAGATTAGAAATTAAGCAACGTGGAATAGGTAGGCGTGCTTTAGGAGCTCACGGGAATACACCAAATCAGGGAGTACAAGGTGATATGGGATGGACATCATTTGAGGGCAGGGAAGCTAGCAGCAAGATAAAATTTGAGAAGCGATTGAGAGAATTGGAGGAAGAGCGTTGGGCTAGAAAGGTTTTCAGCTACTTGTACATGAAGAATGTCGATACAAAATGGAGGAAGCAAACCAGAAAATTGACTGGTAAATACTTAAAAAACAGCAGGTGGCCAAACCAAAAAGAACTATCGGTTAAGAAGAAAGTGAAGGAAACGGAGACTGACATGTGGAGATTGGGCATGATTAAGAAGTCCGCACTACAGATCTATCGAACGTTTAAGCAGGAAATTACCAAGGAAAGGATCTATGATAATACTCGAGGTAGTTCTCTACTGTTTGAGGCCAGAACGGGAGTACTGTGAACCAAGACATATCGGGCCAAATACGAAGGGGTAGACACAGTATGCAGTGCGTGTGGAGAGGAAGAAGAAACTGCCGAACACTTGATAATGTTCTGTAAAGGGCTTCACCCTATAGTTCAGGATGATGGCGCAGAGTTTTTCAAAGCACTGGGGTTTAGGGACCGGGAGGGCAAAATAAACTTTAAGCGGGTAGACTTAACTAGAAGGAGGTTATCTGATTGGTGGCTAAGATCAAGGCACGAGTGAAAATTAAACTCTTCACTGCAAAGTACGAATCCTCAAACTCTTTTTTCAAGGAAAAAAAAAATTAGTTTTTGGTTCATTAGGTATTACGGCTTGGTGGCGCTAGCCACCGCCCGATCTAAAGGGTACAGCCGTATCCATCCATCCATCCATCCAGCTACGCGCTGCCATGTTCACTCTCAAAAAGACTGTGACTGTACACGTGTGTGCCTATGCGTGATACTGAAGTTGAGTCATTTTTTTTCTGGCGCCCGCCATCTGTTATAGAGTTTGATTGTGCCGTATACGTGTGAAGCATTCGCACAAAGTGGAAGGGTGACGAGCAAGAAAACGCGAAACCGGTGAAATTTTAGGGGCGAAGCTCCTTATGGCGTGGCTTGTGCGTCCCTCGTAGTACGTAACCACAAGTGGCACATACCGGAAATAAGTATAACATTTGACCTCCAAGGTGGTGCTGGTGAAAGATTTCTTCTGTGCCTTGTTTAACAATAAAAAATAGTGCTCAATGTACATGCCCATGGCTGCTAATGGTGAATGAGAGACAGGAGCCTTTGGCTTTTAGTCAACGCGAACGCTGCAATCCCCATTAGCAGCCATTGGCATGTACATTGAGCACTATCGGACAAGAAAAGGTTGCTACATTATACTCACTGGTTGTAACCTCCTTAGTTTTAGAAAGGTTTAGCGAGCGTTGAGCCGCAGGGCCATGAATACAATGAACTAGTATACACCATGAATGAATTCGAGGTGGTTAAAGGGGGGAAGCAGATACGAAGTGCAAGCCGTAAGAAATTAAAGGCTGAATCCTCCTGTCTCTCATTTCACATTAGCAGCCACTGGAATGTACATTGAGCACTATCTGACAGGAAAAGGTTGCTACGTTATACTCGCTGGGCGTAACCTCCTTGGATTTAGAAAGGTTTAGCGAGCATTGGGCCGCAGCGCCATGAATACAGTGAACAAGTATATACCATAAACTCAAGGGGGTTGAAGGTGGGAAGTAGACCCGAAGCGCAAGCCGAAAGAAAGTGTGCGTGTGCCACCTCTCGTTTAGCCCTTAGAATACCCACTGAATTGCGGTGCTTCTATATGGTGAATATGTGATAAAAAGATGCGAGATGGTGGGACTTGGAGTGTTGAATAGATGGACGAACGGACGCACAGACAGATGCATGAATGGACGCATGAACGGACACAGGGGCAGATGCATGAACGAACGCAGGGACGGGCGCACGAACAGACGCATGGACGGTCACACACACGGACGCATGAACGGACGAATGCTTCGCCCCACTCTCCATCATTCACTCCGTGGATAGGCTGCCATTTTTTATTCTTTGCCGAACGTTATTCGCGGGTACACTGCAGGTTGCGGCGAATCGTCGTGGCGAGTATTTCAGCCGTCTTCGGCAGGCTGAACAAGCCTTGGGGGTGAGTTCTTGAGAGTGGTTAACCTGCAAATAAAAACTCAGTTGTGTTCGGATTATGACAGCTTTGAGTAATTCAGATGTGAACAAATTATGAAAATAAGAAAAGACACAAAGCACAGTAGGTGCAGCCAGTTTCAATGCTTTGGCAGAGACGTCAGCGAAAAGCACAACAAATCAGGGTACCCAACGTTACATTACTCATATTAATACATGCTCGGTACTCTGCGAGCTTAAATGAGAGGCACACGTTTTTGTTTTTCTCGCTAGATTGACTTGGCTCAGTACACTTGCGTCAAAACACAGGTGGCTGGTTACTTTGGTCTAGTGAATAATGAAATGCTCCTGATACATTTACTTCGATTGATCAAAGCTGTGGGTGAGCCACACACGTCGACATTTCAGTCTCATGCACGTGCACTTTACCACCACCTAATCTGCCCCATGCAATGGTGTTTTCAAGTGCAAGTTCGTAAGTTCTGTTGTCGAAGTGACATCTGACAATAAAGAGGTTTAAACTTAGCGTGTCCCCCGCAAACACCTCAGATCAAACTTGTTGACTTTCCTAAACCTTATGACTCTTTTGTACTCGACAATTACGCCTCATCTTTTGAAGAATTTGAATGTTGTAGCAATGTTTTCCATCTTTATTACGTTTTGTAACATTGTCCGGGAACGCCTATCAAAGTAGTGCCTCAAAAATATAATACATGAGATGCCAGATACCCATGGTGCAAAAAGATAAAAACAATCCTACTTGTTTAATAAAGCGCTTACGCAAGGATATGGTCATTCGAACTAATGGTAATGCTTCTCAACCTAATGAACTAAAAAGTAAGCTCGAAGGAGGCTAAGAGTTGCTACTTTAACAGTGCCTTCGCTACACTAAAAAAAAGGTGCCACCATATCTACGAAGTGAATGATGATGAGTAGGCGAAGCTCCGGAAGTAAACCTGGTAAACAATGAATCCTCCGTACATTTTGCCCACTCGGTTTAATTACAACGTTCCCCCTAGCGTACGTCACCGCACTAAATAGAACGATTGCCTTCCATCAATGACACGCACCATATGTCACATCATTCCTATGTAATAACATCTCGCATATTTCAACATTAAGGACATGTACCGCCGTCTAGTTTATAACATCTTGCATCTTTTCATCATCAGCTACAAGTACACCCATCTATGAATACTGCAAGAACTAAACAAAAGGTGGCTACATACAGGGAATGGTACCGCCATCTAGTGAACAGTGCAAGAACTAAACGAGAGGTCGCCACATACAGGGACGCACAGTCCACGCCTTAAGGTGCTTCACCCCTAAACCTAAACCATACAAGTTCTAGAGGACGAATAGTCCTGCATCGTCTATTCCTTCATTGCCCCGCCACACTGGTCCAGAGGCTAAGGTACTCGGCTGCTGACCCGCAGGTCACGGGATCGAATCCCGGCTGCATTTCCAATGGAGGCGGAAATGTTGTAGGCCCGTGTGCTCAGATTTGGGTGCACGTTAAAGAACGCAAGGTGGTCGAAATTTCCGGAGCCCTCCACTATGGCGTCTCTCATGATCATATGGTGGTTTGGGGATATCAAGCCCCACTTATCAATCTATGCCTTCATTGTAAATTTTATCTTGATGGCCAATCCTCCTCAAATCTTGAAGCTCTAGCAGATGCCTTTCATATTTGCTTGTTCGTTTTTTTACCGATAAGGAAATCACTAATGTGCAGCAAACTACCTGCCCTTTGCAATCTTGAATTAGGATTATCTGGAGCACATATCCCTATAGTAAACCTTGAGGTTTCGAAGTCATTTCGCCCAGACGGTATTTAAGATATGTTTCAAAAGTTGTATTCAGAATGGTGTGCTATATCTTACTATACTACTTTAAAAATCAATAATTTCTGCATCAGTGCCCCAGCTCTGGAAATCAGGAAACGTCGTGCCTGTATTTAGGTCCGGAAACAAGGAAGTAATACCAAATATAGGCCAATATTCTTCCTTTCTACCAGCTCAATACTTTTGGAACATTTCAATATCACATACATTGCAAAATGCCTAAATGCACACAATATACTTTCACAACCACAGCGTGGTTCTCGTGCCGGCTATTCTACTGCAACACAGTTGCTTCAATTTACGCACGACATTGCTGCTTCCCTCAACGACTAAAAACAGGTTGATGACATATTTATTGACTATTCGAAGTTCTTTGACATCGTTCGCTGTGCCAAACTTTAAGCTTTTTCATAATTTTTGGTGATAACAAGTTGCTTAGATAAATAGCAGATTACTTCTTGTCGAACTCAAAATTTGTCACGCTTAATCACGTGAAGTCGTCCGACGTGCACATAACATCAAGAAGGGGCCTCCATAAGACTCGGTGCTTGGTTCGGTTCGTGGTTATTGTTTATATAAATGACGGAAAAAATTATTGTTGATTGATACTCAGATTCAATTTAGAATGTATGCAGACGACTGCGTTATCTAATAATAATGATCAGGAAGGGCTGAAGGTTGTTTTTTTTCTCGTTTGGTAACGCGAGTGAAACATGGCAAACATCAAAAAGTCTTGTCACAACCTTTTAGATTAAGACGCAGCTTCTTAATTAATTTTACATGTACTAATAACGGTGTAAGTATAAATTATTTTCAAGTACAATGGGTACTCTCAAAGCATATTTAATATGACACATGCACATCGAAACAATCGACAACAAGCTTTTCCATATCTGCAACATGCTTTTCCACCAAGAAAGCGATAAAGGCACTGCTGAAGTTTGTGCTGTCGACCATATACTCGCAAACGACTGTGGCGATACCCTCCTTTTTCCCACCTTATCTATTCACGTACATTTCCCTTTACCCATTGCAGAGTATTAAATCGGAAATTTTCTTGTGGTTAACCTCCCTGCCTTTCACTCAACCTTATTCTATCTCTCGCTCTACATTGTTGTAATACTCACAGCAATTTTAAAATGGCAAACGCACATGGAAATATTATATGCAACAAGCTCTTCCAGAACTTTGTCGTCTCCGACTCACGGTAAAGGGGCCCAGTCAAGTTTTCCTTCTCGTTCGTTGATTTCCTTGATGTGGATTGAAGTCCCGTCAAGCAGATGATCGGCGTCGATGAAGCAGGAGGCAGGTTGGAGGTAATGAAAACTTGAAGGTATATTACAGCGAAATATTTACAGTCACATGTACATCTTGCCGAAGCACACTCATGATAACACAGACATCAACAGCGTCTTACTCTTCTACTTAACTTTTCTTAAGTTAGAGCCTAGAACACTGTTACTACATACAACGTACTTAGTCTCACTGTTCTATCACCAAGTGGTTACGGCCTAGACAAAAGTTGCATCGTATGGAGTCGTACTGATCTATTAGTTAAGTGATTGCAGCCTCGACTGAAGAGAAACGTATTCCCCCCAGTCTTAAGCATTTTGCGGTTAACAAAGAAAAAGAGAAGGGGGCGACTGCAGGTCCGACTCAACAATCTCTCATCCAATCTGTTTCCACTCAGATTAAGTCACTCCCTACTGGGTTGACCTTACTCTCGACAGCAGCGCTTCTACAGTTTAAACAGGCGTTTTGGTACTCTTTGCCATCATGTCTCTCTCTCCACCTTCCACGCGCTCAGGAGTTCTAACGCTCGGGAGATATTGGCATTGTAGACCCGGTACATTCAAGCCTTTTCCCACACCCAGTGAGCCGAGACGAACCTCAAAGCCGGAAGTTAAATGATCACGCGCGGAACGTTATTGCCCCCGCAGGTAGCAATCGGCCTTTGACTTTCTCCACTTTCCTTGTGTTCGGGTCGTGCATCGCTGCGACTTTGAGCCGATCGCCAGGGCAGAGCGTGTCGCCTACTCCCACTGAGCTCGCGCCCTGCAGCGGAGGCAGGACGGGGTCGCTTAATCCCATTGTGCGTTTGCCCCCGGCAGCGGCGACTTGTCTCTATACCACAAACATTCCAAGCCGGTTATCAGAGCGGGTTCGTTTCACATTGTGTGTTTGTCCCCGGCAGCGGAGTAGACGGACGTAGTTTGCATTCCAGAGGATAAGTGGTGTACAGTTACATGGGCATACCGAGAGAGAGTCAAGAAAGAAGCTTTGTATAACGTAGCTTCCCGCGCTGTCGTCCCATGCTCAAAGGAAGCAATTTGCGACCTTGCCGAGAGAGATCCGAGAAAGAAGCTTTGAATAACGTAGCTTCTGGTGCTGTCCCATTCGCACGATCAACTTATGAGTGGCAAAAAATAACACGTCCCCCCTAAAGAGTATACTGGGCTGTCTTACGCTCAGTGATACGATAAAGCACTGCCGCGATTAAATCACTGGATTTTCTAACCACACAACAGTTGTACACACAACACACAACAGCATTGCTGTTTCAAGCAGTGAGATAACCAGTGTCTGTTTCTTGAATTGTCAATCACACAGTCCACATTATACAGCAGCACGTGGGCAGGAACATTCACGTCCCCCCCCCCCAGTTGGCATGGCACTGTTATTCTGATGGCTTCCATGCACTATTCTGAAGCTTACATAACGCATCCGCATTACCGTTACATACTCCCTTCCGATGTTGTACCGACACATGATATCGCTGTAAAGCCAGCGCCCATCTTGTTAATTTCGCCCCGTGCGGAGTCGAAGTTGTAAGGTACGACAGCGGATTGTGGTCGGAAACGACGTTTACTATGGCACCGAAAAGCCTTGTAGTCAAACTTCTTTAAGGCCCATATTATTGCGAACGCTTCCCTCTCAATTGTCGACCAACGCATCTGGG
The DNA here is from genome assembly GCA_013436015.1 of Rhipicephalus annulatus. Taxonomy (NCBI): domain Eukaryota; kingdom Metazoa; phylum Arthropoda; class Arachnida; order Ixodida; family Ixodidae; genus Rhipicephalus; species Rhipicephalus annulatus. The sequence goes on along the minus strand of WOVY01009740.1, from coordinate 998,492 downwards.
TCGGTGAGAAGCGGTGGCTTGCAAAGGCAATAGGCTTCTCTTCTCCCTCGGCTGACATTTGTGCCAAACATGCTCCCGCCGCCGTAGCTGATGCGTCTGTGAAAAGCCAGTAGGGCTGAGATGGTTCAGGGGTGTTTAGCGCCACGGCCTCGCACAAAAATTGTTTGAGAGTCTCAAATGCCGCCTGAGCTGCCTCCGGCAAGGGTATCTTATTAGGTACCGCTTTCTTTGTTAACAGCGTGAGCGGGCTCGTCACCTCTGCATATCCTCGGACGTACTCTCGATAGTAGCCGCAAAGTCCTAACAGGCTGCGTAGTTCCTTCTTGGTGCGCGGTGGTACCAGGTTCTTAACTGCTGCTATCTTTTCTGGGTCTGGTGCGTTTGTCCCTGAACCGACAATATGCCCCAGGTAATGTATGTGGTATTGCGCAATCTGACACTTCTCCGGGCTGGCTTTCAGTCCCGCCTTCTCTAATGCCCGTGACACACGGGCAAAAGTAAAGTACTTTAAAGTAAACCCCTTTTGTCGCCTAAGGGGACCATTTGCAGAAAGGAGTGGCGCTGATGACACACGGCACCAGACTACTGCTTTAGGCGGTGCCTCAGAAGAACGCTGCAGAAAAAAATGACGCTGTGTGTGTAAGCAGCAAGATTGAAAATATTAAAAAGAATCTGCGCATGTACATCACATTCAGCGACGCCGGAGCATGAATCCGTTTTTTTGTCTGGTGGCTTATAATGCGCATACCTGTAATTTTCTTTCGCTTTTTTGCGTTTTTAGCAGCAACTTAAGTTCGTCTGGCAACTATGAACAGTCCGTGTTTCACTGTTTTTGTTTTTTGTCGTGCTTTTTACATGGCTGCGTCCAGCTGGGTCAGTGACGGCGTGCCGCGTTTCATCGTGGTCCTGCGATGTCTCAGCGCAGAGACAGAGATAAAGCAACAGTTGAGGTGGGCCTGACTCTTGTCGCCCTCGGCTCCATTGAAGATGAGCTAAACGCTGTGAAGGCAATTTTGCCGTGAATTTGCGCCCGTGCACGGGGAATACCGGCGTTGGTGAGGCTCTCGGCAATCGCCTGGTACACTCCACCGTTGTGCTTTTGCCCTCGCAAGTATTCCAAATGGTCCTCCCATAGCTTTATCAGCGCCCAGGTCTCCTTTTCAGCCCACTGGACGCGCGGTTTTTTCTTGACAGACCAGCCGACTCCATTGTTACAAGATACTACGTCACCGACACAGCAACTGCCACTGCCAACCCTAACATGATCGCGCTAGTGACGTAGTGCAGGCGTTTGAGAGTATAGACAGACTATAGGCCTTCACTTTGAAAACAAATCGCACTGCTGCTGAAAATGAAAACATTTTCTCAGCGCAAAAAAAATACTGACAGGGCACCGCAATGTTGCGACACGTTTTCTTCTATTGATAAATTATGCACACTGTATGCGAGAGTACTCCCTTCCTGCCAGAAAAGTAGATGCGGGATCTGCTTTTGCGAAAAGGATCTTTACCGGTAAGGAGTTACTCCTTTGTCGTGTGTCACTGCGCCCGAACGCCTTTCCGAAAGATGTCCCCTTGTCTAAAGGACTTCAGGGTGCCCGTGTGTCAGGGGCATTAGACCTTAAGAATAAAGTCGAGATGCCTTAAGTGCTCCTCCCAAGTGCTAGAAAAACTAGCAATATCATCTAGGTATGCCGTGGCATACACTTTATGTTGCAACAAAAGTTTGTTCACCATTCTTTGAAAGGTTGCCGCGGAATTTTTCAGCCCGAAAGGCATCACTTTCCATGCGTACTGACCTTCATGCGTTACGAATGCGGTGAATTTCTGACTCCTTTCTTCCATCGGTACCTGCCAGTACCGGCGCCTAAGGTCCACTACCGTAATGAACTGCGCTCTGCCTACTCGGGAAATCAATTCCTGAGGATTCATCATCGGGAACGCATCCGCTTTGGTGACGGCATTTAGCGCTCTGTAGTCCACACACATGTGGATAGTCCCATCTTTTTTTTCCAACGCATACTACCGGGTGTGCAAACTCACTCTCTTTGGGGTAGATCAACTTCCAAGTCAAAAGTTCGTCAACTTGCCGGCTGACTCCTTTCTTTAATAGTTCCGGCACCCGATACGGAAACGCCTTTTTTTGGCTGGTGACCCGGTTCTACTTCTATCTTATGTTCATTTACCTTTGCTATACCCGGAGTGCCGTCAAAGAGTGTGCGATGTCTTTGGAACACCGCCTGTATTTCCGCCTGCGCGTCAGCATCAAGGTGAGCAACCTTCTCGCTCGTTACCACTAGCTCTTCCCGCTTCACAGTGGCCGGCCAAGGGGCATATTCCACCTCCCTAAAATCATGGTCCTCATCGAAGACGACCCCAATATGACGGACTCTTGCATAGTAAGGTAGAATGTTGTTGGCGTGGACACTTTTCACCTTTCCCTCAGATGTTTCTACGCGGTAAGAATGTTCGCGCTCACGTCCAACCACTGTGAATGGGCCAAGTCATTTAGGTGACATTTTACCACTCCGATCATTGTCGAAAACCACAACTTGGTCGCCAATGTTAAAAGCTTTGAGCCTGCTGCTGTGATTATAAGCACTGGCGTAACTCCCCTGATGAGTTGCACTAGTTAACTCAGCTATATTAGCGGCCGTCTCGAGCTGCTCCTTAAGTTGCTGTAAGTACTTAGCGGGGTTTTCTCTCAATGTTGCGGGCACCGACATTTCTCCCGTCCAAGTCTTCTGCAGTATTAGAAGCGGTCCCGTGGGATTCCTTCCATACAATAGACGAAATGGAGCTACTCCGGTTACCTCATGGGGGACTTCCCGATAAGCCCATAAAACCATTGGGATCAATTTGTCCCAGTTCTTGGAGTGTCTTTGAATGACATGATACAACATGTTTTTGAGTACTCGGTTCCACCTTTCTACAACTCCATTACTCTCTGGGTGTTCTGGGGTTGAAAATCTTGGCATGCAACCTAATTTCTCCAGCATCGTTTGCGTGAGCTGCGATTTGAAATTAGTGCCCTGATCGGAGCAGATCATCTCCGGAACGCCTGTGCGACTGAATATCTCAATCAGTGCATCACAAGTCGCCTTAGCTGTCAAACAGCGCAGTGGGATCACCTCTGGCCACCTCGTGCAAAGATCCACTAAGCACAGCGCGTAGTTATGCCCTCTCGCTGACGGTGTGTCAAGGGTTCCGATCACATCTACATTGACAACTTGGAAAGGGTGCTCGGGTCTAGTGAGCGGAGTTATAGGCACTTTATCCGTGCGACGCTTGTCTGAACGAATTTGACATTCATGGCACGAACGACAATGCTCTAATATCTCCTTCGCCATACCCGGCCAAAAAAATTATACCTAATGCGAGCTCTTGTTTTCTTTGACCCTAGGTGCCCCCGCATAGTGACTCGTGTGCTAAGTGCATCACCTCAATGCGCTTATCTTTGGGGACAACTAGCTGACTCACTCGAGTGCCTGCTACTGAGTCGCAGTGGTATAATAGTCCGTCTGAAATGAACGTGCCGGATTTCTCACTATGCGCATCTTCCCAACATTTCCTTAGCGTAGTGTCGCCCAACTGCACATTGCGGAAGTGTACTTTTTGGCCTAACGACGCCTCCCTTTCTTCATTAGTTTGCGCCTCTTCCCCGGAATCATCTTTCTCCTTCAAGGTAAGATTGCAGGCAACTACCTTTTGTTTCTCTACTGCTTGTTCCGCCTCGTGAGCAGGCTCGGCCGGCGCTCGACATGGTGCCAGAGGGCTGCTGGCCTTCAACAAAAGTTTCCAATCGTCCATGGTCAACAAACAATCTGTGCCCTCGATGAGCTCATCAGTTAACGCGCAGAGTAGGTCGACGATCTGAGGCTCCGTAACCTCTCGCGGGCTATTTAATTTGACCGGTAGCGTAGCTAGCCTTGCCTCAATAATTTTACCGAAAGCGGACACCAATCTTACCGTGCCAGACGGCTCTACAACACTTCGCGGAAGCACACTCTCCCGGATGACGGTTATCTCACTCCCCATATCCAAAATCGCATCTGCGGATATGCCTGCACAAGATACAGGAATTAACTGCAGTTTATCTGTGCCTTCACACTCGTGTTTCAGAGACTTCACCTTTGCGCTAAGTACTCCAGTAGGTATTTCAGTATCCGTCTCGTGGGATAACGTTACCTTTTGAACCTTTCGCTTTGGCTCGGTAGCCTGCTTGGGGTTGTTCTCCTTATCACTAGCCTTCGTGCACTGTTTAGCGAAATGGCCTGAGCCGTGACATAAGTGGCATTTCAGAGCCCCTTTCTCAACTCGTGTCGCCGGCTTCTGCCCCATTTCTACAGTTGGTTGCTTTGAAGCACGCCCTTTCCCTTTCGCATGTTCGAAAGTTTGGAGCACTTTCGCGATCTCAGTTGGCCTAAGCCATCCCTCGCCTTCCCTTAATCTCACATACTCAAGACCCTCCGTACTAAGGCCCGATTTTATGCAGTCAGCAACCATGAGTTCTGCCATCACTTCTACCGTGTCGGCTTCTCTCACTTGGAGGCAATATGAGAAATAAGTTTTCACGTGGGACGCGAACTGCGCCCACGTCTCTTCCTTACGCTTTTCTGCTCTTTCGAACCTCTGCAGGTACTCTGCCGTAGAAACCTTCAGTTCCGTCAGCACTGCTGCTTTAACTGACTCATAATCTGCACTCTCTTCAGGGTTGAGGTTACGCAGTAGGTAACGGACTCGCTCAGTTAGCGCTGGCATAACCAAATGCACGCGGCTCTCGTGCGGTACCTGGTAAGTAGCAAAAAGTTTTTCTACTTCCTCAAACCATAATGGGACATCCACGTCACTCGGCAGGCGGAACCCTTTCAGCACTTTTGCACATTGCTGAACAGAATCAAAACCCCGGCGCCTCTGATCACCCGTCTCCGACCCAGAGTTGGACAACGTGCCATTGAGACGTTCCGCGTTCATTCTAGCCTGCAATAGCTTTTCCTACTGAATCTGAAGATTGAGCTTTTCAATTTCAAGCTCGAGCGTTCCCGCTTCGCTTAATTTCGGCAAAACCTGAGATGCCTGCTGCATCGATTCTTGCCTCTGAGTAGGCAATGCCGCCTCATTTGACTGATCAGAATTTTGAATACCATCATTGGATGGTTCTCGACTCTGATTCACATCTGCCGCACTCGTACCCTCATCTTCATTAGACTCCATTGTTTCAGCACCCCCGCGTGTTCTCACCATGTGCTCTACACATAAACTGCCATGCCAACTAGAGAAGCACGCAAGAAATCCTGCTCACCCTTTGCTGTATGCACTGTCGTTCCCGGATCTCCTCCACGGTGCCGGAGTTGGCTGCTGTGGGAGCGTCTCGACTTTTCCGCTGGTGGCTGTTGGATGCCTTGCCCCTCGGTCCTCTCAGCGCTGGTCCAGTGTATGGTGCTGCAGAGCTCGCCGATCCCTGTCGACTGCGCCAGTTAAGTTTTCCTTCTCGTTCGTTGATCTCCTTGATGTGGATTGAAGTCCCGTCAAGGAGATGATCAGCGTCGATGAAACAGGAGGCAGGTTGGAGGTAATGAAAACTTGAAGGTATATTACAGCGAAATATTTACAGTCATATGTACATCTTGCCGAAGCACCCTCATGATAACACAGACATCAACAGCGTCTTACTCTTCTACTTAACTTTTCTTGAGTTAGAGCCTAGAACACTGTTACTACATACCACGTACTTAGTCTCACTGTTCGACCACCACGTGGTTACGGCCCAGACAAAAGTTGCATCGTACGGAGTCGTACTGATCTATCAGTTAAGTGATTGCAGCCTCGACTGAAGAGAAACGGATTCCCTCCAGTCTTAAGCATCTTGCGGTAACAAAGAAAAAGGGGAGGGGGCGACTGCTGGTCTGCCTCAACATTTTCTCATCCAATCTGTTTCCACTCAGATTATGTCACTCCCTACTGGGTTGACCTTACTCTCGACAGCAGCGCTTCGACAGTTTAAACAGGCGTTTTGGTCCTCTTTCCAATCATGTCTCTCTCTCTCCACCTCCCACGCGCTCAGGAGTTCTAACGCTCGGGAGATATCGGCATTGTAGACCCGGTACATTCCTGCCTTTTCCCACACCCAGCGAGCCGAGACGAACCTCAAAGCCGGAAGTTAAATGATCGCGCGCGGAACGTTATTGCCCCCGCAGGTAGCAATCGGCCTTTGACTTTCTCCACTTTCCTTGTGTTCGGGTCGTGCATCGCTGCGACTTTAGGCGCGTTTACATTGACCCGACGAGGGTGCGTTGAGTCGAAATAAACAGGTTTTCGGGACTTGCCCTCCCCATGTATAAGCGGACGCGTCGGGGCGGAGAGTCGTCGCGGTGAGTCCCGTCGACCCGGAGACAGGGGGTAGGTTCACCGAGCTCGCCGCGCTCAGAAAGGGCATGTATAACCGGTCGCGCTGAGTTGACGGCTTAGTTGACCTCTCCCGCCCGTCGCGGTCTCCGCTTCCCCTGTCGCCATCTCTCCGACGGTGCTCTTTCTCTGTCGGCCGGTACGCGCGGAGGAGATCGTTCTGTTATGTGGTAAATGCAGATCACTTTTACGTTTAAATCTTGCTTGGCACGTCCTACGGGAGCTTGTTGGTTATCGTTCTCACGACCGGCTATTTTGCTCTGACCGTAGCAGGAAATCGGCTTGTGCGCCAGAAATCTCAAATACGTGCACAGGAACGCTTTAATAAAGTTTCTGGTGACCTCACCATCAAAATACATTTGCGTAAATTCACAGAATTGTCTACTAATGCGCAGCATTCCAACTCCGCTTGCATTTATTTTGCGTTCTTCACAGCCAGGTTCGACTATGAAAAGGCAAATACTTTCGGGTATTTTATTCTTTGTAAGTTTTGTTTTGGTTTTTTTTTGCAAGTGGTGTAAATTGACTTTATCACAAAAATTAAGTGCCTTTACCAATACATGTAATTTCCCCCAGAGGAAAAGCGTAGTCCAGGGTTGGTTTCGCTCTTTTTAATTCGTGTTTCATGAATCTCTGAATGGACTTAGGCATTTTTAACGTTTTTTCGGGTTTAGTGTTCGGGTTTTGGAGGAGATGAGGGTCGTTCCACGCCAAATATCCCAGACAATACGCTAGACCCTCTACGATTACACTCTAAAAAGTAATGGTTGGTCATTTTACTACACTATTCATTTTTGGAACCAATTTTCTAAAGAAAATTTTAATTTCTTAAATATGGTGGCAGTTAGATTGCGACGAAACTTCGAAAAAGTGAAATATTATACGCAGCACGGTAAAACGATTCCAGTCGGTAGGAAAAAAACCGCATTTCCTTGTTAAAACGAATTCACCACTAGTGTATGTTAATGTGCTTTGCGGGGAAGCAATGCAGTGTTTTTGACAAAAGTCAGAAATTTTTACAGCTTTAGAACTTTTCCAGAGACAACGCCGCGGCATAGCTTGCTTGCATTGTTCACGGTAAGTGGGGGGAAAACACGAGTCGCAAAGACAGTAGTTTGGAAGCGCGGGCACATGATCTTTGAAAAAGTTGCAATATTGCTTATGTTCAGGCACTTATCGGTCTGTGTGGCGCTCCATATAAAAATATACACTTTGGATCATTTCAAAGGGTGCAGAAACTATATTTATTTCTGTAAGTTTATTACGAATCTTTGTTTTACGCAAGAAAATATTATTTAAATTGAGCTACCTCCCAAGGCTGTTAATGGCGGACCGTAAGCGCACTTCACAGCACCGAGGGTTCCTCGGCAGCCTCCTAAATGCACCAAAGCCGGCTTGTTGATTCGTGCTTCATTATCCTGCGCTTACCGCCAGTAATGGAAACAAATTATGCAGCTGCATTATCTCATAAAAAGTTACAAGAGCTGTAAAAATGTTTAAATATCGCCCAAGCACAACGCATTGCTTCCCCTCAAAGAACATCTTGAGACAACCTAGTAGCTGTGAACGCGTTGTGCCAAGGAAACGCTGTGTTCTTTCTACCCACGAGTTTTTTTCACAACCTTATTATTGGGCGCTGCCACGATATTTAAATTGCTCTGAGAGTTAGAAAAAATTTCCTCCGAAAACTGGTCTCAAAACAAAAATGGAAGACGGGCTTTCGGCTCGCCTCGACGCAAAGCGTCGCTGCGATCACCGCTCACCTCAACTCGTCCGTGCGAGTTCATATAAACTCGGGCGCGTCGAGGTAAGCTGAACCCACCACTCAACTCAGCCCGCCCCCGTCGCGTCCATGTACACGGGGCTTTTGAGCCGATCGCCAGAGCAGAGCGTGTCGCCTACTCCCACTGAGCTCGCGCCCGGCAGCGGAGGCAGGACGGGGTCGCTTAATCCCATTGTGCGTTTGCCCCCGGCAGCGGCGCCTTGTCTCTAAACCACAAACATTCCAAGCCGGTTGTCAGACCGGGTCCGTTTCACATTGTGTGTTTGTCCCCGGCAGCGGAGGAGACGAACGTAGTTTGCATTCCAGAGGATAAGTGGTGTACAGTTACACGGGCATACCGAGAGAGAGTCGAGAAAGGAGCTTTGTATAACGTAACTTCCCGCGCTGTCGTCCCATGCTCAAAGGAAGCAATTTGCGACCTTGCCGAGAGAGATCCGAGAAAGAAGCTTTGAATAACGTAGCTTTTGGTGCTTTCCCATCCGTACGATCAACTTATGAGCGTCAAAACATAACAGGCTCTGAAACACTTTTTCTAAGTAACCATGGAAATAATTCACTGAAAAAGCAAATTGCCCCATAATTCAACGTCACAAAGATTTTAAGAAACCATCCAGTACGAGGGGAGTTACAAAAATTTGTCACACGCTGCAATCGCATTCTCTTTTCTTTCGTCCCGTAGAAAGCACTGGAAGCTAAGCAGGGGGGGAATGGGAAGGGCAAACAAAAAACGCCACGTGCGCCTCGTGACCTTGAGCACTATTTCTTCGAATAGGGGAGACCCGCTGAAGTTTGCCCGCCGACGCCAGCGCTTGCCTTTACCCTGCCAGAAAAAGCGCAAAATAGTAGCGTGTCGTGACCCTTCCACTCCCTTTGGCTTCCACGCATTTGCGAAGCGCGTGCTGCACGTGAAACGTCCCTCGTTCCTCGATGTCACCCTAACAGAAAGGGGCAACCATTGCGGCGTCGTCAACTGTCACAATAACCATGCAAACACGAAGGGGTCGACTTCACCAGTGAAATTTTACCGATTCCCAAACCGATGGTATGAAACAAGCAAACGACAGGAATGGAATAAAGCAGTGCGCCGAAAAAAAGTAAGAAAGCAATTTTTTAAATTAAAATTAGTACGCGCACAATGCATTCATCATAACGGGTGTGAATTCCTGCGTCACCGTTCCTCTTATCTATCGAGCTACTGGGAGATGTGCGTCCCCATCTTAAGAATATTATTTACCATAATGCTTTCAACTTCCGTCTTTAGAGCAATGTTAAAAAATTGTGAAGAAATGTGTTTATGCTGCTACTATTATTAGATAATGTAGGGGACGCAGTAGTTGAAGCTGTGTACACTTGTGGTATTGGTGATGTGTGGTTATATATTTTTTATATCTACGCAGCGCCGACGGAAGTGTGTGTTTGCCAAAAGCTTCGACAATGATTTCTAGCAGACATTTTGTGGGAAACTGCAAAAATGACTCAAGTCTGCACCCGTCTTGTGTGCCGACATTGTTTGCAGTGGCTTACAATAAACGGGCACCTCACGCAGAAACGACGCAGTGGTATGATAGGCAGCGAACCGCATAACTATTTATGCATGTCAAAGCATTTTTTGAGGACTGATGATTTCTGATTTCGAGCTCAGCGACAATTCGTTCCGCGTATGCGCAATTATCAAGTAAAGCTAAAATAGAAGGGTTTCGATCAAACATGACACTTTCACGCCACCACATTTTAGGGGTAAGATTGGAACGTGGTTAGTAACAAGCACCATGATTTTTTGATAGTGTTCATACAGAGTAAAAATGATTCAAGCAACAGACAACGTGAAATGTTTAGCAAATAAGTTTTCACTGTTTCCGTGAAGTTCTCGTATAAAATGTTTCTGTGCGCACATATGGACACAATTGCTAGTTTTTTTTTTAATGGGGCATTTCGCCAACGTACATGTGTTCATAGAGTTTGATTTCATATGCAGTACTTGTTTTATTTTGTGAAGGTAAGACGTTACTAACAGGATCACGGAAAACCCTTAAACGTATACTTATTTTCAGACTTTTTATACATCTTATACTTGAAGATGATACAATATTATTATCTGGTGCACTACAGATATGATCAATGTTGATCACCGTACAATAACTGAATAAAAAAACTCCAATGTATGAACGTTGTTGTGAACGGCACGATATAATCTCTGTCACAACCTTATTTTGCTTAGGTCGAAGCGTCATTCTGTGAGGGCAGCCAGATCAGCACAAAGTTCCGCGGAGCAGGCTTTGCCGCAAGGTGTTGCTCAAGACAACCCAGTAATGCAAGATGAAGAGCACTCTGTTTCGCTCGATGTCTATGACACGCTTTCAAATGATTTAAAACCGCTAGAGGCCCCAGCGATGTAATTAAATTTGCCGCTGGAGATGCGAAGCTCCTGTTTGAGTGGACACGACTACGACAACTACAAAAAAAGAAAAAAAATGCATTAGCCGTCGTTGCACGTTCATTGGCAGATAGCTGATACTGAGTGTGCAGGGGCAGCCCGTACAACACGGTGCTTTTTCGGTAGTGACCAAGATAAAATGCCTTTTTAGCAACGTGCTCTTCCCCCACAGATTAGACACACAAAAAAGTTTCTCTGAAAGCTGGGCGCTCATCATGATGGTACGCACGCTGTTCGTGAACTCGAAGTACCCGCGATGATAGCGGTGATAATGCAAGGAGGGACACGCGAGATAGATGTCAATTTTTGTTGTGCGTCAGAAAGAAGTCCCAGATAGACCACTTAGTTTTGAAGTGCTGTGTATATGCCGCGCAATAACTTGGATGGGTGCTAGTAAATTAGGTATCCCAACAAGTGGTGGCCTTTCGCGGATCTCTCTCTAACAAGCGAACGCACCATCTTCAAATCAGTCATTGGCTGATAGATGGGTAATCTGCGTGCGATCTTTGATCGTCTTCAGTCGCTTGTTGATGGCGGGGAAATCAATCTTTAGCCGACTTTGATAATTTATTGTGAATTCCCGGCCGCGTGCGGTGCGACCTGGAATTTGGCTCGCATGTTCTCGGGATCGTCTACTACCGATCGGCAGCGTTTTCTGACCATGCGCAAAAAGCGTTGCAAGGCCCTTTTAAGCAACTCGAAAAAAGAATGCTCACAGAAAGCGCATAAGAATTTGGTAGGACTCGATTATGCGACGGTTGTTTTATCGCTTCACCAGAAACATGACATAACCATGTTGAAATCTGTTTTGAAAAAAAAGAAAAAGTAAGTAAGACCAGCGTTTCTGGCCTACTTTGCATATGCATATTCACTCGCAGTGCGTCTCGATCATCGATGAAATTACAATCACGCCATCCTTCTCCATAAATAGGATAATTCACACCGGTTCAATTGGTCTAGCCCACATATCCTTCGTTGAGTCTTCTGTACACATCGTATCCGATGATTTGATCCTCTAAATATCGTGCCCACTATATGAATTCAGAATTGTTTTCAATGCAAATGCTTTTCCTAGTCGGCACATGTCAGCGTTTATCGGTGTCTGTGCGCCAGCAGGTGTCATCTCTCCGCTCTCACACTCTCTCCCATAGCAACAGCTGAGGGCGCGCGCGTTCATCTTCGCCCCTAGCAACCGGAGCAGGTGGTGCGAGCAGAGCAGTGGAGAGAAGCGTGCCCTGGCGTATGAGGGCGCTCGCATTGCAGGAGCTCGGTGGAGTTCTTTCGTGTGTGGAGATTGTGTAGCAGAGTGTAGATGCAGTGCCTCGCCGCTTTTTCTCTCGCCTTCCTGCGCCCCACTTTCCCGTCCGCTCACTCGTATGTATACATGGAGTGAAGCACAGGCCTCACTCTCGACCGTTCCCTTGCTGATGAATGCGTCAATAAATAGTTCCGTTACAAATCCTCGTCTCGTTATAGAATTATGCCAATTAAATGACTACGCCGTCTACTCTCGACACAAGAAATGCATTCAAATTTCCTCACGATTCCCTTCGGGGAGGTGGGGAAAATGTTTTTCGTTTTCTTTTAGCTTCTCTGCAGAAAGTGCATTTTTGGAATAAGATTGATGGGACTCTGCGCAAACTCAATGCTGAGCAATCAGAATTGATGGTTGCATAAAAATGCATTTTCTTGAATTTTATTTTGTTCTTTTCAAGGTATTCATGCCTGCTGCGTCGCAAAAACTGATACAGCCGTATTTGTAAATACAAAACATTGAGCCATGCTGCTATCATGTTAACTGCTTCGCCCTTTCATTGAGACAGAATTCTTTCTTTCAAAATTCAAGGGGCATGTTTCTATCCGCACCAACTGTTGAGTCTTCAACTACTTCGCCCTCCCGCACTGCCACCAATTCGATGGACCCTGCGCACGCCGCCACCGGTAAATTTGGTACCGATGCACAAGTCTACACACAGTCCCCAAAGAAGGGAACTCTTGAACTTAATATGAAAGTGATCACATTTAAAAACAACAAACTTGCCGGGCAATACCTTAGCCACTTCAGAAGTGCAGTGCGATTAACGAAAACATCCATAGTTGCGAGATCTTTAGCTGTTGACACCAGGATAAGGTTGCGAGATGTGCCGTAGGGAAGGACGGCACATTACCTTAGACCACTGTGCCTCGATGCCGTCACACAGCACCCCTTTGCAAAGTGTGAGAGTCATGGCTGGGTATTGAACTCGCACATTCAAGCATAAAAGAATATTTTAACTGCTGGTTGCCATAAAGGATGTACTACTTAGGAATCTTTTATGCTCAGCTTAGGTTTTCATTATTCATGACCATCGCAGTTGCATTTTTACAATGGTACAAGATGTAGGGACGCTCATGTATTTCTACTTGTGTTCTTTACAAGAGCCTCGTGTTGTGAAATGAATCTGCATATGGCTAGTGCAGATTTATCACACGAGGAGGATTTCTAGAAGCAACCACCTTTAATCAGCATTCGCCTGCAACACATCATTAATTTGCCATGCGGTAGAGCAGCTTGCTTGTGTTTCGATACAAGCAAATGTAGACTGATACTTCTCGAGATTTAATTTTCTACAAACAATTTTTTCACTCTTTTTAAGCGGAACTGTATGCCCACAAGTACTACAGTGGATTGCTGGATTGCTCTATAAGCCATAGCTAGACAAATTTAGAAATAAGAAAACCACATTATTCTCCCAAATATGAATAATAAAGTACATCATAACAATCACATTAAAATGGCAACAGCAGATTAATGCACTGAAGCCATAACTCAGTTTGCCTTCGAGTATTGAACACAAACAATACAAAAACAGTTCACAAATTTTCAGTGCAGATAAGAAATATTACAAATTCTCAATGCATGAACACAACATGGAATTTCATTAAGGGCCCTAGAAAATCTTGCACAAGACACAAGATTCAATATTACCTAGCAGTATGTCTCTTGGTAATCATATAATGTGATACAATATTCTTTAGTAATAACATGGTTAAATAAGTAATCACAGCAAACAAGTACCTAAATAACAAAACATTGCAAGACCACTACATTACGTACTGAAAAAGCTACAAATACCCACATTACAGAGACTATATGCGCAAAGATCCTCTGAACTCCGAAGAAAACACATTTTAAAAGGGCCTCTCAAACCTTGAAACCTATACCACATATTTATGTGTGCGTAATCAAGACTAACAGTACAATATCGCTTGAGCACTCATAAAAATATGCACATCAAAATAGTTAGGACTTGTTTTTTTCAAAATACCCCTAAAGGCACTCGACAAGGGCATTACATAGGGGGACATATAAATATAAATTGGAAAAATAACGGAATGAAAGTAACGGTAAAGAAGCGCAATCTTGGCACTTGGATTGTATACAATTCGTAAGAAATAACAACAACGACAAAGAAATAAATGCGACTAACACATTCATTGAAAGTAGGAACTGAAATAACTAGACAAAAGCGGTAAACAAGCTAAAAGTTCAAGCATAGAAGGCAGTTATACAATGCCTTCTCACATGGGGTACATGAAATACACGAAATATACAAGGAAGTACGCAGAGACTTAGAAAAGGCATACACTATTAAAAAAAATCACGTAGAACCCTACATTTACGTGATACTTTCAGTTCGTAGAAGATCTTGAAATTTCATTGTGGTTCTTTTTTCGATGGCTACGTGAGATGGTAAATACTTCCATTCAATGATAGCGCGTGGTATGAAATAGTTAGCGAAACCATGGGTGTGACATATGGCTTGTTTAACTTTGCACTAGTGATCGCGGCGATGAAAATGGCTGAACGGGGTTGAAAAAAATCGTCAAAAAGAATTGAATGATGGTGTAGTTTATGAAAAAGCAAAAGGCGAGCTGCTTGGCGACGATGAGATGTTGGTTGAAGTTCGAGGCAATCTCTTAGTGCAGCGATGCTTAAATACTGTGAGTAATATGAAAACAATAAAACGCGCAGCATGGCTTATTCAATATTCTGAATAAGATAGGCTTGAACTGGGTCCCAAATCGCTGAAGCATATTGGATTTTAGGTGTAACAAGTGTTAAAAATGCGAGCTTATATTAGGAGGGCAATTTTTTAGCGAATATTTGATAAGACCGATGTGAACGATTACTGACGCAAGGATGACGTCAATGTGATAATGCCACGTGAAATCTGATTGAACGTGAGCACCATAGACAATTCTCCTGCGAAGCCTCCACGTTTTGCACTTTTGGCCAGTCCAGGCAAGAATTTCAACTAGTCATCATCGGGTGACCTTTTGGAATACATTCAGCAGTTTCTAGGCGATGAACTCATATCAATAGTGGTAGACCAAACCAACCGCAGTGCGGCTCAAATGTCAAAATGCTGTCCTCCAGTTTAGCACTTTCGCTTACAAAAAGGGGTGCCAGTGAGAACATGTGGGTATTCCTTGCACAACTGCTATTGATAGAATAGTTCAGAACCCTCGACACGACTGGTGCTGGTCCAAGAACAAGTTGTTGCCTACCCCTGTTTTTAGAGAAGTGGTGCCCTACCACCGGTTTCTGATAATTGTGCAAATGTTGCAGCTTGTGGAGAATGCCAGCATACGGAACCTTAGTGGCCATCTACAGCCGAAGCTTTACAAGATATGGTCATTTTCGGAACGATTGTAGAACTACCGCTCGGCATGTATACCGGACAGACACATATTGCCACAAAAATATCCGAAGGTCGGTAGTCCGGTATCGGAAGAAGATACGAAGGTCGGTAGTCTTCGTGAGCCTCTGCCTCGAGCACCCTGGTTCTCTTCTTCTTCACGCGCATATGCTATTCGGTAATGTACCGCGCGCATGCAGGGCCGGCTCGTGCATTGCGGCTGGCTTCATCGCTCGTAGTCGTGCCGTTAGCGTTTCTCTTCGTTCCCGACGTCCACGTTGCGCGGAGCAAGGGCAATTTCCTATGGCAACTTCAATAGACAAAAGTCTACCACTTTTCAAAGGAAGACTATGATGGGTGCAGTACAACCTCCTGAAGAGAGCAAGATTTGGCTTGAAGCTTTTCTTGCTTTGTGAGACATCTTCGGGATATCCAATATCTAGATGGGAGCCGACAGATAGAAACAACGTAGTTGGATAATCAGGATGAACAGTGGAAGAGTCTCAGACTGGCTGGCCGACAATTCGATAGGAGGACCTACCTTTGAGCAAAAACTTTGAAAAACTTTGAGCAAAAACTTTGAAAAATGTAGGTCCTCCTATCGAAACGTCGGCCAGCCAGTCTGAGGCACTTCCACTGTTCATGCTGATTGTCCAACTATCTTCCGGATATGTGTGGGATGCCTCAATCTACATAGGAAAAGGCACATATTTCGGCACACCAGCAAAGCTCAACTTTGTTCATCAAAGTTTGTTCATAATAAAAGTTAAGAAGCTGATCGAGCCCTTGCTAGGCAAGGGGTACTACCTGGCAACTTCTATACTTCACCAAAACCCGTCGACCTCCTTATCAAGAACTGCACGGATTTGTACGACACCCTGAGACCTTACAGAAAAGATGTGCCTCCCGATTTCCAGACGAAGAAGCTAGAGAAGCGAGAGGTTCATGCCTACCAGCGCGGTAAATGTATTGCTCTCCTATGGCAAAACAAAAAAGTACTATCTTTCATGTGTGCAGTGTACACTGCAAGCATGTAGACATGCATGGATTCGAAAAAACAAGACATCACAAGGCCAAGCATCGTGCGTAGTTATAATCACACTTTGGGCGGTCTGGACAAGGCAGATCAGATGCTGTTCCACTACCCTGTCCCTTGAAATGTGTTCCAATGTTTTCAGGCGGTATGAAAAAAGAAAACTTTCAGTATTAAAATAGTTACCATTTTAATGGTGCTGTTTACTTAATCATTCAATGCACTGGAGAACTTCGCATCTTCTACAGAAATAGCTACTGAGCATTTACGCTGAATCTGCATGAAGGTGACAGGCATACAACAGATTACGCGATTTGCAGACTACAGTACTTAGGTGCTCCTGAAGTGAACTATAACTGCTGCTGCTTATGCAAATCAACCCTCCACTACAATAAAAACGGATATGCTGCCCATGTCCAACTGTACCACTGCGATAACTCCCCAATTAGCAATAACAGGATTATCAAAATCAAGTCTCAAAAAATATTCACAATGGAAACTGAATAATGAGAGCAGATAAAATCTGTTCTGCCAAAGGTTCGCTAGGCTCTCATCAATAAATGGGTGAATCTTTGATCGATATGTGGGATTGCACGTCCCAAAACCGTCATATGATTATGAGAGACGCCATAGTGGAGGGCTCCGAAAATTTCGACCACTTGGTGTTTTTTAACGTGCACCCAAATATCAGCACACGGGCCGGCAGAAATTTCGCCTTCATCAAAAATGCAGCCGCCGCTGCGGCCGGGATTTCTCATCAATAAATTGGTGAAATGGATTGCTATATTGACATATTGAAATGATCTTTTCAAGGCACTCAATTAGGCCACTGCAGCAGATAGTGAGAATTGATGAAGGCATGAGCAAAATCCAACTTGCTGTTAGCGCTACATCTCGCAGCAAAGCGATAACTTGAAATAGTCTCAATATATTTCTTGGTAAACTGCACGATTGGTAAAAACGGTGCCCAATCCAGCCATTGTTATTTACTGTTGTGATAAACGGTGAAAAAGTAACACACATTTGTACCACTGCCCTACGAAGGGTCAAGGCAAAGTGACAAATCCACTATCATAGTGGATTTGTCACTTTGCCTTGACTCTTCGTAGGGCAAGTGGAAAGCTTGCCACATTGCACCAAAAACTAGTAACACTGCCAGAACAAATCTAGGAAGCATCGGAGCACATCATTCTTAGCTTTGTATACTTGAGGCTTCTTATATCTGTTATATTCAATTGCCACACTAAAGGACGCCACAAAAGCTACTACTCAGCTCATTTTGGAGCACTGAAAGCAACAAAATGCAAACAGGTTAACACGTCATCACTGGATGGACTGAAGTATCAAGAATTCCCAATGCTACACCTTAAATATGCAGGACACTAATAACAATTACACAACTAAATTGGTAGAACTGTAGTTAAACAACTGATCACAACAAACAAGCACTCATATTGAAAGATACTGTAATTTACCACAAATAAACAGCTCAAAAATACAAACATGGAAAAACACATATGCCACAAAAATAGTCAGATCTCAATAGAACAGCTCAAATTTTAAAAGGGGCTTCCAATACACTTCAAGCCAGAGCTTTATATGCAGGTTGTGCAGACCCGCAGGCAGATGTGGATTAGACATTAGTGACATGGAAATACTTTTTAATCACTTTAATAATCTCCTAACTTATGATTGTCTTAGCCTGTTTGAGAGCTTGCAAGAAGTTTTTCTGGTGGTTGCATTCTCACCATGTGCTCATATACAATTAAAATAATGTTACAGTAGCAAAAACCTTGCTGGGCATTTCTCTTGTTTCCTCTACAAGAATATTAGGGGACATATGGGGAACTAAAGGAAATTGAAACAAATTTATTTTTTCAGCAGAATTAAATATTCAAAACACAAATTTCCAATAGCTGTCTCAAAACAAAAATATTTAGTTCGTAAAATATGACGTTTTGAGTAATTGTTAAAGAGCTTTTTGATAAAACATGAAATGTGTTTAGAAAGCTACAAGAGTGCTTGTATCATGCTAATTTGTTTCTTTCTAAGAAACCGTGAATCGAAATTAGGCAGATGCAACAATAAGCAATTTTTTGCTACGTAATATGATCAGCGAGAATTATAATTTGGTGGACAATATATGAGAAAATAAAAAGTATCGCCGTCTACACCAGCTCACTGACAATCTTGCCGCATACTTCGTGTGTTTGAAAATGAGAAGTAGTGGACAAGCTCCTTTAAAAATATGCTACACTGTCATTAAAATATTTTTTCTTTCACTGCTACCATCTAAAATCTACTATTTCATTTGGAAAGTGCAGACAGATCAATGAGCATATACAATTTCATTTGGCTCATCATACCATTATAAAAAATATTGAAGAACCACTTTTTCCATTCGAACATACAGATATGTTCACTAAAAACTAACTCTGAATTAACAAAACGGAGTAAGGGCCCATGCTGCTTTTAAATTTCAAGCCTGTAGTCGCAGCCCATACAAAAATGACAACAAGAGGATTGTATGCATGCAAAACCTTTGCTTCTCGCTAATATACACGCGTAAAAAACCTCGTTTTGCATGTTGTCACAGAACGAGCGCTAAAAAAGGGCGCGCCGCCAAATTCTTGCGGTAACGCGCGGAAGGGACGCCGGGAGGTCAAAAGGAAAAAAAAGAGAAAACAAACATCCAAGGCTCCCCGGGCGCGCGCTCTCCCCTTGAAAGCGTGGCTTCGCCGACGAACCTCCTCACCCCACATCAGCGGCCGAGATAGGCCGCGAAAGTTCTGGAACAAAAGGGGCGTGGTCATACCGAGTTGAGTCATCGGCCGCGGAGGGCATTCCAACCATCTCGCCCGCTTCCCGGCCTTCGCTGCGTATCGCGCCGACGAAATGACGAGAACCTTCTCGAATGTCGCGCGCAAGGTATTTAACCGAGCAGCCGAGATGAGAGATCAGGGGAAGACGGAAGTTGGCGCCAGAGTGCGTAGGGATTCCGCCGTGTAGTCGGCGAAGGTTTTGTCCGTAGGGACGAAGCAGGAGATGAAGAGGATTTCCAACTGAGGGGTGAAGGCTCGAGCTACAGGCAAGAGCGTGGGTTTACCGCCATCGAGCGAAGACGCGTGGCAACCGCTGCGTGTGTGAAGCCGACGTGTTCCGGCGAAGAAGTTTGTAGCTTGGAGAGTGGCCATTTGAAGACGCGAGGTTTCCTGGAAGAGAAACTTCAGGGGGCAGCGGAACGACAACAACGCTGGACTTTGAGTGAGTGATTCTCGGAAGAGTATCATTCAGATTTTTGTTCCAAGGACTTTGGACTGAATAGGTTTTCCATCTCTTTAGTCTTTAAGTGTCTTGGTTGTTCATTGCATGCGACTGCATTGTAGTGTGTATTGTTGTCTGTGTCCGTGTGTTCGAGTGTGGCTAATTGTACTGTGTAGTGTGTTGATTGATTGGTGACATATTGTACTCTGCTATTGTGGAGTGAGCATATTGGTGTATTGTTTTTCTGATCTGCCATTATTGAGAATATAATTTTGTTTGTTTATCAACTCTCGGCTCTGACTTGTTCATTGGGGCACAGCCGGCGTCTGCTGGCGCGCCAATAAGGACCACTCCTAAATTGTCCACGCTTTCGTGGTGCGGTTCGGGGGGCCGATACTTCGGCTCATAGAATTAGCCCGGCGATCGCCTCCCTAATAACGAGACTGGTGTGACACACGTACTATACGCACATGGGTTTGAATAAAGAGGTGAATGTTTTTCAGATTGGCGACTTGTTTTTCTCGTGGTACATAGCCACAGTGCTTGTTACCATGGCAACGGCTCATCTGGCACAATGGACGGAACAAGCCACAATGTTCGACTATGCAGGCGTTTAAAGCACCGCCA
Organism: Rhipicephalus annulatus; assembly: GCA_013436015.1. NCBI lineage: Eukaryota > Metazoa > Arthropoda > Arachnida > Ixodida > Ixodidae > Rhipicephalus > Rhipicephalus annulatus. Next base: position 978,265 of record WOVY01009740.1, on the reverse strand, counting down.
CAAAAAGTTACATATGACGTAGTGGGCAAGAGAAAATAAGACAGCCTTTTGTCCTCTTGTATGCTGATTTTTCAGTTGTCCATAATTTTAGATTATGTAGCCCTATCATCGGTGTAATTGATTGTATTAACCTGCTCTGTATTTCAATCGACGTAGTCCACAAGTAGAACAAATTGGTTCGGAAAGTTTACAAGGCTCTTTTGACAAATACTGAACAACACCAAATATGTTGTCACTGAAACCGGTGCACGAGAAGTAACAAAGGCACATCGGGAAACGAGCAGTACGATAACATGCATTTGAAAAACCTTTCCGTTCACGTGTATTCAGAGGCTTTCATGGCTTGCAAGAGACTTGCAAGTCGTGTGGCTTGCAAAGTGCATTGCGTGAATGCTGAAAAACGAATACAGTAAGTGCCGTTGGAATCCTGCAGCAATTCTTTTGCTGAACGTTTAAGATGAGAACGAAAAGTATGCCCTTCAAACTCGCAGCCTTCACGTACGTACAACTTTTGAAAACTCCTACACCCTTGTTGTTTTACTGGTGGTCATAATACATTCAACAAAGACTACAGTCAAAATGTTTTGTAACAGCAAAAAGTATTACAGTGATCTGTAGATACAACAGTGTTGCCGAAATGGGCAGCTTCCAAGCATACCTAAATGAACTAATATAATCTCAAGCTGTAGATCAGCCAACACTACAAAGCTAATGTTAGTCGAAGCATGACCTATATTTCACGGGAGCCAGAGTCTCATTACAAACCTCCACCTCATATTGCGGGCAAAAAAATGTCGCTAAGTGCAACGCAAGACAATGCAAGCGTACCTTCACAAAACAACGCCAAATGTGAACTGGTGCAAGTGTTAGAAAAAAAACCTTAAGCGTGGAAAAAGCATTCCTGATTTATTTACCTCTTAAGTCAGTTTCTTCCTCAATAAAATAGTGCCGCGCTCGTCTGATGAGAACATATGTGCTTGTGCTAATGAGAAAAGCAATATGTCAAGTGCAAAAATGCCTTTCCGAGCTCTCTGACAAAAACTATACGTATAGAAGAAAATATCAAAAATTATAAAAGAACACAAGGCAGGTAATGCAGTAGAAAGTCATTTTACAGAGAGGGGTCCATAAATAAAAACAACTATCGCAATAACAAAACTGGTGCCTGCATTTGTGATGCCAGAGTGATCATGGTCGTTGTAACAATATATTCATTAACTGATGGGGTTTTACAAACTGAAACAATGGTGCAAATACAAGGCAAACATAATGAAGGACACAAAGTTACATTTTGCCCTCTAGAGTTTTTATATATGGCCTGAATATATGGACACTGACAAAGGTCCATTTAGCCTTGCCCCCTTTTAGAATACGGCTGCCACTATCCGAATTCAGTCCTGTGATATCACTTATAGACTCATCGCCAGAATTTTCATAGAAAACTTATTACTGTCAAAGTGCTGCAAAGCACCCAGTCGGATGTAGCAGTATTTGCCTTCAAAGAGAGGAGTCACCAAGAATTCCACATAAGCATTCACTTCTGATGGTGCCTACGCAAATGCTTAGTGAGGTTGCTTTTCGACACGAACATCTGAGGACCTACCGGTCACTTCAACGGTCGATTGCCTGTGTGCAAGTGCAGATGCTCTCTCATTGCGGCCCTTCGAGAGAAACTCCGGGAACACAGGTGGCACTTGTGTGGTCGCTCACTTCTGTGGATGTGCAATTGACGTCCCAAATAGGGTTTAAGAGAGAAGCTCTGAGGGCAGAGGTGGCATTTATGTGGCCTCTCGCCTTTGTGCGCATGCAAGTGACCTACCAAATGGTATTTTCGTGAGAAGCTCTCAGGACACAAGAAACACCGAAACGGTCGCTCGCCCGTGTGAACCCTAACATGATCTTTTTTACGACGCACGTATAATTCTTGTAGTTACAGAAGTTACAGCGATGGTGGCGTCCATGCTGCGACTTTTCACTGTCTTTACTTGCCGGATGTGTGGACCACCGCAGTGCTGCACAAAGAAAATAAGACAGATCAACTTTGAATTGCTTTTGAGGGCAAAGGTTTTTAAGCTTTTCGTTGTGCAAGTTTGTGTCACCACCTTCACAGAAAGTGGGTATGTGCTAAGCACTTTCGAGCTTAGCATAGACATAGCCAAGCGTAGTATAGTAATATAGCACTGAAATGGGAAGGAGAAGTGAAGGGCAGGCAGATTGCTTCGAGGGTAAAAAGCAAAATCAGTTCTTAGAGAGGGTAATTCATAGCCATCTCATCGGCAGTGTAGCACAGCAAGAAATGAGAAATAGAAGTGAGGATGAGGAAGTGATGCGAGAGTTAGGAGCAAAATGGGTGAGAGAGTAATTTATCGTTTACAGCATAGCCCAGCAAGAAATAGGAAATGGATGTTAGGGTGAGGGAGTGATTCTATACGTAGTGCCACCCTATGAACGCCTCTTTAAATATGCAGCTCAGAACGCTTTTATTAAACATTAATTGTGGACTTTTCGTTTATGGTTCGTTCGTTCAAGTCTATGGCATCATTTGTCAAGAGATGAGGGAGCGATTTCTCGATTACTTCGAGAATTGTGAATTCCATACCAAATGTTGCACTATAATTTCTAAATGTGATGTTCTCGGGAGGTTCAACTATTGATTCGCAGTGTTCACTGACCATGCCAAAAAAATTTGCAAGGCCATTTTCAGTAACACCATCATACCATAATTAAACTTAACTGATGAGCCAAATCAAGTCAGTAACTAAACTAATATAATATCTTAGCACATACTTGCACAACACTTCAGGAAACAATAAACTGTTAGCTATAAACACTGGAATTTCTGCAAAACGAACTTTTTAATGCTATCACCTTAAAAACATTAGACTAGTTCAAATATCCAGGTGAATCTTGTAGATCCCATGAAAAGTACAAACATGTCAGCTCCTTTAAAAAGAAAAATCAATCACATGACATTTCAATAAAATGCAGGCTACTGAAACAAAAGCACAATAACCACGAAATGTAAAAAATGGCACAATAAAAATATGCAATGGGAGTTCAGGTATTATCTATAAATTGTAAAATACAGCTATTAACACAATATTTGAAATGTAATGTGTTTGATTGAACAGTGCCCTCAGATTTATTAGATATTCTGTGACGGCAACCTAGAAAAGATAAAAACAATGCCTTAAAAACAATGAACTAAGAAAACAGCTGTCATCAGCTTCCCAAAAATATTCGCATGGCAGTGTTGGAATTCATTTTTAAAGGAGAAGGAAGACGAAGTGATTTTTTGTAGAACGCATCTCGTTCGTCTCAGTGCTTTTCTGGACTTTTCGCTGCAGATGGGGGGTGTATTGCCCCGTAGGTTGCGGTAATGGATGTACAACCTCACGAGGCAACGTCTGACTCCGGTTCGACCGCGGCCACTACCTCGAGGAAGCGAGGAAACACATCCAGTGAGAGCGATGACACTGAGCTGAACTCCGCATCTTGCGACGAGTCCTCAGACGACGGATTTCAACCTGTCCTGCACCGCAAGGCCAAGCGACGGATCATCAATCCATCGCCGGTGTCAAGTACAACCACCGTGAAAACGGCGCCTCAGCGATGGCCCCATTCCATCCTGTTTGTGCCAAAGAACGCTACCGAAAGTCTGCGTGTTCTGAACAGGCAAGCGCTTTCGCTCTAGTTTGAGAACACTGTGCCGAACGAGATTAAAGACCTACGGCTTAATACAAGAAGAAACATCCTGGCTGTCGATGTGCGGCACCCGAGTGCGCTGAGCACGCTGCAACAAGTAACACAACTGGAAAACATTGCAGTTAGGTCCATCATACCAGCCGAGGGTGTGACCACATCAGGAGTCATTTACGACATTAACAAGAAAATCCCAAACGCAGACCTTCCAATACTTATAAAACCAACGAGTCAAGACAACGTCATTGTGAGCGTTGGACGGCTTGGAAACACACGCTGTGTGAGAGTAACGTGAAAGGTGACTCTCTCCCGCATACGTGAAGGTTGGCCACTTTCGTCAACAAGTTCGACCGTTCATTCCTGAACCCGTGCAATGCTTCAATTGACAGAAGATCGGCCATGTAAAGGGTGTTTGCAGGAGCTCCGCAGCGTGCCCCCGGTGCGCCGAACGACACGCGGAAGACAACTGTAGCGCTACCACACTGAAGTGTCCTAACTGTCAGGGTGCTCACAAGGCTTCTTCGAAATAATGTCCGGACGTAAAGAAAGAATGTTCTATTCTGAGGCAAATGGTACGAGACAGCTCCACCCACAAAGAAGCTGCCGAGAAAATCCGGCGAAGACGACGCCGCCGTCGAAGGTCTTCACGTCGGAGAGCGCCAACTTCAGGCGATAAGTCGACGCATCAGGAAAGATCGCCAGCTGCAGTTTACAGCACGGCAAAAACAGACGTTGTAAAAAAGCAAAGGGGCAGACCAGTCTCTACAGAAGAGTGGCCTCCACTTACGCGTACGCAACGCTCAGAAGAGCCGCAGCAGAAGCCGTCTTCTTCAGAGCAAGCTGCTGTAATGGAGGACTTGCGGAACACAGATCAGCAAGTGATAGCTCTTTTGCGACCATTAATTAACGCAATCCGCTTGTTGTTAAGCAACTTGCACACACCGTTAGCAAGAAGTGCAGTGCAAATACTGGACGCTTTGAGTCCAGTACTCGCAGCGCTTGAGTAAATAATGGCTCACCAGCCACTGTCTTTCAAAGAAGAAGTCCGAAAAGCAGTGATTATTCAATGGAATGCCCGGGGACTGAGGTCACGCATCGCCGATTTCCGTCGGTTCGTGTACACCAATAAGTTCTCCATCATTGTCACCTGTGAGCCAAATTTGCAGAAAGAAATCAGACTTTCTGGTTATGAGTCATTCATGTTGTCTACAACTGTGGACAATAGCAACGTTCTGATGTTTATTCGTCGCTACCTCACCTACATTCATCATCCGGTGTTACCCCAGGACGACAATCAATATATAAGTATAACAGTGAAAAGGAGACTTACCATCACTGTTGTGGGTGCCTACCTCTCTCCGTCAAGTCGTTTCGACCATACAAGACTACAAGGTATCCTGTCAGCAACTTCTCACCCATGCATTATAATTGGCGACTTCAACGCCCATCATACAATCTGGAAAAGTTCGAAGACCAATGTTAAAGGGAGAAAGTTGGTGTCCTTCGCCTCCGACAAGCAACTTTTCTTGCTAAATGATGGCAGTCCAACGTTCCTACGTGGTTCAAGGTCTAGCAGCTGCCTTGACCTGGCCTTTGTCTCACGAGGCCTCGTCAGGCATGCTCAGTGGTTTGCAGACATAGAAACGCATGGAAGTGACCACATTCCCACTTACGTCAAAATGGAAGGATTGTTCCATGCTAAGATTCGCGACAGTGTTCAGAGAGTGGACTGGTTGAAATTCCAGTCCCGCATGGAAGAGCAGTGTGAAGCAAACATATCCCTCGACATAGAGGAGATAATTAAAAGCACAATACACGATACTACGTGTACCCCACCTGCTCTCCCAAAGTAACGAAATTTGACATCGAGCTAGAACCACTTCGAGCAATCCGACGGCGTGCTGAACGAAGATACCGACGCACGGAGGCAATAGAAGATTTACAAATTGCTCGACGTATACAAAAGAAGATTCAGCGCTGGATAAATAAACTTGAGTCACAACGTCGGACTGCTTTTTGTGAGTCACTCGGCCCACGAAAAGCTTTATCCCAATTGTGTAAGACGGTACGAGGTCTCCGCACAAAACCCACTCAGTGGTCACCATTCAGGGCTCTCGCACTTTTTCAACAGAGACGCAGCATTGGCGTGGCAGAAGACTTCTGTGCCAGAGTATCTGGGCCACTCGCGGTGCCAAATAGCCTATTGCCCTCGACTAATTGTCCACAAACACTGGATTCCCGCATGGATATGCCTTTTTCCATTGTGGAGCTCAGAGCAGCACTAGCTTTGTGTGGACGCACGTCGGCACCAGGGCCCGATAGAATTTCTTATAGGGCCTTGTGTCATCTTGGTGAACGCGCGAGAATCCTTCTTTTGGAGTTGTACAACAAATCCTGGCAAGATGTAACGCTCCCGACAAGCTGGAAGACAAGTCGCCTAGTTCTATTTCTGAAGCCAAGCAAGTCACCGTTGGACCTCTAATCTTATCGTCCGATCGCATTGGCCAGTTGTGAAAGCAAAGTTATGGAGAGGATGATCCTGGGACGCCTGGAGTGGTTTTTGGAGTGTAACAACATCTACCCAGATGCCATGGCAGGATTTCGGCGTGCTCTAGCATCGATTGACAACGTAGTCGACCTGGTCACTTACGTCCAACACGAGAAAGGCCGTAAGCGTCTCTGCGCATCTTTGTTCCTGGACGTTAAAGGGGCGCATGAAAACGTTACGCATGAAGCTGTTCTCACCACTCTCGAAGATTTAGGAATAGGTGGTACGATGTATCGCTGGATACGTAGTTATTTGTCAATGCGATCCTTCTTTGTGAGCACTGAAGACGGTCCAACCTCTCCACATTACAGCCACCGTGGCGTCCCCCAGGGTGGCGTACTCAGCCCTGTGCTGTTCAATCTTATGTTAATTGCTCTCACTGAGCATCTGCCAAGCACGGTCAGGCTATCAATGTACGCAGATGACATCTGCATTTGGGCATCGGCTGTAACACGCCTGCAGTTACGAGGAAGAATTCAAAAGCTGCTACTGAAACATTACACTACCTCCGAAATCGAGGCTTGGAAATTTCTTCCGAGAAATGCGCCCTCGTAGCTTTTACACGAGAGCCTATGGATAAGTACACTATAAGCATCAATGGTCAAACTGTACCATACGTTCGATCGCACAAGTTTTTGGGCGTCATAATTGACAGAAATCTATCATCGAGCGATCACGCTTCGTACATGAAGAAACGGTTAATGGACATCTGTAATATACTGAAGTTCTTTGCAAGGAAGACTTGGGGAATGGCTCCCAGTGCATTGCTACAGCTGTACAGAGAACTTTTTCTCGGTTTTCTGCGGTACAGCTTACCGGCATTGACCAATGCAAGCAAAACAAGCCTTCGAACGCTACACAGTGTTCAGTCCCAGACACACCGGATTTGCCTCGGCTTGCCTCATAGTGCGTCAACAATGGCTACTATAGCTATCGCCGGTGACCACCTCATCACGACACATATCGACGTTGAGGCACTCCGGACACATATAAGGCATATTGCTCGGACGCCCTGCCACCACCTAGCCTCTTTACCAGCAGACAGACCACGTTCGTCATTTTGCCAAATGGTCACCACATACCGCGTTTCTTTGCCAACATGCTTCTCACCCGCCGCCAGGCCTTTGACTCCTCCCTGGTGCCTGACTCAGGCTAATATCAGGCTAACTATACCTGGCATCAAAAAAAAAGCAGATATGTCGTCACCTGCTCTTAGACAGCTTGCTCTGCTCTTGTTATACGAGGCGTGCCAAGGCTACATGTATACACGTATACACCGATGGCTCTGTTTTACAGAAGATTTCAACGGCATCATTTGTTATACCGATAAATGACACGACAAGAAAATTCAAGACCTCCCACCTTACGACATCAACGGGAGCAGAGCTCACAGCTCTTCGTGCCGCATTGCAATGCATCAATGACCAACAGCCACAAAAATGGACAATTTTCAGTGACTCAAAGGCGGCACTGCAATCTCTTCTATCCTCTTTACGCCACGGCCCGTACGAACAGCTGGTATTTGAGATTGCAGAAAAGACTCACCAATTCATTGAGGAAGGACATGAAATAGCCTTTGAATGGCTGCCAAGTCATTGTGGAATAATTGGCAATGAACGGGCCGATCGAGCTTCCCGTTCTGCCCATACTGAAAGCGATGAAATATCAATTCCGCTTTCCAGAACTGACGCTGCACGGAAACTCCGCATGCTTGCTCGCAAGCGCACCACGTCACAATGAAACGAGTCACATTTCTTCCATGCACGGTTAGGCACTTTAGACCCAACTCTCAGTCTTCGAATTCCTCCGGAATCACGCCGACAAGACGCTACTATGCTGTGCAGATTATGGTTGGGCGTCGCATTTACCAATGCGTACGCGTTCCGCATAGGAATGGCTGACACTGCTGCATGCAACCATTGTGGCAGTGATGATACAACTTGGCACATTCTGTGTGAATTCCCACAATACTGCTCGCAGAGACAGTCACTCTGCAATGCACTAGATGAACTGGACAACCAGCCTCTTTCGGAAGAAAGATTCCTGCGCTGCCGACAGGACTTTATGTCGCAGAAGAAGGCTGTGAAGGCGCTTATGCGCTTCCTGCATTCAACCGGCCTGTCCAAACGACTGTGATCGGAACTCCCTGAATGTGTGCGCATGTGTTTTTTTTTCTAATTTATTTCATATCTCTCTATAGCTATCCTCTTTCCGACCCTCTTCCCCACCCCCGTACAGGGTGGCAAACCAGTTCGTCTAGGTTAACCTCCCTGTCTCTTCCGTTTAATTATTTCTCTCTCTCTCTCATTTATAAAGTTTGAACAAGCTACAGTTTTACAGATAAACTTGGCTTCAATCGGCAAACTATTTTTTATACCACCAAATAGACTTATAAAATGCATGTGTTCTGCAAAAAAAGAAAAACGCATCTTCCGGCGGGGAAGACTCGAGTAAATGCGTGAGAGAGTGGTAGGGGTATCGTGTGAATGTTGTGTGATTGGGTAAGGTCTTAAAGTGCTTGTTATTTCATCTTTATTATTTATAGTTATCGAATGAAAGAAAAGCGTTGCCTTCAACGAGTGGTAGGACACTGATGTTGAATTGTGCCCCACTACTGGTTGAAAATACTGTTGCTTCCATCGCATCTACTCGAGTTTAAAAAAAGCATTAAGTCATGCGAAAGCCAAGTAATGATGCCCTTGACTAAATCACGAACGCCCAATCCAATGCCTACATACACAAGGTGGCCAGTGAACAGTTGTGCAGCGCGAGCAGCCAGTTTTCACTAGCAGACACTGCTTGCGTCGGCCTTGCGAGGCGAGAGCATGCGGCACGAGACGCAAGACACGATCATGCGCAGTAGAGGTGCAGACAGCACCGCCAACGCCGGATTTGCCAGTAGGTGTGACGATTGGTGTCATCGATTGGTAGATTCGGAGTTGTCGACGAACTTTGTGCTGGAGCGCTTTACTCAGGCGGAGGGCAACAGAAGGTGATCTACCACTGCAACACAGGCACTCCCTCTGCATCAAATGACGGGGTCAGCATGGAGCGCCATGCACACGTGTCTCTTCTTGCACGAGTGGCCACAGCGACGGTACGCTTGGCAAACGTGAGCTTCCACGCGAGGCGCAATTGGCTCGGCTGGCGTCCATTGGTGCGCTCAAAGCTGGCACCGTTTCAAGGAACGGGGCGCTTGCGACTTCTTGTCGAATCCACCTATTTTCGAGGAGTAGAAAAAGTTGTTCTGTGGAGTGAATCTCGCGACGGAGCTGCTCCAGATGTGCCATTAGGAACATATATGGAGCACTCTGAATTTTCACATGAGATCGACTTGCTCTGCAGGGAGCAAAAGAAAGTATCACCAGAGGTGCTCTGAATCTGCCAGTTGATGACACCACATAAAATGCTCCACATTTAAAAGAAGCTTGCATCATGCTTGCACCTGAAGTCCATATACAAGCAACTGTACATACGCTGAACAAGATTGATGGGACACTTCTGACAATGCACTCTCGCTTTTTAAGTCACGTATGATTTTTATTGTAAACAAGGCTTTCTCCGATATCGGGTGCCGAAGCACCAGTAAACTTGGTGTTCCATGGGTGGGTGTATCCTTTTGCATTTACACTAAGTAGCAAGAGTAATGAACTTTTTTTTTCCACACCACTTCTAGTAGCTCACTCTAGTTGCAGTTGGAACAGACTTTTTAAACTTTGATCAGTGGTAATGTTTATTTTTGTCACGGCCGCACAGAACTGCTGTCAGTTTTCATGACCTGGCCAGGTTTTTAAGGAATTCCCGGACTTTTTCACGACTTTTCCAGAACAGTCAAAATTCCCTGACTTTTCCAGGTGGGTAGGAACACTGTTATAGCACTTACAAATACAAGACACTAAAACAAAAAATTCCGCCCTATCCACGAAGTGAATGATGATGAGTGGGCGAAGCTCCGGAGGTAAACCTGGTAAACCATGAATCCTCTGTACAATTTGCCCACTCCGTTTTATTACGTGGAGCTTGGGCTTATTACGTGAAGCGTGGAAGCTTGGGCAAGTTGGTAGGACATAATTGAATGCAGGAACAGCGCAACCTACAAGTAGTTACTTCGTAACTACGGAAGCGAAAAAACAAGGACAGAAAAGAGCGCTGACTTTCAACAAAGATTTAATATTGCTGACAATGTATCGCAGTAGTTGTTCCTGCACCCTTTTACGCATGCCCATTTTTCTCATTTTTCGCCTATATATGTACACCACTCTGATATTAATTCGTTGTTGAAAGTCAGCGCTCTTTTCTGTCCTTGTTTTTTCGCTTCCGTAGTTACGAAGTAACTACTTGTAGGTTGCGCTGTTCCTGCATTCAGTGATTTTATTACATCGCTCCCCCTAGCGTACGTCGCCGCACTAAATCGAACGATTGCCTTCAACCAATGACACGCGCCATATGTGACATCATTCCTATTTTATAAGATCTCGCGTCTTTCATCAACTACAAGTACCGCTTTCTAGTTTATAACATCTTGCATCTTTTCATCATCAGCTACAAGTACCACCATCTAGTAAACACTACAAGAACTAAACGAGAGGTGGCTACATACAGGAGACGGTACTGCCATCTAGTGAACACTGCAAAAACTAAACTAGAGGTGGCTACATACAGAGGACGGTACCGCCATCTAGTGAACACTGCAAGAACTAAACTAGAGGTGGCTACATACAGCATACAGGGGACGCACAGCCCACGCCCTAAGGAGCTTCGCCCCTAAAAGAATGAATTGCACAAGCGTGGGTTCACAGCAGTACGGATTTCCCTTAAGAACTTGTTTCATGGCACAGCAGCTCTGAAGTGCGATGAAACCAAGGTTAAGGCAGGTTACATGTGGTAGAAGAGGTCTATTTGTTCCTTTGAATACATTCAAATTTAGAATTAATGTCGAAACAAATTCCGCAACAGTACCATGTTTGATCACTCTGTAAATTACATGATTAGAACAACAAATTCACGATTAGTCACACAGAACAATTCAAATAGCAACTGCTCATAACTGACTGAAGAGAAGAGCAATGACCGATTTTCGGCACATTTAGGAACCTGCAAAAATTTAAGGGTTTTCATTGCCTTGACACTGCTATTAGCAAATTGAAAAAGGGACACCAACTAACGTATTAACCAACAGCAAAAGCTTCTTTTCATTCGAAAAAAAAAAGGAAAACCCAGCGTTTTGGGTGCACCTCACGCCTTTCTTTAGGGCACCAAAGCGCAAGAGAGTTTATAACTAACGTGTTTTGTTCATGTTTGTGGTCATGCTTGCTTCGACCAAAGTGCCATGCTCTGGCAACACGGTGAGAGGGTTTATAAACAAAAGTATCCGCCAGGTGCCAGTCAGAGTACTGTGCGAGTCTGCAAATCTTCTCAGACATTGACAATACTCGTTTAACTCATGGAACATTATACAGGAATGTGAAAGGTCTTCGTCATACTAGTGTCAACGTCACGAAATGCTTAAAACTCGGAGGAGCACTAAAGCTTGCTTTAAAACAAAACAAAGACATTAAAATACTCGTTCCTCACGATTGGCCAGAAGTGGACACAGATGCCGGACTATCAAACAACACAAGAATCTCGAGCTTCTAAATTTGATGTTAGGGGTCCCTTAAAGCTGGTAATTTTGTAATCTCCAGACGAATTCCTCGGCCAAAATGAATAATTGCATTTAAACTGCATTTAAAACCAGAAGTCGCATCCGACATTCTGTTCCATACACAGTCTGTACTGTAGATAACAAATGCGTGCACATTTCTGGAGCCGGCATTTCAACAATCAGGGTTGTCTTCTTCAAGGCTGTAGCAAGATTAAAAGTCCACTCATAGAACTTTCGCCTCCGGCTGCAACTCACATTCAGAAACTTTTAATCTTTTCAACCTTCCATTTTCCCCTGAACTTCAGTCAATATTTTAGATAGGTCACAGTTCCAGGTGTGATATTCAGAAGGTATCTATTTTTGAAATACTCTGAGGGTAATACTCTGAAGGTAATACTCCGAAGGTAATTCTCTAATGGTATCTGAAGCAACAGCCAGATGTATCCAAGTTTATGACTGCGCCAGCCCTTTTCACTCTTAAGTTGGCCCATAACGACCTCCTAAAATACGAAGAGCATGCGCGTTGTTCTTTTCTCGCATTTCCAGTCCCTCTGGCATAATTTGTTATGCCAGAGGTCGGTTCATGTGACGTCATAATGAAATAAACTTTCGTTTGATCCATATACGAGATGTTGGTAGTCAGTTGTCTCTGAACCCATCTCTAACATGCAGACGCTTGACCATTCTTGTGCAATCAACTGAGTTCAGTTCGTTTTGTGCATTTTCTACTAAGAAATTAGAGCTTATTAACAGTATAAAGCTAAAAAAAACTCGAACTCCTGATATGGTCCACACTTGGCACTGACGACGTTTATGCAGTTATGAAGAAATTAGTGGCTAGGAGAAGGTAGTGCCAGTAGGACAGGTAGTGAGGTAAGAAAAAAAAAACATTTCTTCAAACTTGGAGTGGTTCAAGGAATTCTTCTAGGGCACTTAAAGGGACACTTAAAGATGTAGAAGGTGGCTTTGTGGGTGCAGTCATTGGTGCATAGCTTCGCGCATCCATGTTTATTATGCAGTGACAGCTAGTTAATAAGCAGAAAAGTCATGCTGAAGAAAAATTAGAAAGGAGCACGAAATGCCTGCTTGGAATTACAAACGTGTGGCATACACTCCAGAGAGGCCTTGAGCCTTTAGGATTGAAAGGCACACTTGCCAGCTGGAACACGGTTAAATTAGTTGACAGGGTCTCAAAAGTTCGAAGTGGGCGCTATGCAGATTCGGCCGAGTTTTGCAAAACTAGGGATTTTCCCGAGCTCTGGCGACACCCCCTTATGAACGAGCCAACCGTACGCAAAACGTCAAATTCACCCCTCAGTGTGCTGCGTTTCATTGGTTATGATGAAACCAGTCATCGTGTCAAAGACGGTCGAGTAAGTTCGGTGGCGTTTTAAAACCAGATGCGTATTTTTTAATTTCTTCGTCGTTCCATTGAATGCAAAAGCGCACCCGGTCATGACTGAGGACTGGCAGTGCAAGAGCTCTCTCAAGTGGTGCTCGTTGACGAAAACGTCTGCGTCGCACAAGAGCGCGGAAACACTCCCAAGTGTACTGCAAAGAACGCGCACCGGCGTGCCAGTGACATGCGGTCCGCGTCGCACACGAATGCTTTGACACACAGTGGGCGTTTCACAAGCGCGTACATAGACAGAAGGGGATAAAAAGAGTGTGGCATGTGCGCAGGGGTGCTCACTTTCTGTAGCCGCATAGCGTTCGCCGCATAAAACGCTTGACAGACACACCGGCACCAAAAGAGTCACGAGTTGAACTCGGGCCTCCTCAGAATCAACGAGTTTGTATCCGAGTTCACGCGCCCATAAGTTTGATTGACAGACGTCCGAGGTGAAGATGGGGCGCCCCCCACACTTTCGCTCTTGCTGAGGAGCAGTGCTCACGCCGCAACGCCAATGAGTGCACGGTTCATCTACCAGCCTGATTGGGCGCACTATACACACACGCACGCCGAAGTAAAGGTTAGGCCACCATGCGGCTGTTATAAGGGAGGTTTAAAATAGCGCACCGTGAGCCTTTGCGATGCGGTCGCTACCACTGCGCATGCGTCGTAACACGAGCGAAAATCCGAAATAGCGTGAGGCGATCGTGGCCCCAGAGGACCACGAAGTGCTGTGTGTAGCTTCCTTGCATACGGGTTGGTGGTCGGGGCGAAAGACCGTAGACTTTTTCCTAGGAGGAGCAAATGCTATTTTAAATCTCATGCGGCACTTGCAACTATAGCAACGCCCGCAACATTTGCGAACGTTATTCTAAGCCTCTCTATATCTCATATTCAATTTCACCGTGCTAACGACATCTCCAAACACAGCCGCGTTGCTGACAAGATCACCCTTGGTGAGCACCTGTCTTTACATATATCCGCAATTCTCGATAGAAGCAAAACGAGCAGCATGAGAGTACTGCGTGTGAAGCCTTGCTGCCTTCAAGAGTGGAAACTTCCATGCTGCAGGTGGAACGAAAAAACCTGTGCGAACGAAGACGTACGCGAACACGCCTGGGGGAGACGCGCATTGAGTTGGCAAAAATACAGATGAGATATCACGCTGGCGTCGCTGCACTGCTAAACTGTTGAGTTAGTGGCGGCTCTGACGTGCTCGCACGCGGTGTTTCTTTAATACAAACCGAAAATGTCCCACATGTGTTTCCAACGCCACACGTGTCCGTGTAGCTATTTTTATCAATGCTGGCATCACGCGCTCTGCACTGTCTTCATGCCACGGCCACCGCAAGCGAGCTCGGAGCAAACTTGAGTTCCCGAGAAGTTCGGGCCATCCTGTATCGCACCCAGGGCCAGTGACCATGAGGCTCCTGTTGACAACATTGTCATAGTCAAAGTCTTTAGGTTCCTTTGAAGACGTTACCAGTGACTTGGTTGCCATCCAGGAAAACGGCCTCGGAGGTCAGGAACAACCACACCTTCAGAGGTGTATGTGTTCTGCGCCTTGCCCAAGAGGTGGCGTGCTGTCCCGGGAAATGGCTCCTCCACAGGAGGAGGCACTGTTGGACCACCCAGGACTACCATGAGAGGTCACAGCATATTCTCAGGAACCTTGATCCATCATCACCACGGTCAACAGGCCCTCCTTAGAATGCCAGTGTCGTCGGCTCCATGGCTGAAACACCTACAGCTTCCGTTTCCAGTGCACAAAGAGCAGATAGGGCAGTTCATCAATATTAACCTTGAGGTTTACCGACTCTACAGAAGAACAATTATTCATGTGTACCTGTACAATGCCGTGTTTGCAAATGTTGGCCAGAGCTTATATGACACTAATTTATTACACAAGACGAGTGCAGTGATGGAAGAAACTTTTCACTTTTTGGTACAGCCTTTGGACCAGAAAAAGTGCGACTTTTGAACAGCCACGAGTGCTTTTGTAGCAGGAAAAGTGCTAGTCTGGAGCAGTTAGAGGTGTTTTAGGAGCAGATAGCAAAATATGCAAGACAAATCCTAGAATTCAAAGCGTCACCAATGTGTTTCATAAATAATATATTTATTATGAAAGATATATCATAACCTCAAATCCAGATACATAATCAGAATCATAACAAATGATTAGGTTGCTTATCAAATGCCTGTAGTACGAGCTATATATTGAATATACGTTTTCGGGCGTTTTTTACGTATCACCTAAACAGCCTGCATGTAAAATTGAAGAAAGCTAAATGATGTAAAAGCGCAATATGCCAGTTCATTTTGCTTGAATTAAATAAAAGCCAGTAAAGTATATTAACATGATAGAATCCTAGTACACAAATGCTTTTCAGTTTCTTTAGGGCGTGAAAGTTGGTCACACAGTTGCTCACCTTCATTTTCTCAGTTCCATTTGAAAGCAGCTTCACAGCAGTTACTGAGAAAAACCACAATGTGAAGCAGCAAGGAGCAGCATTTTTTTCAAAAATTTGGAGCAGCATTTGTGTCACTGCACGGTGTGAACACGAGCAGAGTTGTTGAGGTAGCACAGATTGCACACACACACACACACACACACACACACACACACACACACACACACACACACACACACACACACACACACATACACACACACAAACAAGATATACATCAGCCAGCCTCTGATTACGCTATCTTAAGGGGAATCAGCAAGTTTTGATGGTACACTGGGATTATGGGAAAAAATGACTATTTGTAGTGTGCATCAAACTCTTCTCCTCTTTTTTTCTGTATTTTACGTGCCACTGTACATATTTTCCAATCATATTGATTAAATACACAGTTGCAATTCCGTAGCTGTCCAGATTTCTTTTCAACCAGTACATCATCGTTTGTGACACTTAACACAGCGCATTGATATAAACTTCCCAAACTTCCACCTTTAACTCATTCGTTATCGCATTAAAATCACTATTTTTATATGTCTCGGGATGATAAATTTTGCCAGTTTTAAAGATACATAGATTGAGGTATATGTGGGATTCAAAGTCCCGAAACCACCATATGATTATAAAAGACGCCAACTGGAGGGCTCCGGAAATTTCGACCACATGGGGTTCTTTAACGCGCACCCAAATCTGAGCACACAGGCCTACAGCATTTCCGCCTACATCGAAAATGCAGCCGCCGCAGCCGGGATGCGATACCGCAACTTGCGGGTCAGAGCCGAGTACCTTAACCACTAGACCACTGTGGCGAGGCTACAACTCATCCAGGAAGCTTCGCTTGTATGCGAGTGTGCATCATATTGATACATATTTCACTCTACACTAACTGCGAAATGCATCCAGAAATGTTGTCTAGTGAGAAGGTGCAACACAGACAAACGTGCAGGCAAATCACAACATCAGAAAGGCCCACTAAAATAGTGATCATGTAATTTAAGCTGATGCATAAAAAGATGATGATAAATCTAAAGCAGCATATTGAAAAATGTAGTGTGTGCAGTTGTAGTGATTACAAGGTATATTGCTTAGCAGCGGGGCAAAAAGTGCAAGGATAAGGAACATTAAGCTGAAAAACTATCTGATGAATTGAAAATATTTGTGTTGATTCGCTTCATCTGTTGATCCCTTTACATTGACATGACTAGAAGGGCACACCAAGTGATTTCTATAACTAGGGACATAACACACAGCAAGAAATGCAGAGAGTGAAGGAACATGAGTAGACATATAATCATGTAAAATTCAGAACAATGTACATAGTAACCATAATTTTTAGAAGAAATCAAATAAGTTCTGTGCAAGCAATGTTTCACACACAAAACGTACACATGACACAGAGGAATACTGTTGATTATCTTTTTCAATTGACACGAAGATTATCGTGCACATTTCATGTTATAATATATGCCACGTATGTTACCCAAAATTTACAATAATTGTTAAATGCAAACTTGGGTTCTTGGATTGCCGTTCACACCTTTTGTATCCTCGACCCAAGTCTGCAAATGAAAAGTTCCACCGAAAAGCAAGGAGTAGGCAACGGGAGAGAACGGAATCACTCTGCCACAATGGAAAAGTGATTTTCAGCAATATATCTCAATCACTGGAACTTGAGTTTTTAAAGCTGCACGAAAAGTAGCACATAGCGATTTTAACAAAGCCGTCTTTTTTTACTACCCGCCACGGTGGTCTAGTGATTATCGTGGTCCATTGTTCATGTGATGGTCACGGGATCGAACTCTTGTCGAATTTTCGATGTAGGTGCAAATGCTCGAGGCCTATGCACTTTGTTTTAAGTGACCCAAAGAGGTAAAATTTCCGGAGCACCACATTACGACGTCTCTCAAAATCATAATGTGGTTCTCATAATTGTCTCTCATAATCATCTTGTCACCCACAGAAAAACACAGTGTCTATGATGCTATGATGGAGATGAGTTTTTTCTATTAATTTCATTATAACGACTGACTTTCCTCTGAGTGATTCTAGAAAATTCCATATAGAGCAGTGGTCTTGTAGTCGTTGCACTCGTTTTGGCTTCTGAAGTTTGCGAGCGCGTTCTGGCAATGTGTCCACGAAGAGAAGACCAAGCTTGCATCATGAGTCCCCTTGTTTGAACTTTATTTTCCAAAAAGTGCACGTCTTCCTCCCTCCTGATATTTGGAATACACCAGCAGCCAGAAAAAGATTTTTTGCCAGTGAGGTTGGATATTCAGTTTGCGCTTACTAACTGAGGCAATGCTGTAGTTAGCGCATGGTCTGCATGTCGTCTTTAGCAAACATCGTTTAGTCTCGTCGAGCTGCAACTCCTGGCGTCTTGACTCGTTAAACAGGTAAAGACCAATTCGTTGCGAGGAATTGTGGTTTCCGTGCATGCATCATGCTCCAATCAGTTTTCAGTACTTCCGGCACAAGAGTCGTATTCAGGCAGTTCATAACTACACCTGGGAACAGTTTCTTCCGCTGCTGCAGCTTTCTCGCCAGTCATCGAGTGTGCACTAGGAGCAGCGTCGCCTTTCGAGAAATAATTATCAAACGTTAACTTACGGCGTTTCGGCGCGACCATCAAGTCTCATAGAGGGGCGCTGAATGATACAGAACACGAATAACCAGCGATAAGTGTAGGCAGTGTATTTTAAATGGTGACTTCACATTGCTAGGAACCAACATGCTCACCGAAGTTTGGGCAGTGACAGTGAATGCGAGGAACGAGAACAATACGGACATTACATGTCGGCTAGCAAAGTTTCATCTTAAACACCAGGGCTAATTTCATCCCTGGCGGAAAGACTTGCAAGTACACATTTCCTCTGCTTCCCTTCTTGTGTCAGCGAGGTCGCGCTCGCCCAGTATCTTAATCTGCGTGCGAAACCTCTCACGTTTGTGATTGCGCTCTTATGGAAGGCTAGTATTTTCTGTTACGTTGTGATCCCATTCAACAAACGTGAACAAAGGTGAACGAGTTGATGCCAGCAGTGAAATTCCAGTGACTTGTACCAGAATGTCCGAAACAGACAATCTCCAGGCATGGATGGGGCACAGAATAGCGTAGGTGTAATCGTGTTGCATGCACTGGCACGTCTCTCATTCTGAGAAATTGATTGTGGTGCGCTATGTTCTGAACAAGACCAAAACAATTCCTTCATCACTAGAGAATAGAGAACTTGAGATTTTGTGTGATGTAAGGCTGCTCCTGTTTGTACCGTCGTAAGTGCTGCAAAAATGAATGCACATACTAGTTGGAAAAGTGTATACAGGGCATATCGATGCTACACCGTGAAATATTCTGTACAGTTATGAATCTGTGGACGTAAAAGGAAATGACGACTGCACGCTTGCGAACAACGGAAAACACTGTCACAACGCTATTGCTTCAGAAAGCAGAGCCACGAAAGTTGCGAAAAAGAAAGCAAGGACATTACACATTTTTGCACGTATATAGGTTTTCTAGCGGATTTGCACATACATAGGTTTTCTAGCGCAAATACAAAGTGAACAAGCTATTTCTATGTGAGTAGGTATTGTCCGGTCCCTGCTGCATTTTAGATTGAGACCTCGTGAACATTTCTGAAGAATCATTGTATTGCCCTAACAGATTGCATCATAAAAGTTTTGAATCGCGCTTTCATTTACAGTCAGTAGATGATAACTCCTCTATCTTCAAAGATAAAATTAACAGCCTTGCAGATAAGTGCATACCGACATGCATCGTTCCATCAAACCGACATCAGTCATGGTAAATAAATCCCTTAATAAACTCTACAACAAAAAGAAATGTTTTGTTTCGATGTGCAAAAATGAACGGCAAACGTTGCACGTAGGAAAGGTGCTATGAACAGAACGCGCATTTTTGAACCCCATTCACACAACAAAGCACTCCTTCTCTCATAATGACCTACAACACAGGATGTCAGATAAACCTTAAAAATTTTGGCAAACCATCACTCTCAGTTGCACCTAACGATCGCTATTCCAAACGAAACAGGTGATCCCTTACCGGACTTCGAGTGTGCTAATGTTGTAAATTCAACTTTTTCATCAGTCTTCACCCTGAAGACCAACCCTCCCCTCCCAGATTTTTCTACCTTATGGCGAATTCTATTGAGAGAACAGGAGTAGAGGGGCAGGGCAGCTAAGAATGGGGGGGGGGGGGCAGAGCACTAAGCAGGGCCACTCAACCTGCCACTGGAATGCGCTGAGCTCCCGGAGGGAAGGTGACGAGTAGGGAGATCGTGTGACTAAAACATTCCAAGCCCCGGCATATTTTCTTTGGGGCAGCAGCAAAATATGTGTGAAATCGGTCAGCCACGTGTTCTTCATTATCCTAATCTTAGTATGTATGTGAAAGGACCCATTCGGCAGACATTCAGCTGTCATCATAGCCAGCCGTACAAAAGAGCGGTGTCAAACTAAACTTTGTTGCTACCATTGCCGCCGCACTCTCTGGCTGAAGAAAAATTAGGAAACTGTGACGTTCAGGGGTTACGTGACTAGTGGTACTCCGCCTACTCCGCTTTTTAGACGGGAGGACTGCAAACTGCCCCTGGCTGCTCTCGGCGCAGCAAAAGTACTCTGGCTCTTCCAATGGATGACAGTGTTCCTGCACCTGTTCGACCACCGAAACAGGCCGGCTCTGAAAAGGGCACTTTAAGCGTGCTTTGATGTGCTCCTGCTCTCTCAATAGAATTCGCCATAAGTCAAGCCAGAAATGTCCAACATTTCTTTTTCCGTAGATGGTATTTGTTGCCTAATTGATAAGTTGAAATTGTCATCATCCACTGGTGCTGACGAAATCGCATCAAAACTGCTCAAAAATACTAAAATCATTCCTGCTTCCTTTCTGACACTGCTGTTTTCCCAGTCGTTAACCACAGATCACGATCTGCCAAAAGAATGAAAGTGGGGAAGGTCGTCCCGGTCTAAAAGTCAGGTAGTAGAAAATCGCCTCTAAGC